>JAQOTM010000501.1:0-164206 GCA_029168755.2 Tillandsia fasciculata | reverse complement strand
TTCGATTTACGGCGCGGCGCGACGTTGCGTTTCTGTGTTCTTCTTCGGCGCAGCAGCGGTTTTTAGCTCCCCCGCCTACCCGAGCTCCATTTTCTTGATTGTTGCGCAGTTGGCTTCACGACAGGTAGGGCTTCATCTTTCATTTTGATCGCGCACTCTGATTTTGCTTCTTTGGCTCGGATCCCGTGGGTAACAATGGACCCTTTTCTGTGAGGAATGTGAGGACAGCATCGGAGTGTTTGGTCATATCTTCGCGCTCGAGCGTCATACGGAGACGAGCTTATACAACTTTTTCATTCTACAGATCGCAAGGAACGCGCTCGTATTTTTATTGGATTTTCGTGAGATTTATTTCGAGGTGAAAATCACTGTTTTCTCAGTGTACTGTGCACAGTCTTTTTCCACAGTTTGTGTTTGGATCACCACCTTGCCGGATTTTTATCTTGATGTACAGAACTCGGATTTGGGCGGCAAGGTACCGTTTCGAAGCTATCGACGCGAGGATCGCCGTGATATTTTTATTGGAATTTCTGGCATTCTTTGCAGGTGATAATTAACTGTACAGAATTCGGGATTGTATGTGTTAATTAGTGCTATAAGTGAGAGCCTAAGTGTAATTAGTGAGCTTTGTACTGTACCAGGGATATTTCGGGTGTGCTGAAATTGTGGAAGCAAGGAATGGAGTTTTGGTATTTTCTAGCTGTACGGACTTGGACTGTTGCACTTCTGGTGGGTGGTTGTTGTACTCCTCTCCTTTGTTATGCCCACTAGGAATATCAGAGTACCCTGATTTGATGATGCTAAATGTGTTAATTGGTAGACTCGCATGCTTTAGGGAGCAAATTATTGGTTATCTGATCCGCGAAAAATATTGTTAGATTGATCATTTGTTTAAATCGCCTAATGTCTGGACCGTATGCATAGAGACAATGTGATAATTATTAGAGGACTGCAAAACTGATGATTAATCTTATGTGACTGTCCACTTTAGCCTTTAATCTCTAAATTGATTATTCTGGGAAAACTGGACAAATATTGGAACACTGCATGATTAAATTGGTCACATAATTATTGCCATCTTTTACTGCTACACTATTTTGGGACTTGATAGGAGAAACCATGCTTTCTTCTCTTTTCTTCTTTCATTGTTGGCACTAGCGGCTTAACGCTCAGGTTCGAGCGTATGTTGGACAGTGTAGGCAGTATTGGGATTTGGGACATGTTGAGTTGTCAGGGGGTTGCGGCGACCACGGATCTTGGGGGGTTGACCGGATTGTTCTATTGCATCAGATTGGCGTGTTCGGGGATCGGCTACTTTAGTGGGAGGGTTGTTCCCACTTATTTGAGTCTCGATCCAGTCTGCTATTATGAGACAGTGGTTACAGAGATGGTTGATACAGTGATATACTTACTCGTGTGGGTCGCTCCCCTCGAGTGCCACCGGAGTAGGCTTTCCACGGTGTGAGCGCCGGGGCACCATGCTGGTTCTTGAGTTCCACGGTCGTGAGCGCCGGGCGGGACCATGCTGGTTTCTTGAGTTCGACAGCAGAGCAGGCAGTGCCAGTGTTCACTGGCTGTCAGATTGGGTCATTATGACAGGCGTCTTGATTCTGATGCATCATTTTCTCCATCCTTATTAGATGGTCATGTAGAGGCATATTAAGGATAGCTTATCAGCTGCGTCATTTATTTGCATCCCCTTCTCTCTTCTTTCCCCTTTTTGCCTCTGAGCACCTGGTGGGCATATCTGAGCTGAGGTTTTACCCACTAGGGGAGGCTACTGGTTTATAGTAGTTCTCACCCCCATTCTTTTCCTCTTTTTCTTCTCCCTTGTTTTGCAGAGTCTTCTGCGGGTGCTACTGGACTTTCAGTGGCGGGTCGAGGAGAGGACGGCTGAGTAGATAGATCTCGAGGCAGGATGAGCGTGTTAGCTGGACTGTTGGTGTACCCAGGTTTTCCTCAGACGGTTGTACTTTCACTTTGGGACTGGCTTTTGCCAGCATGTTGTATTATTATTTTTGTGAGCTGGGAGAGACTGATGTATTATTATACAGATGTATTGTACTTTATTTCCAGCTTCAGTCTGAGATGTATTAGTTTTAGTTCAGCTCTGTTTTTATGCTCTTTTATTTATCTTTTTATCTGAGCAGGTTTGTTGACGCTTCGTGTAACGGGAAATACCGTGTGCACGTTGAAATGTATGACAGTTGAAGGTTTGATTCAACTAGCTCTCTAAGAAAATGATATCTAAGTTCAATATGTTTTGTTCTAGAGTGCAACACAGGGTTTTTAGAAATGTTAATAGCACTAGTGTTGTCACATAAAATGGTTACCGAAGTTGCTGAAATCCGGAAATCGCTCAACACGCTTTTCATCCATATCAATTGGGTTGAACAACTTCCTGCAGAAATGTACTCCGCTTCGGCAGTCGAGAGTGCTATGCAGTTCTGCTTTTTACTGTGCCATGCAACAAGGCAATGGCCAAGATAGAAGCATGCACCACTCGTGCTTTTCCGATCATCCACTGATCCAGCCCAATCGGCATCTGAGTATCCAACAATATCCAAAGTTGTTCCCATAGGATACCAAATTCCGAACTTATTGTACCTTTGATATACCGGATGATCCGTTTCACCGCTTTCAGGTGAACCTCCTTCGGTGCTGATTGATATCTCGCACAAATCCCAACACTGAAGGATATATCCGGGCGACTAGCCGTGAGATATAGTAGACTTCCAATCATACTGCGATACAGTTTCTCGTCTACATTCTCACTATGTGATTCACTTCCAAGTCCCTTATGGCTAGTTCCCATTGGAGTCGGAAAATCCTTAGAATTTTCTAAATCAAACTTTTTGACCAACTCCAGTGCATACTTGGATTGACACAAGTGAATTCCTTCATCGTTTTGTTTAACTTGTAATCCAAGAAAATAAGTCAATTCGCCCATCATGGACATCTCAAATTCGCTTTCCATGGTCTCCGCGAATTTAGAAGCATCATTATCTCTTGTTGCACCAAATACAATGTCATCGACATAGATTTGTGCAACAATGAAATTGTTTTGATAATGCTTCACAAAGAGAGTCCTGTCAGCTCCCCCTCGAGTATAGCCCTTTTCCAAAAGGTGCTTTGTCAACCTTTCGTACCATGCTCGCGGTGCTTGTTTCAGACCGTAAAGAGCCTTTTTCAGACGAAAAACATGGTTAGGTAGTTTATGATCCACAAAACCTTTCGGTTGAGCCACATAAACTTCCTCATTTAAAAACCCATTTAAAAATGCGCTCTTAACGTCCATTTGAAATAATTTGATTTTAAAATGACAAGCAATCGCAAATAATATACGAATGGACTCGAGTCTAGCTACAGGGGCGAAAGTTTCATCAAAGTCTATACCTTCTACTTGAGAGTAGCCTTGAGCAACTAACCTTGCTTTGTTCCTGATGATAGTACCATCTTCATTTTTCTTGTTCTTGAAAATCCATTTGGTACCTATCACATTGTGTTGCTTCGGAGGCTTCGTTAATTCCCAGACTTTGTTTCGCTCAAATTGATGGAGCTCTTCCTGCATTGCTTTAATCCAGTAGTCATCTTGAAGAGCTTCATCAACATTCTTTGGTTCGATTTGAGATACATAGCATGCGAATCCGCAAACCAATTGTCTCCGAGTTCTAACTCCTTCTTGTGGATCTCCAATGATGTTCGATTCAGGATGATCCTTGGAGATGCGTAACGTTTGAGGTAGAGGAGTAGTCGGAGGTACACGAGATGATTCCTGCACATCAGATAAACTTGAAGAACCGTTAGATGCATCATTATTATCGAAAGAATTGTTAGAGAAGATGCATTAGCAGGTGTATCATCATCAAGAGAGATATCGAGGGTAGATTTTTCAGATTCAAAGTGAAAAGCTTCATCTACCTTAACATTTATCGATTCTACGATCGTCTTAGATTCTAAGTTAAAAACTCGATATGCTCTACTGTTTGTAGAATAACCTAAGAAAATCCCTTCGTCACTTCGAGAGTCAAATTTTCCAAGATTCTCGCGGTCACGTAAAATAAAACACCGACTCCCAAAGATACGAAAATATTTGATGTTAGGTTTTCTACAAAACCATAGTTCATATGGTGTATTCAAAGTCCCCGGGCGCAAATACACTCGATTAATAACATAGACAGCAGTGTTCACCGCTTCAGCCCAAAAATATAACGGTAGGTTCCGGCTATGAAGCATAACACGTGCCATCTCCTGTACGACCCTGTTTTTGCGCTCGACTACACCATTCTGTTGAGGTGTATAGGGTGCCGAGAATTCATGTTTAATGCCGTTAGAAGTGCAAAAATCAATGAATTTAGAATTTATGAATTCTCCACCTCTATCACTTCTAACACGAGTAATCTTTTCATTCTTTTCAATCATAATACGATGGCAAATCTCGTGAAAAGAATCAAAAGTATCAGCTTTCTCTTTTAAAAATGCTACCCAAGAATATCTAGAGAAATCATCAACCAATAAGAAAATATACCATTTACCTCCCAAGGATGGTTGACGAGTTGGCCCCATTAAATCCATGTGCAAAAGTTCCAAAGGCCGTTTTGTACCTATGTGGTTCAAGTTCTTGTGTGCAGTCCTAGACTGTTTTCCCTTTTGGCAACCGCCACACACAATGTTTTGTTCAAAAGAAAGTTTAGGAACCCCCTTGACCACATCTTTGTTTGAAATTCTAGCAAGTTCCTTAAAGTTTATGTGACCTAGCCTTTCATGCCAAAGTGTTTCATTTTTCAAAGATGCTAGGTTACATTTTTCAGAAATTTTATGAGGAACTACATAACAATTGTTTTCTGATCTAACCCCTTTTAAAAAGAAGCATGGTTCTTGTCAGTTACAGTGCATTCATCAGATGAAAAATTAACTGAATAACCATTATCACAAAGTTGACTTATGCTTATGAGGTTAGTCTTAAGGCCATGAACAAATAACACATTATTCAGAACCGGGCCATCTGGAATAGCTATAGTTCCTTTTCCAACAATTTTGGAAGACCGACCATCTCCGAAAACAACAAGTCCTCCGGAGATTTTCTCAAAGGTTTGAAAACAGTTTTTGTCACCGGTCATATGACGGGAACACCCGCTATCCAGATACCAAGACGAACTATCATATGCATGCAAGGAAACATTAGTAACAAGACAAGGGAAAATTTCACCTTTGCGCACCCAAACCTTTTTGGAATGCGTCGGTAATGGTCGTGAAGTTGATCTCCTAGGTGAAAGCGTCTTGTTAGAGCGATTGCTGCTCCTTGATGATGTCGTCTTGAGCGGTGAACTACCAAGGCTCTTTTCCTTCAATTGATTGCAGTTGATTTCTGAGGAATCACCTTTTTGGTAGTCATTGCAAGAGGTGCTTGAGGTGTGCGTTTGGCTCCCATCTTGCAATTTCTTCTTATGTGCCCTGAAATGCCACAACGAAAACATACCTTAGATCTTGACGATCCCGAAGAGGATGAAGTAGGCTTGTTGTCGTTGCTTGTCGTGAATTCCGGTGTCGGAGGAGGAGATACCGACTGAGGCACAAAAACTGTCCCACTCGAACTTGGAATGTCTCCAGTTTGAGTGTATCCGAGGCCGAACCGATTTGTTTGACCAAGACCAAGAAGCCTGTCCAACTTACTCCTTCCAGAAGAGAATCGCTTTAAGTCATCCTTTAGTTGGAGTATGGTCTTTGTCATTTCCAATTTTTCCTGTCGAGCCTCGCCGTAGAGCTTCAAGAAATAATTCGCTTTGTCCACCATTTCTCATGTTCTTTCTCGAAAAGCTCATTGGACTCTTGAAGGGAAACATTTGCTTTGACTAGATTATCCCTTTCCACTTCAAGAGCGTTTGAGAGAGAAGATGCTCTTTTTGCTTCTTCTTCGAGATCCTGCAATCTCCCTCTTAAACTCCGGTTTTGCTTTGCCAGTTTCTTTGAATCCCTCAAAAGCTTATGGTAGGCAAGAGCAAAATCTTCACCTTCAGAATTGCTCGATTCGCTGTCCGTTGCGTTCTTTTCAATGGGAGGAGTTGGACAAGGAATCGGAGGTACTTGCCATCAAGCACATGAAGGGTGAAGATGTGGACGCGTGGAATGCTGTCGCGTTGTCTTCTTCATCACTTGAGGATGACTCATTTGACGTGGAGTTGTCATCCCAAGTAACGACTTGCATCGCCTTCTTCTTTGCCGGATTCTTGTTGGGACACTCCGTTGCAATGTGGCCGTAGCCTCGACATTTGAAGCACTGTACTTGTCCCTCTGAACTTTTCTTATCCTTTGAGAAGTTCTCTTGCTTTCTTGACTTGTAGCTTGAAGAACCCTTGCCTTTCTTCGACTTTCCGAAGGATGGAGTTTTGCTTGAATTACCCCTTCGAAAGTTGCGGCGAAACTTCCTTGTCAAGAGAGCGAGCTGCTTCTCAAAGTCCTCCATAGATAGGTTCTCGTCATCGTCCGAGGAGGATGAATCCGCGTCTTCTTCTTTAGTTGATTTCAATGCGTAACCTGAAGACTTAGAAGAGGATGCCTTTCCAGAAGAATAGTTAGTAGGAAATGTCATTTCATAAGTTTGTAAAGCACCAACTAATTCTTCTACACGCATTTCGTCCGGGTGTTTAATTGTTTCAATGGCTGCGACCTTCGGGCGAAATCGTTCAGGAAGAGTTCTTAAATCTTTCTTACAACTTTAAATTCTGGAATCTTCTCTCCCAAGTTAGCACATGAGTTTACGATGTCTTGCAATCGTGTGTAATAGTCAGTGAAAGATTCATTTTCTGCCATAGAAATAGAGTCAAACTTGCTCGTAAGCATTTGCAGTTTCTGAATCTTCACAAGGTTAGTTCCCTCATGCGTAACTTGAAGAACATCCCAGATTTCTTTCGCAGTCTCACATGCCGAGACGCGAGAGAACTCTGTTTGTGACAAAGCATTAAATAGAGCATTAATTCCTTTGCCATTGTAAGAAGATGAATCTATCTCTTCCTTGGTCCATTTCGACCTAGGTTTTAAGGTGCGAACATCACTAATAATTTCAGTTGGATTAGACCATCCTAATTCAATTGATTGCCACACCCTTTCGTCGATGGAAATTAAAAAGGCTTTCATCCGTACTTTCCAGTACGCATAATTTGTTCCATCAAAGAAAGGGGGTCGATTGATGTTTCCACCTTCAACCATTGTTTACAACCCTATTCCCGCTCTGATACCACTTGTTGGGTTATACTAATATGGATCTAAATAGGGGAAAAAACACCTAGAGGGGGGTGAATAGGTGTAAACAATAAACACTCAAAAAATCATTGCGCAATAAAACCCAATGCGGAAATAAAAATGAACACGCAAGATTTTTACGTGGAAAAACTCCAAACCGGAGTAAAAAACCACGGGACCGATAACACGGCGAAATCCACTAGAATTAACACACGTACAAGGTGATATAACGTACTCACAGACGACTCAACCTTTTACCATACGCTCCTAGTAGATCTTCTCCGCTCGCTCCACGACGCTTCTCGAATCCACGATCTGCGCCCAACGCTGAATCCACAGCGTCCAACGTCGAGTCCACGACGTCCGACCGAATCCACGGTCTTCACCCAGTAGCACGCTTCGAATCCACGAACGTACCTCGCTCCGAATCCACGAGAGCGGTTGCACCTTGAATCCACAAGGCCACGCGAGTCCACGCGCCGATTTGGGGTAAATCGTTGTTTTTGGGTGGTGATGATCCGCCGAATACTTAGATTAGAAATAGATCGGAAATACCATCTAAGTATTCATTGATTTGATTCTACTCAAAATCTGAGTATGGAAAACCTAGAATCAAATCAATCAATATAGATGAAGAAACATAGAATAAATCTATTGATTTCCTTTCTTCTCTATATGTGGATTTTTCTTTCGGTATATTTTTCTATTGTTATTTCGATGTATGCGGATTGTTACCCTAAAAATGAATCATAGGGTCTATTTATAGGTTAGAAACCATTGGAAGAAGATAAGGATCAAAAACAGCCTTTTCTGGAGATTTTACGGACGGCGATCCGGATTGGAATTGGGCGATCCGGATTGCAGTAGCAAGAAAGACGGTTTCCAGAAAAACACTAGTTCGGGATCCGGATCGAAGTCCCGATCCGGATCGTTCATACAGTTTCACCAAACATCAACGTTCGGGATCCGGATTGCAAATCCTGATCCGGATCGTGCAAGCAAAAAGGTAAAACTAGTGTTCGGGATCCGGATCAGAGGATGCTGCGATCCGGATTGAACCAGTGTATGAACGAACACCCTTCGGGATCCGGATTGCAAGGCCCGATCCGGATCCTGAACATGTCCCATGTCCAGTTTTTGATTTTTATGCAATTAAAAATTCTTCCAGGTGTTTCTACACTATAAGAAGTATTCGGATCATCAAAATTCTTTAGTTAAACATACCTGATCCTTTTGAATTCTTCTTTCTTGAGATTGAGGTATATGATCCAAACTTTTCTTCATCTTCAATCTTCAAGACTTAACACTTTCACGAAATACGCCAACTCAAATTCCGTAACATACCAGGTTTTTGCGAACCCTTATGGTGTCGGTCTTTCCGTGTGTTAGTGTTCTGTTGTGGGTCGATCCTGGCTGTGGAGTATCTCCAGCCAGTGTGTTTTGTGCTGTGAGTTGTTGGTGAGGCTTGTGTCTCGTGTTTCGCGTGAGCTGATCAGCTGAGTCGTCGAGAGTGCTCCGACTGTTGTGCGAGGTGTTTGAGGATTGAGTCTTTCCGTTCAGTGCGTGAGCGTGGATTTTGACTATAGCCTGCAGTGCCACTTTGAGCTCGACAGAGTGCGCGGATACCTTTTTCCTCGGTGGGGTCGCTCCCCTCGAGAGCCACGCCCGGGGTGGATATGTTACTTTTGTATCGCGACTTATCGACGCCGTCCCTCTGACTGGGCCAGTTAGTGGCAGTTACGGACGCAGTCCCTCTGGCTGGGTCAGTTAGTGGTAGCTACGGACGCCCTACGTAAGTCCGGTCCTCCGGGATGTCACGGCAGTAGGTAGGCGCAGGTTGACTGGACCCTATGCGGCAGTCAGTGTAGATTGGGTGACTGTACTGTGTGAGTCAGTAGATGCATCATGTTTCCATCTGTTTTCATTTTCTTGAGCATCTAGATAGAGGCATAGTAGCTGTAGAGTTACTTTTCCAGCCCTTTCATTTCAGTATTATTATTGTTACTTTATGCCTCTAGTAGACTTAGTGGGCAGACCGTTGGGGTTGTCGGCGGCACCCACTGAGAACTACTTGGGACGTAGTTCTCACACCCGTCGTGGTGTTTTTTTCCCACAGGGACCTCTACTCCTGTCCCAGTTGCTCCTGTTGCTGCTTCTTCTGATCGAGGTAAGGGAGTCGCGAGCTAGATCCCTACCAGTCGTCGTCCTGAGAGTAGATGTACCCTTATTACTTTTGAGAGTTCATGTTGAGAGAACTTTGTAGTGAGGTATAGAGTTGTATTTATTTTACTGCTCGAGAGATTTCTGTATTTTTGGTGAGGTTGGATTGTACTATTTGAGAGTAGTAGTTGTTCACTTAGTTTTTATTTCTAGCAGTTTTACCTTCAGCTCTGATATCTGTATAGTATAGTTGATCTTTTGCAGGTTAGTCGCTTCGACTATACGGGGCTTCCCGTATGGGCGGCGGATCTGTTGGCGAGCCCGGGTCGCAGTTTCGACATCGGGGCGTGACAGTACCGGTACCCCATGTTTAGTACCGGAACTACATTGCGGATCCGGATCAGAGGGATTTTTCAGTCCGGAACCCGAACGTAGATTTTCTGGATTTTGCACTGTGTACCGGTACGCGACTTACTGGTACCGGTACGCGGACTGGATTGCATTATATACTGGAATCCAAGTTTTTTATTCAATCTCTCACACTTCAAAGCACTCCCTCTCTCTCTCTAAAACATCTCTAAGGGTATTTTCTTCAAGATCAAGATATTTGTTGCTCTCATTTGTAAGTTTTTTCATGAATCTTGCTTTCTTTAACTTCAAAACCCTAGTTCTTAGGTTTTGATGTTGTTTTTAGAGATTTTTGAATAGATCTTTGCTTCTAATGAAATCTCTTGCATAAATTACCCTTAACTCATGTTTAGAACATATTTGGTACATCTCTATGCATTTAGATTCAGGTTTTCATGCTTATATGATTGAATCTAACATTTACATATGCTCTTAACATAAAAAAAAAAAAAAAAAATTGAGAATTAGGGCTTTTTATTGAAAATGGTTTTAAATGATGAATCATCAATTGTGACATATTTAGAATGATTCTTAGACATGTTTAAACCTTCCTATACAATCAAATCATAGTGCATTGTGTTCTTTGCAGGAAATGGCATTTTCATGGCTACTTGCACTAGTGATTTTGATGGCCACTGGAAGTGGACGTGGTCGTGGTTCTGGAAAGAAAAAGACTACTAAACGATCACGAGATAAAGGTTCGACAAGCTCAGATTCTGAACATTCATCTGAATATGAAGAAGAAACGGTTCAAGGAAATGGGAAAGCACCTATGGCTCCAAGGAAAAAGAAGGGTGCGGATTCTCCTCCGCGTAGAAGTACCGGTGGACCGGTAATACGCGACCGCTCTCAACGGAGATCTAATGTTGATGAAAGTGAACAGCATGTAAGTGCAAAACGCCGTGCCAGATTTGCAAACCGTACATGCATTGGAGAGCGTCACGTGAATTTCAACGAGCTATGTCGCGAGGTGCCAGACTTTGTGAGGCTTTTGGAACAAAGTCATATTCGACCACTTGGCAGAGTCCAACCAAAGATGGATTTTTGTGTTGAGATCATCAGGAAATTCTATATGAGAGCTAACATTGTCACGCCCCGAGTCCGTCAATTTGTACGGTTCGGGTACGCCAACAGACCCGCCAATCGGGTATGACCTTTCACTACCCGAAAGGAACGGTAACATCCATGATAACACAACCAGTGTATGCGGAAGCTCAATATCAGAGTACTAAAATCACTACAAATTTAAACTTCCATTTGATAAACAAACTGTTTAAGAGGTAATGAAAGCATACTAGAGTGAACCAAGAACTTAATTTATTACACTTTACATTTCTAAACTTGCAAATAAAATTATTACAATTCTTTTACATAATTTCCTCACCATACAAGGTTCACTCAAGAAATATATAAAAGGGATACCTCTGCTAGACCCTCTAGGTCTCTATGCTGCTGGGCACTTGCCCCTGTCGAATGCCTCGTTGACGGCACCTGTACCCGTCCCGACCGCTGCATCCATGCCTGAACCTGTGGGGGGAGTCACCCAAGGGGTGTGAGAACTACGACCGAGTTCCCAGTGGGTTCAACCACCGAGAGAAAGTGTCCTACACCACTTGGTCCAATGGAAGCAATAATAATAGTGTGCTAGGAAACTAAAATCCTCAACATCAATATGCAGCTATGCAATAATCTATCACTACACTATCTGTGTACAACCATCGACCCAGCACTACTCTGTCTAGCCACACTAGGCTGCTAAGCACCAACTCGGCCACTATGCCGCTATATACAGGGTCAAACTACCCCGGCCACCTTGGCCACTCTATTTTTCTTATTCTTTAGATTCTGGTGCTTTAGTTCAAGTTAACTCTCAGAAATTTCTTATCCAACGGGCCCCAGCCCGGTAGTCCTGCTACCATAAGATAAGATTTCTAAGGTTGCCGATAACACCCGCAAGTGTTACCCCGTCCTACGGAAGAAGCGTCCCGAACGGGTCTCTACCCGGGAGAGGGATACTGCCCGTACCTCCAACATGGGCTGGCTTCACCGTAGGTCCGCTCGTTTTATCTTTATATTTTCTTTCTTTTCTTTTTACTTTAGTTCTTAGCCTCTTTGCCTTTGAACACTTGCTTTCCTTTCTTATTCGAGCTTATAGCTCCCTTTTTGCCACTGGCAAATCACTTTATCTTTTCTTTGAGCATTTAGCTCCTTGCTTTCACTTTTAGCCCTTCGAAAGTACCTCGTCTGACGGGTCACTACCCAGGGAGTCCTGCTCCACTTGACGAGTCTCAAATTCGAAGGCGCCATTTACATTTTCTTTATGCTTTTAGCCACTTTTAGCTTGCTTTTAATCTTTGCCTTTTTGCAATAATTTTTCATCTCATCCTAGGCCTTGCCATGAGGATAACTAGAGAGTCCCCTGGACTCTTAAACATATTTCTTTTATTTCTTTAACTCAAATTGAAGTTAAAGTTATTATCCATTTGCCCAGACACCCTATGACTTTCTAGGGTTGTATTTGTTCACTTCTTTAACCTTGGGATCTTATCCCACTTTCCTGATTCCTCACTGAATCCTAGAGTTATCTTAACTCTATTTTGCTGTTCCACTTATAATTTAGAGTTACGCTGACTCTAATTTTTCCTATTCCCTTTCATATCTCCGCACTTGATCTGTTTCTCATTTTTCCTTTCATGTCTCCACATTTGATCTATTTCTCATTTTTCCTTTCATGCCTCCACATTTGATCCATTTTCCCATCTTCCTGCCTGTGAGTTTAAACTCCTCTAGTTTAACTTAGGTTCCCTTTACCTAAGTTCCATGTCACATATGTCCTAGAGTTCTCTGACTCTATGTTGATCACTAGCTCTCCTTAGGTTTCTTTTACCTAAGTTCCATGTCACATATGTCCTAGAGTTCCCTGACTCTATGTTCATCACTAGCTCTCCTTAGGTTTCTTTTACCTAAGTTCCATGTCACATATCTCCTAGAGTTCTCTGACTCTATGTTGATCACTCTATCCAGTGTCCTTAGGTTATCACCTAAGACAATGCCACATTTTATCAATGTCCTTAGGTTATCTCCTAAGACAATGCCACTCGTTAAATCCTAGGATAACTCCTAAGTTTGATGTCACTCGTCAAACCCCTAAACTAGGTTTTCTCCTAGTCTTACTACCAACAAGTTCTGTTCCTGATGTCACATGATTCCTAGGGTTACACCCTAACATGATCACAATCATAAATAGCTATTCATTTTCGTGCATGCAGTTATTTTCATCTCATTCATAAAATAGTAATTACTTCTACGCATACATAATCATCATATATCTTTGGCAACCAACAGTTGCACTTTTCCTCTGTGTCCATCTACACATGCACATTTATTCCTCTATCTCTGGCAACCAACAGTTGCACTCTTCATCTGTATCCCTCTACACATGTAATTTTAACCATAATTACCTAACGCCTCTAACAGGCTACTATCATGCTTCTAAATCAAAAAGCAAAGGAGCAAGGGGAGAGGTCACCCAATTTCGGCAGAATCTCCCACCTTGTGGTGTTCCCAATTGCTTGTAGACACTTGCAATTGGTCTCCGCGCGATTCCACTTGTCTCCTCGAGCTTGCACGCAAAACGATGCACTTCTCTCGAGTCTGTACGCAAAACGGTGCACGTCCACCAAACCTGCACGCAAAACGATGCACGTCACTAAAAACCCGCACGCAAAACGGTGCACGTCATTTTAGTCTGCACGCAAAACGGTGCGCGTTAAATCAACCGGCACGCAAAACGGTGCACTACCTCGAATCTGCACGCAAAATGGTGCACGGTCTACTGTAGGGTTGCACGTAAAATGGTGCACATTTTTCTAACCCTGTACGAAAAACGATGTATAATATTAGAGAGTGCACGCAAAACGATGCGCGACAACACAACCGGCACGCAAAACGATGCACGTACCTCAAATCTGCACGCAAAACGGTGCCCATTTTTTCCAACCCTGCACGAGAAACGATGCATAATATTAGGATCGGCACGCAAAATGGTGCGCGACAACACGATCGGCACGCAAAACGGTGCACGTACCTCAAATCTGCACGCAAAACGGTGCACGCCTCACTGTCGGGTTGCACGCAAAACGGTGCACATTTTTCTTGTCCTGCACGCAAATCGATGCAAAATATTAGACTTGCACGTAAAACGGTGCACGATAAAACGATCTGCACGCAAAACGGTGCACGCTTAACTGTAAAGTTGCACGCAAAACGGTGCATATTTTTCTATCCCTGCACGAAAAATGATGTATAATATTAGAAACTGCACGCAAAACGATGCGCGACAGCACAAATTGCGCGCAAAACGGAGCACGTACCTCGGGTTGGCACGCAAAACGGTGTACTTTCCTTTTTCAACGTTGCACGCAAAACGGTGTATGTTTTCCGAGTTTGCGTCCAAAACTGCGTATTTTTTTCGAATCCGCACATAAAACGGTGCATTTCTTCCACAACTGGCACGCAAAACGAGGCGCGCCAAAACTGCTCCCGGCAGTCCGCGCAGCAAAACGGCGCAGTATAACTTGGTTTCTAACACGCAATACGGTAATGGGGTCAAATCAAATGCCCAAAATAACGCCTCAAAATTGTGCCAAAAATACCGTAAAAACGACGAACGGAGCCTACCTCGACAGCGTCGCGCCACCCCACGTGAATACACGCGATTCCTAGACTGCTTGGAGCATCTTGCGCGCTCCACGAAATCCCCCACCTTCCTCTCTCTCTCTCTCTCTATCTCTCGTGCTCGGGTGGAGAAGAAAAGGAAGAAGGAGAGGAAGAATGGCGGTGCGGGGAGAAAGGAAGAAAAAGAAGAGAAGAAGGAAAAAGGGAGGGTGGTTCATGAACCGGGTCTACGGGACGTCCAATGAGAAAGTGCCGGGTGGCGGTCCACCACATAGGGGCGCGCGCACCTGGTCCACGCGCGCGCCCCCGCGCACTGTGCGCGCCACAGGCGTGCAGGGGCGCGCGTTCCCGCGCCCGTACGGGCCCAAAGAGGGCCCGCCATGTGGCCGCCTCCCGCTTTGACCCGCCTGCCACCATGCCAGCTGCACCTTGATTCCCGCGCCGCTGTCGCCTCAGAAATCCGTTTTTGTTCCGGTTTCTGTCCATTTTTCGTCCGTTTCCGTCCAAACTTGACAGGCGGCTTCGTTTCAGCTTAATTTACCACAGAAAAATTTAAATTTTCACTTTGGGCCATTTCTGGGCCACCAAAAACTCCGCTGTATCCAGAATCATTGGCGGACCCCGTTCTCGCAATCCGGGTATCCGATCAACACGAAATTTTTACCGTGATCTTAAAACATAATTACACAGCTCCCGTAATTTTCTCAGAATTTTTCGACACTGTTGGCAGAGCCCGTTCCCACTATCCGGTCTCCGATCAACGCGAAACTTTTTCTGTGGCCTTAAAACATATTTACGGGGCTCCCGTAATTTTTTCGGAATTTTCGGACACTGTGAATTTTCCACTAAAAATCTGGGCCCCCTTTTTCGAATAAAATTCCAGAACTCTCATTTTAATTCCGATTTGGGCCCAACTCGCTTTCAAATATTCTTTACTTCCCTAACTTTCATAACAATAGGATTTCATACCACCTTTATTTACATTTATTTATGTGCCGAAAATCCGGTACTTTACATTCTACCCCCCTTAAAATAAGTTTCGTCCTCGAAACTTGAATCACATCTCGACTCCTACTTGATCGAGAGGGAGGAATTTTGCACTCACTACTGGGCTCGCTGTATGTCGTTACTGGGCATCATACTGCCACGAAAGACCCAGTCTTTACTTGCGAAATTTTTCACTTTAATTCCGCCACCATCTTTTCACAATGAGGTTGCATCTGCAACTAATTACATTTACCGCATTTTCTTTCCGATCACTCAGCTGCCTAATGTGGAGGGCAAAAGCCAATCCACGAGTCCTCAACTATCTCACACGCTACTAGCGCTCTGAGTCTACGGGTATCAGCTAATCCGACATCTCGGACTACTAATAGGTTCACAAACCATGATCCAATAGGGGCCTATAGCCCAACTAATCCAACACTGCACCCTGGCTCTCACTAGCACACAGACCCAATCGTCATGCGAGTATATCTCCTCTTAGGATTACTACCCCAATACTCCCACTAGGAGCTACAGTACCTCAATCACCACTAGCTCTACGGCCTGGTCATACCACACTCTCAGTGTACTAATAGCCTCAAGGCTCACACGTGGCATTCCACGTCCCCGGGTCATCGCTCGGACTACCGTCCTGACCAAATCTCTATCATGCCCCGCCATCAGGTCTCGGGCCGCTGTCTCTCACAGCTGACTGCGCCTGCCCACTGGGCTACAGGCCCACAGTCCACAAACATGGTCCAGGCACGGATCGTCCTAACGCGAACCCGCAAATCGTCACCACGCGACCACTATGCTCCACTGAGCAAAAACCAACTAACTAGTCGTCAATCCACGATCTGAACTCTGTCTCGACTCTGGCCACACAGGGCAAAGGCTCACACGCCAACTAATCAGCTCTCTCGGGCTAAACGATACTTGTGCTCCATGAGCACCCAACGGTTGGGCGTCCTACGCCCCCATGCTAACTCGTAACAATCTAGTGTTAAGAAACTTGCTTATACACGCGTACGACCCCTGTACACCTCTCCCAACTAGGTTGAGGCATCACAACGACTGTCTACCAACTCTGGTGATCTACTCGCAAATACTACGGTGGCAACCCTTGCCATTACACCGCTTCATCAGAACGGCGCCACAAAACTCTCGCTCTTTCGAGAGGTTCCCGCATCTTGAAGCCTACTCTGGGCCTCACTAACTCCACTACGTGGCAACCTAGCCACAATCAACACGCCACACGGTCACTACCGTCATCAGGGCGAACTCACGCCGCCCGGCTCGTAAATCTTTCTTGCCCTAACCCTCAGGGCACACCAACTTGGTTCTCGAACATAGCGATCACCAACACTCTGTGAGTCGGTCTCTCGTTGGACCCCTTTATCCACACTTTGCCAGCAATCCAGCTGACACAAGCGTAAAACACCCTATGCTGAAGGTGTTGGCTGCGCCGACAAAGGTTCGGCGGCCCCCGCCATTCTCTTTACTGTCGCCCCTACAGGCGGCGACGCCGTATACTCATACGTTGTTTGTGCAGCCTCAGCTTGCTGCTGCTATCAGCCACTGGAGCCTATCTATCTGCTCCGACTGCCACATCGACGCCACACTTAGGCGTCGGAATCGGCTTTCCTGTCGGCGAAAATTTCCGCTGACGGCAAGAAGCTTGACCTGCTGCTGGATCATACCAACAATTGCGGTCACCTTCTATCGCAGCTCGTATACCTTGTTTGACCCAGAGCCCTCTCGTGACTCGAGTCAAAACAGGTGCGTCTCCCTACGTGGTGTCATCGCTGATATACACACCACAACGAAACAATTAGCCCAAACTCAGCCATTAGAGCAACGCGCAATCTATATACCGACAAAAAAGGCTCGTCGACCCAATCATGCGAAAGTATAAGAGGGTACTCCTTTTCATCTCCAACATTACGTTGTCGGCCGCCAACGTAATATCCGAAGAATGAAAGCTCGTCGCCCTCGATCAGTCCCAATATCCTTTTGGGGAACAACAATAACCAATCAAATACTTTCGCCTAATAATCCACACACTCTCTCGTGCTAATCCCTAGGGTCTCCCTAAGGTTGCTAACCACCAAGGACTGTTCCTAGGCTCTGATACCACTCTAATCTGTCACGCCCCGAGTCCGTCAATTTGTACGGTTCGGGCACGCCAACAGACCCGCTAATCGGGTATGACCTTTCACTACCCGAAAGGAACGGTAACATCCATGATAACACAACCAGTGTATGCGGAAGCTCAATATCAGAGTACTAAAATCACTACAAATTTAAACTTCCATTTGATAAACAAACAGTTTAAGAGGTAATGAAAGCATACTAGAGTGAACCAAGAACTTAATTTATTACACTTTACATTTCTGAACTTGCAAATAAAATTATTACAATTCTTTTACATAATTTCCTCACCATACAAGGTTCACTCAAGAAATATATAAAAGGGATACCTCTGCTAGACCCTCTAGGTCTCTATGCTGCTGGGCACTTGTGTGATGATCCGGAATTCTACAGGGCTTTTACAGTGTGACCGGCAGCTTTTGGAGGCCTTTGGGGCATGTCGGCGGTGTTCGGGCGCCAATTTGGACTCAAGTGATGAACTTCGGACTTAAATGGATCACGTGGGTGATCGGGTGACTCCGTCGGATCTCTGGAAGTGTTCTCGGGCGGAACGGATATTCAGATTGGGCTCAGCGCGAAATTTGGACTATGAATACCTTTCCGGGGGCATTCGGCAATTTTTAGAGTGAGAATTTGGCGAAACGGACGTCAAATTCGGATTCAGCGCGCGAAAACGCTTCAGATGGACTATCTACTTGATTTTTTCGAGCTCGGGTTACTGTTCACGCCGGAACAGTGTTCCCGGCGGCCGGCCGGCGGCGGCGGCGGCGGCGGGCAGCGCCGACGGGCGGCGGCGCGGCCTCGGGCAGGCGGCACAGGGCGGCGCGCGACGCGGGCAGGGCGCGGGCAGCGCGCGGGCGCGCGGGCAGGCGGCCGGTCCACGTGGCGGGCGTGCACCGAGGCGGGGACACGTGGCAGGTTACTATAGGCTGGCTCACAGTACTCGGTTCATGGAGTATTCGGGTTGGCTCATGGTCCATGGTGCACCAGGCTTGGACACGTGGTGGGTTGCTATTGGTTCGGTCCACAGGAATTCGTGCACCGGGTGCCCCGAACAGTGGCATTGACACGTGGCGCTTCCCTATTGGTGGGTCAACTGTGCGGGCAGGCCGGTCAGAGGCGCGCCTGGGCGCGCGGGCCGGCGCGGTCGGGGGGGCCACGTGTCGCAACGGGATTGGATCAAATTGGTGTTTCCTGTTATGTGGGACACAGAGGTAATTAAGGGAATTGTTTTTCTGGTTTTTCCTATTAATTCCATCCGAGAGCCATTCAAGAGGAGTTTTCACCATTTTCGAGGCTCCATCTCCCTTAGAGGTGAGAAGATGAAATCTTCATCAAGAAGAGAGGAAGCATCCTGTCAAGTTTGAGGATTTTAGGAGGCTCGGATCCCGAGGTTTGGGATTTTTCCGGCGCGGCGCGACGATCATTCTCCGGCAACCCGATTCGTCGCATTTCAGTGTTCAAGCTCCCCCGACTCACCCCGACCTCCTATTTTCGCGATTTTTGCGCCGTTGGATTCGTGACAGGTAGGGCTACGTTTCTTGTTTCTACTAGTTTTTCCCCATTCCGAGGTTTTCATGGGTTTTTCGGATCATCTTGTGACCTCATTTTGCTGTGATGGAGTTTTGGACAGCGGTTCGGTATTTCGGCGATATCTCCGCAACCGGGCATCGGATTGGGGTGATTCAAAAGGGGATTTGCATCTACACATCGCAAGGAGTCTCTCTGAATTTTCTTGGATTTTCTGGAATTTTCCCCGAAGGTGAGAAACCCCTTTTTACAGAACCTTGTAGCACAGTTTTGGGTGGAAGTATTGTTCGGGGTGGTTCCCTTGTCGATTTTGGTTCTCAGCGTAGGAAAATCGTGTGGGAATGTGCAGGTAGTCGTTTCGACCGGTTCGTCGCGAGGATCGTGACGGTATTTTTCCTGGAATTTCTCGGGCAGATCTCGCAGGTGAAAAAGGCTAAACTGTGGACTGATTGTAATTGGGACAGATTTTGGTGTGAGCATGGTTGATTAATTGTGCTTGTTCTTTTGGAGTATTTTGTGCAGTACCGTGGTGATCGTTGAGACCGGGCGCGGACTTCACTGTTGGGATCAGGATTTAGCGCTCGAGGTGGGTGGTTGTTTCTTGCCTCTATTTTGACATGCTCACTAGGAATATTAGAGTGATCCCCTTTATTGGACATCTTGATTAATCATGATCGGGGTTGGGTTTATGCATGCCGGTGTGAGAATAGGGTTGCTTTGATAGCGGTTAACCTTGCATGTGGAATGGAATATTTATGTTGGACTATTTGATTATCCTGTTGATGGTACTACTTGAGGGTAGATGACATGCGTAGGTGGATACTGTTAATGATTAATGCCTTTAATTATATTTCCTTGAGAACACTTGCATGCTTGTATGGACATCTAGATAGGCCATCTTTTATTGCTACACTATCATATTGGGATTTGACTTAGGAGAAACCATGATTGCTTTCTTTCTCCTTCTTATTTAGACTTTCGAGTCATGTTGCTCGGGTTCGAGCGGGGGTTTGGGATAGTGTAGCCGGGACCTTGGGGTCGGAGACAGGGTGTACTTGATGTCGGACTTGGGGGTTATCGCGGCAACCGCGGACAGTAGGCGGTTGACCGGATATCGATTGTTCTACCGGATTGTGGACCTTGGATTTTGGGACAGGCAGGCTTGATGGCAGGGTATTGCGGCAACCGCGGACCTTGGGCGGTTGACCGGAGGTTGCTTATGCATCAGATTGGGTATCAGGTCTCTAGTGGATGGGGTTTCCCACTATCTGTTTATCTTGCATCAGGTTGAGATCAGGTCTCCTTTTAGTGGATGGGTTTTCCCACTTTGATCAGAGTCATGATCCAGTCCTACTGATTTATGATACTTGTTACTGAGGCATTATACTCGTGTGGGTCGCTCCCCTCGAGTGCCACTCCGGAGTGTGCGATATTACAGGCTTCGAGTCCTCGAGACTCTCATCCCCTATCGGTGTTATGTGTAGGCTGGCATACCCGATTTGGCAGGCAGAGCAGGCAGTACCAGTGCTTACTGGTGTATCGATTGGGTCTGGGCAGGCAGGCATTTATATTCTGACGCATACAGTTAGCTATCTCTTTAGCTTGGCATATTAGAGGCATAGTAGTGGTAGTTTCCTGTTTTCAGGAGTCATCCTTGCTTACCGCACTTCTTTCCTTTTTGCCTCTGGTAGACCTAGTGGGTGTGTCAGGGTTTGAGGTTTTCCCACTAGGGGAGGCTACTGGTTTACTGGTAGTCTCACCCCCATTCTTCTTTCCTCTTTTTCTTCTCCCTTGTTTTGCAGTGTCTTCTGCGGGTGCTGCTGGGTTTTCTGCGGCGGGTCGAGGAGAGAGGACGGCTGAGTAGATAGACTTCGAGGCAGGATGAGCGTGTTAGCTGGACTGTTGGTGTACCCGTGTTTCCTCAGACGATTGTACTTTTACTTTGGGACTGGCTTTTGCCAGCAGGTTGTATTTATTTTTGGTGAGCTGGGAGAGACAGATGTATCATTTATACAGATGTATTGTATTTTATTTCCAGCTTCAGTCTGAGATGTAGTAGTTTTGTTCAGCTCTGTTTTTATTGCTCGTTTATTATTATCTCTTATATATCTGAGCAGGTTTGGCGCTTCGTGTACGCGGGAAATACCGTGTGCGCGGCGGATCTGTAGACGGGCCCGGGTTCTGGTTTACACCCGGGGCGTGACAACTTGCCCCTGTCGAATGCCTCGCTGACTGCACCTGTACCCGTCCCGACCGCTGCATCCATGCCTGAACCTGTGGGGGGAGTCACCCAAGGGGTGTGAGAACTACGACCGAGTTCCCAGTGGGTTCAACCACCGAGAGAAAGTGTCCTACGCCACTTGGTCCAATGGAAGCAATAATAATAGTGTGCTAGGAAACTAAAATCCTCAACATCAATATGCAGCTATGCAATAATCTATCACTACACTATCTGTGTACAACCATCGACCCAGCACTACACTGTCTAGCCACACTAGGCTGCTAAGCACCAACTCGGCCACTATGCCGCTATATACAGGGTCAAACTACCCCGGCCACCTTGGCCACTCTATTTTTCTTATTCTTTAGATTCTGGTGCTTTAGTTCAAGTTAACCCTTAGAAATTTCTTATCCAACGGGCCCCAGCCCGGTAGTCCTGCTACCATAAGATAAGATTTCTAAGATTGCCGATAACACCCGCAAGTGTTACCCCGTCCTACGGAAGAAGCGTCCCGAACGGGTCTCTACCCGGGAGAGGGATACTGCCCGTACCTCCAACATGGGCTGGCTTCACCGTAGGTCCGCCCGTTTTATCTTTATATTTTCTTTCTTTTCTTTTTACTTTAGTTCTTAGCCTCTTTGCCTTTGAACACTTGCTTTCCTTTCTTATTCGAGCTTATAGCTCCCTTTTTGCCACTGGCAAATCACTTTCTCTTTTCTTTGAGCATTTAGCTCCTTGCTTTCACTTTTAGCCCTTCGAAAGTACCTCGTCTGACGGGTCACTGCCCAGGGAGTCCTGCTCCACTTGACGAGTCTCAAATTCGAAGGCGCCATTTACATTTTCTTTATGCTTTTAGCCACTTTTAGCTTGCTTTTAATTTTGCCTTTTTGCAATAATTTTTCCTCTCATCCTAGGCCTTGCCATAAGGATAACTAGAGAGTCCCCTGGACTCTTAAACATATCTCTTTTATTTCTTTAACTCAAATTGAAGTTAAAGTTATTATCCATTTGCCCAGACACCCTATGACTTTCTAGGGTTGTATTTGTTCACTTCTTTAACCTTGGGATCTTATCCCACTTTCCTGATTCCTCGCTGAATCCTAGAGTTATCTTAACTCTATTTTGCTGTTCCACTTATAATTTAGAGTTACGCTGACTCTAATTTTTCCTATTCCCTTTCATATCTCCGCACTTGATCTGTTTCTCATTTTTCCTTTCATGTCTCCACATTTGATCTATTTCTCATTTTTCCTTTCATGCCTCCACATTTGATCCATTTTCCCATCTTCCTGCCTGTGAGTTTAAACTCCTCTAGTTTAACTTAGGTTCCCTTTACCTAAGTTCCATGTTGTTACGGAATTTGAGTTGGCGTATTTCGTGGAAAGTGTTAAGTCTTGATGATTGAAGATGAGAAAAGTTTGGATCATATACCTCAATCTCAAGAAAGAAGAATTCAAAAGGATCAGGTATGTTTAACTAAAGATTTTTGGTGATCCGAATACTTCTTGTAGTGTAGAAACACTTGGAAGAATTTTTTACTGCATAAAAATCAAAAACTGGACATGGGACATGTTCAGGATCCGGATCAGACAGTCCAATCCGGATCCCGAAGGGTACTTGTTCATTGGCAAATTCAATCCGGATCACAGGCCAATTCCGATCCGGATCCTGAACATGGGATTTTGCTGAATTGTATGAACGATCCGGATCGGGCCCTGCAATCCGGATCCCGAACCCTTGGTTTTCTGGAATTGTCAATCTCGTTACGACGATCCGGATCACACTAAATCCGATCCGGATCGCCGTCCTGAAAATTTCCAGAAACGGTTGGTTTTTGATCCTTATCTTCTTCCAATGGTCTCTAACCTATATATAGACCCTTTATTCTTTTTCTAGGGTATCCGAATATAATAGAAAATACGGCTGAAAGAGAAAAATCCACATATAGAGAAGAAAGGAAATCAATAGATTTAATTCTATGTTTCTTCATCTATATTGATTGATTTGATTCTAGGTTTTCCAAACTCAGATTTTGAGTAGAATCAAATCAATGAATACTTAGATGGTATTTCCGATCTATTTCTAATCTAAGTATTCGGCGGATCATCACCACCCAAAAACAACGATTTTCCCAAAATCGGCGCGTGGACTCGCGTGGCCTTGTGGATTCAAGGTGCAACCGCTTTCGTGGATTCGAAGCGAGGTACGTTCGTGGATTCGAAGCGTGCTACTGGGTGAAGACCGTGGATTCGGTTGGACGTCGTGGACTCGACGTTGAACGCTGTGGATTCAGCGTTGGGCGCAGATCGTGGATTCGAGAAGCATCGTGGAGCGAGCGGAGAAGATCTACTAGGAGCGTTGTCACGCCCCGGGTGTAAACCAGAACCCGGGCCCGCCAACAGATCCGCCGTGCACACAGAATTTTCCATGTACACGAAGCGCTGGTAACCTGCTCAGATATAAGAAATACAATAAAAGAGCAATAAAAACAGAGCTGAACTAAAATCTAATACATCTCAGACTGAAGCTGGAAATAAAATACAATACATCTGTAAAAATGATACATCAGTCTCTCCCAGCTCACCAAAATAAATACAACCTGCTGGCAAAAGCCAGTCCCAAATGTAAAAGTACAACCGTCTGAGGAAACATAGGTACATCAACAGTCCAGCTAACCCGCTCATCCTGCCTCGAGATCTATCTACTCAGTCGTCATCTCTCCTCGACCCGCCGCTGAAAGCCCAGCAGCACCCACAGAAGACACTGCAAAACCAGGGAGAAGAAAAAAGAGAAAAGAAGAATGGGGGTGAGAACTACTAGTAAACCAGTAGCCTCCCCTAGTGGGTAAAACCTCAAACTCTGACGCACCCACTAGGTCTACCAGAGGCGAAAAGGAAAGGAGAGTGGTAAGAAATGAAACTGCTGAAAAGGAGAAATCTACCACTACTATGCCTCTAAAATGCAGTCCTAGACTGGAATAACCGTAAGAAACAATAACCAACCGTCCCAGATGAACCCAATCTGTACCGCCCTCATCATCGGGCAAGAAGGCCGCGCCGATGTGATAGCAAAACTCCTGCTGCCGCCCTCATCATCGGGCAATTAAGCCGCGCCGATGTGATAGCAAAACCTTCAATAACTGTCTGACCCCGGCCTCCGGAGGGAAACTCGTGGGGAGCGACCCACACGAGGAAAGCGTCACCGGGCAATAACCGCGCCGGTGAAATAAGTATCACAAGCAGGACTGGTTCACAACTATAAAGCCCCAGTGGAACACAACCCTCCCCTAAAAGAAAACTGATTCCCAATCAGATGCAAAAGTAACCATCCGGTCAATCGCCCAATATCCGCGATTGCCGCAATACCCCAAAATCCACGACTAGGTCTCACAACCGACCTCCGGTCAACCGCGCAATATCCGCGGTCGCCGGAATAACCCACAATCACAATCATGTCCCACATCCGACATCTGGTCAACCGCCTACTATCCGCGGTTGCCACAAAACCCATAATCCACAATCCAGGCCCCGGCTACACAATCCCAAACCCCTACTCAAACCCGAGCAACAAGAACCACCTGACTAACGAAAAGGAGAAAAGAAGCAAACAAGGTTTCTCCTAAGTCAAGTTCCAGCATGAAAGTGTAGCGATAAAAGATGGCCTATCTAGATGTCCATACAAGCATGCAAGTGTTCTCAAGAAAATAAAGGAAAAGGTGTCCAATAGTGGTTCCACATGTGTAACAATTAATAGCTCCGCATAGATATAACCATCATGCTAAAACACTATCCAACCACACATGTCTATAATCCATGTTCCATAATAAAGCATCACTATTCACCTATGCATGTCATAAAATCCTCAAATAGTACCAACCACTAACAGGATAATCATATAGTCCAAAATAAATATTCCATTCCACATGCAAGTTTAAACGCTAACATTCCATCCATACCAACATGTATAAGTCCCAACCACTATCAAATATCCACAATAGTAATTTCCATATGAAGGGCTCACAATTTTATATTACTTTAAGCATGCATGTCCAGATAATGGGATCACTCTAATATTCCTAGTGAGCATGTCAAAATAGAGGTAAACAACAACCACCCACCTGAAGTGCAACTGTCCAAGTCCGTACAGCTAGAAAATACCAAAACTTCAAATCCTTGCTCCCACAATATTAGCACATCCGCAATGCTCCTGGTACAATACAAAGCTCACTAATTACACTTAGGCTCCCAATTATTGCACTTAACCACATACAACCTCGAATTCAAAACTGTTAAATTAACACCTGAGAAAGTGCCCAGAAAATTCCAATAAAAATATCACGGCGATCCTCGCGTCGATAGCTTCGCAACGGTACCTTGCACGCCCAAATCTGAGTTCTGTACAACAAGATAAAAATTCGGCAAGGGGGCACACTCATGCAAAAATCTGTGTTAAGGACTGATTACTGTTCACTGAGAAAACAGTAATTTTCACCTCGAAATAAATCTCACAAAAATCCAATAAAAATACGAGCGCGTTCCTTGCGATCCGTAGATGAAAAAGTTGTATAAGCTCGTTTCCGTCTGACGCTCGTGCGCAAAGATATGGCCAAAATACCCCGCTGCTGTCAAGGAAGTCCACACAGAAAATGGGGTCACAGTTTGCCTCGGGATCCGTGCCAAAACCTCGAAACGGGAAAGTGCGACCAAAACGAAAGATGAAGTCCTACCTCTTAGGAATCTGCCGGTGCAAGAATCACAGCAAAATGATCTCGGGGTAGCCCAGGGAAGCTAAAACACTGTCGCTGCGCCGAAGAAGAACACTAGAAAGCAACGTCGCGCCGCACCGTAAAATGGGGAACCTCGGGATTCGTGCCTCCTAAAATCCTAGAACTTGGCAGGGAGATCAAGCACTTAGAGATGAAAATCTTTGCTTAAGGGAGCTCGGGCTGAAGGTGAATGGGTTGGGAGATAAAGAGGAAAGAGTGGAGCTCGGGTTGGTGGCTTATATAGGCTGAAAAGAACAATTGAAGAAATACCCAACATGTCCCATTTTCCGGGCGCCCGAAAAGTTTCGGGCGCACACAGTGCGGCCCGGCCCATGATTTCCGGGCGCGCACAGTGCGGCCCGGTCCACCACACAGCCCAGCCCACCACACCGCCGAGCCCCGCTGCACCCGGAGCACATGCGCCCGCAAATGGCGACGCGCCACGTGTCCCCGGCCGCCCGTGCACCGCGCACGCCGCGCCGTGCACCGCGCACGTCGCCGTGCTTCCCGGCCACCTGCCCGCGTACGGCACCTGCCCCGGTCAACCACTCCGCAGGTTGCGTGGACCGGGAGCACAACACCGAACCAACCAAATCTCGCCACGTGTCCACCCGGTCTACCGTGCACCCGGCCCAAACTCCGTGGACCGCGTCTGCTGCGCCGGCCAACCGGAAGACGCCACGTGGCCCGCCTCCGGTGCACGACCCCCGCGGTGGACCGCGCTCCTGCCCGCGCCCTCAGCCGCCTGCCCGCGCCCTCAGTCGCCTGCCCGCGGCGGCGCCGCCCCCGCCGACGCTGCCCGCCGCCGCCGGCCGCCGCCGGCGATCGCCGGCGACACTGTTCCGGCGTGAACAGTACCCGCAAGCTCAAAATCAACAAGTAAATAGCCCGTCTTGACCGTTTTCGCGCGCTGATTCCAAAAACGAGGTCCGTTTTGCCAAATTCCGCCTCCAAAATTTGCCGGAGGCTCCCGCAAGCGCCAAAACTGCCAAAACTTCCGGGAGTCCGCTTTTGGACATCCGGACTCAGAATTGAGCAAACAAAAAGCCATTTCCAAGCGTTTTTCCGCGCTGAATCCAAATTTGATAACCGTTTCGCGCGAAACCACCTCTAAACATCCGACGGGGTCAGCCGATCACCCACGTGATCCAGTAAGGCTCGAGGTCCAACACTTGTGTCCAATCATGCACAACCACTTCCCGAAACATAGTACAGGCTCCCCCGAAGTCACCAATGACTCTACCACAGCTCTGCAGAGATCCAGGTCATCACATCCTCCCCCACTAAAAGAAAGTTTCGTCCTCGAAACTAAAGTCGTTCCTCAACACGAAATCTCAACCACATAGAGGGGGTAATTATCCGAACATCCGCCACTCAAGCTCCCAAAGCTGTCGAATACCTCCTCCAGGGACACGATACAATCCTCGGGTCTCTAACAAGAACAAAATAAAGGTGAGCACTCCAAGAATCCGCACTACCTCAACCAAGTACAGCTGGACTAACCGCTCGAGCTACCAAGTAGTCCACATCGGTACACGCATCCGCTCCTCCTCAGCCTCAGATAATCCAGCCACAAGTCCATCGGCACACTAGCCCGATCCAAGTACCTCTCTTCTTCCCGCGATATCCAATGTAAGTCCCTCAACCACACCAGCCAAAAGGGCTACTCAACCACTGCGAAACATCCGCCTCACGCACAAAATCAAAACCATAGAGGCGAAGATAACTCTCAAGCAACCCAGGTACACCAAAACCTCCGGGCCTGGCTTCCCACGAAAACCGTCCTCGCGGCATAATCAACCGCCGCGAAAAGAAGGAAACCGAGCCAGCCCAACCCGTCCTAAGTGCCAAACCAAGTCCCGCCACTAGGTTAAGACCATCAGGTCTACCGGTACTATCGAGGACTCAACTGCACCGGGCAGGACCAACCACACACCCCTACGTGCCAAAGATCGGGAATATGAACCTCCCGAAACACTAGGTAACCGTCCTACCCCTAACCCAAGCAGAGAAGTACAAGCACTACCCTCCAAGAGGGAAAACTCCCGTATCAAAAAGATACGAACCCAAAAGCCCGGAACAACTCAAACCTACCACCACACCGACCGCTGTAACCTATGCGCTCTGACAGTCTCAGAAATCCACTATCCTGGAGAAGAAATCGAGAATGCCTCATCCGACTGATCTGTCCTCCATCACCCGGCGCCAAGCGCCTCAATCAGAACTCGCCTCAGGCGGCAGATCCCAATCCAAAGGAACTACAATGCCACGCTCCATACCCGGCGCCTACTCCAATGAGGCGTTCTTAAACCGTACTGGAGGGACCCAACAAGTTAAAAGGTATCCTGGCGCAATCCACTCTCAGACACTCATATCCTACGCGCCCCGTCCCTCTATACATGGAGCGTGCAGTTCAGCAACTGCGTTAACTCTTGCCATAAAAGGCCTCCAAGGGCTCCATACTCAATCCCACGAATCGGAATGACTCATCCAAACTGGCTCACTCGATCGACGC
The DNA here is from genome assembly GCA_029168755.2 of Tillandsia fasciculata. NCBI lineage: Eukaryota > Viridiplantae > Streptophyta > Magnoliopsida > Poales > Bromeliaceae > Tillandsia > Tillandsia fasciculata. The sequence continues at coordinate 135,556 of JAQOTM010000501.1, read as the reverse complement.
AATCCCACAGCTTACCCGCTGTCAACTATCCACCCTGCCTCGGTGCCTCAACACTAAACGTCGGCACGGAGGGGGCTACTCGCTACTCCGACAACTGTGCCACTGCGCTGCTGATCTGCCCCCCCAACACTACTACCCTTCGGGTCCGGAGCTCTCAGACCCCAATCTGGGTATCCGGCCCGAAACAACCAGCCCAGACCCAACTGCCGCACCAAGGTGCACCCGGGTCAGGGCCCAACGTCGGGGAGACACCGCTCACCACGACAAAACCGCAAATCAGCACACCCCAACACTCGACCCAATCTAGCGAAAGTCAAAGACATCCCCCTATTTTTGTAACTTTATGTTGTCTGCAGCCAACATAACTGTCCCACAAAAATAGGGTATGTCGATCCCTCTTCACTCACAGGAAGAGTCAAAACCAAATCACCGACTTTCGCAAAATGTCGCGTCTCTCACACCCTAACATCCTAGGGCCCGCCATAAGCCTAGGGTTTCCTAAGTCCCAACTGACCTATCCCTAAGCTCTGATACCACCTAATCTGTCACGCCCCGGGTGTAAACCAGAACCCGGGCCCGCCAACAGATCCGCCGTGCACACAGAATTTTCCATGTACACGAAGCGCTGGTAACCTGCTCAGATATAAGAAATACAATAAAAGAGCAATAAAAACAGAGCTGAACTAAAATCTAATACATCTCAGACTGAAGCTGGAAATAAAATACAATACATCTGTAAAAATGATACATCAGTCTCTCCCAGCTCACCAAAATAAATACAACCTGCTGGCAAAAGCCAGTCCCAAATGTAAAAGTACAACCGTCTGAGGAAACATAGGTACATCAACAGTCCAGCTAACCCGCTCATCCTGCCTCGAGATCTATCTACTCAGTCGTCATCTCTCCTCGACCCGCCGCTGAAAGCCCAGCAGCACCCACAGAAGACACTGCAAAACCAGGGAGAAGAAAAAAGAGAAAAGAAGAATGGGGGTGAGAACTACTAGTAAACCAGTAGCCTCCCCTAGTGGGTAAAACCTCAAACTCTGACGCACCCACTAGGTCTACCAGAGGCGAAAAGGAAAGGAGAGTGGTAAGAAATGAAACTGCTGAAAAGGAGAAATCTACCACTACTATGCCTCTAAAATGCAGTCCTAGACTGGAATAACCGTAAGAAACAATAACCAACCGTCCCAGATGAACCCAATCTGTACCGCCCTCATCATCGGGCAAGAAGGCCGCGCCGATGTGATAGCAAAACTCCTGCTGCCGCCCTCATCATCGGGCAAATAAGCCGCGCCGATGTGATAGCAAAACCTTCAATAACTGTCTGACCCCGGCCTCCGGAGGGGAACTCGTGGGGAGCGACCCACACGAGGAAAGCGTCACCGGGCAATAACCGCGCCGGTGAAATAAGTATCACAAGCAGGACTGGTTCACAACTATAAAGCCCCAGTGGAACACAACCCTCCCCTAAAAGAAAACTGATTCCCAATCAGATGCAAAAGTAACCATCCGGTCAATCGCCCAATATCCGCGATTGCCGCAATACCCCAAAATCCACGACCAGGTCTCACAACCGACCTCCGGTCAACCGCGCAATATCCGCGGTCGCCGGAATAACCCACAATCACAATCATGTCCCACATCCGACATCTGGTCAACCGCCTACTATCCGCGGTTGCCACAAAACCCATAATCCACAATCCAGGCCCCGGCTACACAATCCCAAACCCCTACTCAAACCCGAGCAACAAGAACCACCTGACTAACGAAAAGGAGAAAAGAAGCAAACAAGGTTTCTCCTAAGTCAAGTTCCAGCATGAAAGTGTAGCGATAAAAGATGGCCTATCTAGATGTCCATACAAGCATGCAAGTGTTCTCAAGAAAATAAAGGAAAAGGTGTCCAATAGTGGTTCCACATGTGTAACAATTAATAGCTCCGCATAGATATAACCATCATGCTAAAACATTATCCAACCACACATGTCTATAATCCATGTTCCATAATAAAGCATCACTATTCACCTATGCATGTCATAAAATCCTCAAATAGTACCAACCACTAACAGGATAATCATATAGTCCAAAATAAATATTCCATTCCACATGCAAGTTTAAACGCTAACATTCCATCCATACCAACATGTATAAGTCCCAACCACTATCAAATATCCACAATAGTAATTTCCATATGAAGGGCTCACAATTTTATATTACTTTAAGCATGCATGTCCAGATAATGGGATCACTCTAATATTCCTAGTGAGCATGTCAAAATAGAGGTAAACAACAACCACCCACCTGAAGTGCAACTGTCCAAGTCCGTACAGCTAGAAAATACCAAAACTTCAAATCCTTGCTCCCACAATATTAGCACATCCGCAATGCTCCTGGTACAATACAAAGCTCACTAATTACACTTAGGCTCCCAATTATAGCACTTAACCACATACAACCTCGAATTCAAAACTGTTAAATTAACACCTGCAGAAAATGCCCAGAAAATTCCAATAAAAATATCACGGCGATCCTCGCATCGATAGCTTCGTAACGGTACCTTGTACTCCCAAATCTGAGTTCTGTACATCAAGATAAAAATTCGGCAAGGGGGCACACTCATGCAAAAATCTGTGTTAAGGACTGATTACTGTTCACTGAGAAAACAGTAATTTTCACCTCGAAATAAATTCACAAAAATCCAATAAAAATACGAGCGCGTTCCTTGCGATCCGTAGATGAAAAAGTTGTATAAGCTCGTTTCCGTCTGACGCACGTGCGCAAAGATATGGCCAAAATACCCCGCTGCTGTCAAGGAAGTCCACACAGAAAATGGGGTCACAGTTTGCCTCGGGATCCGTGCCAAAACCTCGAAACGGGAAAGTGCGACCAAAACGAAAGATGAAGTCCTACCTCTTAGGAGTCTGCCGGTGCAAGAATCACAGCAAAATGATCTCGGGGTAGCCCAGGGAAGCTAAAACACTGTCGCTGCGCCGAAGAAGAACACTAGAAAGCAACGTCGCGCCGCACCGTAAAATGGGGAACCTCGGGATTCGTGCCTCCTAAAATCCTAGAACTTGGCAGGGAGATCAAGCACTTAGAGATGAAAATCTTTGCTTAAGGGAGCTCGGGCTGAAGGTGAATGGGTTGGGAGATAAAGAGGAAAGAGTGGAGCTCGGGTTGGTGGCTTATATAGGCTGAAAAGAACAATTGAAGAAATACCCAACATGTCCCATTTTCCGGGCGCCCGAAAAGTTTCGGGCGCACACAGTGCGGCCCGGCCCATGATTTCCGGGCGCGCACAGTGCGGCCCGGTCCACCACACAGCCCAGCCCACCACACCGCCGAGCCCCGCTGCACCCGGAGCACATGCGCCCGCAAATGGCGACGCGCCACGTGTCCCCGGCCGCCCGTGCACCGCGCACGCCGCGCCGTGCACCGCGCACGTCGCCGTGCTTCCCGGCCACCTGCCCGCGTACGGCACCTGCCCCGGTCAACCACTCCGCAGGTTGCGTGGACCGGGAGCACAACACCGAACCAACCAAATCTCGCCACGTGTCCACCCGGTCTACCGTGCACCCGGCCCAAACTCCGTGGACCGCGTCTGCTGCGCCGGCCAACCGGAAGGCGCCACGTGGCCCGCCTCCGGTGCACGACCCCCGCGGTGGACCGCGCTCCTGCCCGCGCCCTCAGCCGCCTGCCCGCGCCCTCAGTCGCCTGCCCGCGGCGGCGCCGCCGCCGCCGACGCTGCCCGCCGCCGCCAGTCGCCGCCGGCGATCGCCGGCGACACTGTTCCGGCGTGAACAGTACCCGCAAGCTCAAAATCAACAAGTAAATAGCCCATCTTGACCGTTTTCGCGCGCTGATTCCAAAAACGAGGTCCGTTTTGCCAAATTCCGCCTCCAAAATTTGCCGGAGGCTCCCGCAAGCGCCAAAACTGCCAAAACTTCCGGGAGTCCGCTTTTGGACATCCGGACTCAGAATTGAGCAAACAAAAAGCCATTTCCAAGCGTTTTTCCGCGCTGAATCCAAATTTGATAACCGTTTCGCGCGAAACCACCTCTAAACATCCGACGGGGTCAGCCGATCACCCACGTGATCCAATAAGGCTCGAGGTCCAACACTTGTGTCCAATCATGCACAACCACTTCCCGAAACATAGTACAGGCTCCCCCGAAGTCACCAATGACTCTACCACAGCTCTGCAGAGATCCAGGTCATCACATCCTCCCCCACTAAAAGAAAGTTTCGTCCTCGAAACTAAAGTCGTTCCTCAACACGAAATCTCAACCACATAGAGGGGGTAATTATCCGAACATCCGCCACTCAAGCTCCCAAAGCTGTCAAATACCTCCTCCAGGGACACGATACAATCCTCGGGTCTCTAACAAGAACAAAATAAAGGTGAGCACTCCAAGAATCCGCACTACCTCAACCAAGTACAGCTAGACTAACCGCTCGAGCTACCAAGTAGTCCACATCGGTACACGCATCCGCTCCTCCTCAGCCTCAGATAATCCAGCCACAAGTCCATCGGCACACTAGCCCGATCCAAGTACCTCTCTTCTTCCCGCGATATCCAATGTAAGTCCCTCAACCACACCAGCCAAAAGGGCTACTCAACCACTGCGAAACATCCGCCTCACGCACAAAATCAAAACCATAGAGGCGAAGATAACTCTCAAGCAACCCAGGTACACCAAAACCTCCGGGCCTGGCTTCCCACGAAAATCGTCCTCGCGGCATAATCAACCGCCGCGAAAAGAAGGAAACCGAGCCAGCCCAACCCGTCCTAAGTGCCAAACCAAGTCCCGCCACAAGGTTAAGACCATCAGGTCTACCGGTACTATCGAGGACTCAACTGCACCGGGCAGGACCAACCACACACCCCTACGTGCCAAAGATCGGGAATATGAACCTCCCGAAACACTAGGTAACCGTCCTACCCCTAACCCAAGCAGAGAAGTACAAGCACTACCCTCCAAGAGGGAAAACTCCCGTATCAAAAAGATACGAACCCAAAAGCCCGGAACAACTCAAACCTACCACCACACCGACCGCTGTAACCTATGCGCTCTGACAGTCTCAGAAATCCACTATCCTGGAGAAGAAATCGAGAATGCCTCATCCGACTGATCTGTCCTCCATCACCCGGCGCCAAGCGCCTCAATCAGAACTCGCCTCAGGCGGCAGATCCCAATCCAAAGAAACTACAATGCCACGCTCCATACCCGGCGCCTACTCCAATGAGGCGTTCTTAAACCGTACTGGAGGGACCCAACAAGTTAAAAGGTATCCTGGCGCAATCCACTCTCAGACACTCATATCCTACGCGCCCCGTCCCTCTATACATGGAGCGTGCAGTTCAGCAACTGCGTTAACTCTTGCCATAAAAGGCCTCCAAGGGCTCCATACTCAATCCCACGAATCGGAATGACTCATCCAAACTGGCTCACTCGATCGACGCAATCCCACAGCTTACCCGCTGTCAACTATCCACCCTGCCTCGGTGCCTCAACACTAAACGTCGGCACGGAGGGGGCTACTCGCTACTCCGACAACTGTGCCACTGCGCTGCTGATCTGCCCCCCAACACTACTACCCTTCGGGTCCGGAGCTCTCAGACCCCAATCTGGGTATCCGGCCCGAAACAACCAGCCCAGACCCAACTGCCGCACCAAGGTGCACCCGGGTCAGGGCCCAACGTCGGGGAGACACCGCTCACCACGACAAAACCGCAAATCAGCACACCCCAACACTCGACCCAATCTAGCGAAAGTCAAAGACATCCCCCTATTTTTGTAACTTTATGTTGTCTGCAGCCAACATAACTGTCCCACAAAAATAGGGTATGTCGATCCCTCTTCACTCACAGGAAGAGTCAAAACCAAATCACCGACTTTCGCAAAATGTCGCGTCTCTCACACCCTAACATCCTAGGGCCCGCCATAAGCCTAGGGTTTCCTAAGTCCCAACTGACCTATCCCTAAGCTCTGATACCACCTAATCTGTCACGCCCCGGGTGTAAACCAGAACCCGGGCCCGCCAACAGATCCGCCGTGCACACAGAATTTTCCATGTACACGAAGCGCTGGTAACCTGCTCAGATATAAGAAATACAATAAAAGAGCAATAAAAACAGAGCTGAACTAAAATCTAATACATCTCAGACTGAAGCTGGAAATAAAATACAATACATCTGTAAAAATGATACATCAGTCTCTCCCAGCTCACCAAAATAAATACAACCTGCTGGCAAAAGCCAGTCCCAAATGTAAAAGTACAACCGTCTGAGGAAACATAGGTACATCAACAGTCCAGCTAACCCGCTCATCCTGCCTCGAGATCTATCTACTCAGTCGTCATCTCTCCTCGACCCGCCGCTGAAAGCCCAGCAGCACCCACAGAAGACACTGCAAAACCAGGGAGAAGAAAAAAGAGAAAAGAAGAATGGGGGTGAGAACTACTAGTAAACCAGTAGCCTCCCCTAGTGGGTAAAACCTCAAACTCTGACGCACCCACTAGGTCTACCAGAGGCGAAAAGGAAAGGAGAGTGGTAAGAAATGAAACTGCTGAAAAGGAGAAATCTACCACTACTATGCCTCTAAAATGCAGTCCTAGACTGGAATAACCGTAAGAAACAATAACCAACCGTCCCAGATGAACCCAATCTGTACCGCCCTCATCATCGGGCAAGAAGGCCGCGCCGATGTGATAGCAAAACTCCTGCTGCCGCCCTCATCATCGGGCAATTAAGCCGCGCCGATGTGATAGCAAAACCTTCAATAACTGTCTGACCCCGGCCTCCGGAGGGGAACTCGTGGGGAGCGACCCACACGAGGAAAGCGTCACCGGGCAATAACCGCGCCGGTGAAATAAGTATCACAAGCAGGACTGGTTCACAACTATAAAGCCCCAGTGGAACACAACCCTCCCCTAAAAGAAAACTGATTCCCAATCAGATGCAAAAGTAACCATCCGGTCAATCGCCCAATATCCGCGATTGCCGCAATACCCCAAAATCCACGACCAGGTCTCACAACCGACCTCCGGTCAACCGCGCAATATCCGCGGTCGCCGGAATAACCCACAATCACAATCATGTCCCACATCCGACATCTGGTCAACCGCCTACTATCCGCGGTTGCCACAAAACCCATAATCCACAATCCAGGCCCCGGCTACACAATCCCAAACCCCTACTCAAACCCGAGCAACAAGAACCACCTGACTAACGAAAAGGAGAAAAGAAGCAAACAAGGTTTCTCCTAAGTCAAGTTCCAGCATGAAAGTGTAGCGATAAAAGATGGCCTATCTAGATGTCCATACAAGCATGCAAGTGTTCTCAAGAAAATAAAGGAAAAGGTGTCCAATAGTGGTTCCACATGTGTAACAATTAATAGCTCCGCATAGATATAACCATCATGCTAAAACATTATCCAACCACACATGTCTATAATCCATGTTCCATAATAAAGCATCACTATTCACCTATGCATGTCATAAAATCCTCAAATAGTACCAACCACTAACAGGATAATCATATAGTCCAAAATAAATATTCCATTCCACATGCAAGTTTAAACGCTAACATTCCATCCATACCAACATGTATAAGTCCCAACCACTATCAAATATCCACAATAGTAATTTCCATATGAAGGGCTCACAATTTTATATTACTTTAAGCATGCATGTCCAGATAATGGGATCACTCTAATATTCCTAGTGAGCATGTCAAAATAGAGGTAAACAACAACCACCCACCTGAAGTGCAACTGTCCAAGTCCGTACAGCTAGAAAATACCAAAACTTCAAATCCTTGCTCCCACAATATTAGCACATCCGCAATGCTCCTGGTACAATACAAAGCTCACTAATTACACTTAGGCTCCCAATTATTGCACTTAACCACATACAACCTCGAATTCAAAACTGTTAAATTAACACCTGTAGAAAGTGCCCAGAAAATTCCAATAAAAATATCACGGCGATCCTCGCGTCGATAGCTTCGCAACGGTACCTTGCACGCCCAAATCTGAGTTCTGTACAACAAGATAAAAATTCGGCAAGGGGGCACACTCATGCAAAAATCTGTGTTAAGGACTGATTACTGTTCACTGAGAAAACAGTAATTTTCACCTCGAAATAAATCTCACAAAAATCCAATAAAAATACGAGCGCGTTCCTTGCGATCCGTAGATGAAAAAGTTGTATAAGCTCGTTTCCATCTGACGCTCGTGCGCAAAGATATGGCCAAAATACCCCGCTGCTGTCAAGGAAGTCCACACAGAAAATGGGGTCACAGTTTGCCTCGGGATCCGTGCCAAAACCTCGAAACGGGAAAGTGCGACCAAAACGAAAGATGAAGTCCTACCTCTTAGGAATCTGCCGGTGCAAGAATCACAGCAAAATGATCTCGGGGTAGCCCAGGGAAGCTAAAACACTGTCGCTGCGCCGAAGAAGAACACTAGAAAGCAACGCCGCGCCGCACCGTAAAATGGGGAACCTCGGGATTCGTGCCTCCTAAAATCCTAGAACTTGGCAGGGAGATCAAGCACTTAGAGATGAAAATCTTTGCTTAAGGGAGCTCGGGCTGAAGGTGAATGGGTTGGGAGATAAAGAGGAAAGAGTGGAGCTCGGGTTGGTGGCTTATATAGGCTGAAAAGAACAATTGAAGAAATACCCAACATGTCCCATTTTCCGGGCGCCCGAAAAGTTTCGGGCGCACACGGTGCGGCCCGGCCCATGATTTCCGGGCGCGCACAGTGCGGCCCGGTCCACCACACAGCCCAGCCCACCACACCGCCGAGCCCCGCTGCACCCGGAGCACATGCGCCCACAAATGGCGACGCGCCACGTGTCCCCGGCCGCCCGTGCACCGCGCACGCCGCGCCGTGCACCGCGCACGTCGCCGTGCTTCCCGGCCACCTGCCCGCGTACGGCACCTGCCCCGGTCAACCACTCCGCAGGTTGCGTGGACCGGGAGCACAACACCGAACCAACCAAATCTCGCCACGTGTCCACCCGGTCTACCGTGCACCCGGCCCAAACTCCGTGGACCGCGTCTGCTGCGCCGGCCAACCGAAAGACGCCACGTGGCCCGCCTCCGGTGCACGACCCCCGCGGTGGACCGCGCTCCTGCCCGCGCCCTCAGCCGCCTGCCCGCGCCCTCAGTCGCCTGCCCGCGGCGGCGCCGCCCCCGCCGACGCTGCCCGCCGCCGCCGGCCGCCGCCGGCGATCGCCGGCGACACTGTTCCGGCGTGAACAGTACCCGCAAGCTCAAAATCAACAAGTAAATAGCCCGTCTTGACCGTTTTCGCGCGCTGATTCCAAAAACGAGGTCCGTTTTGCCAAATTCCGCCTCCAAAATTTGCCGGAGGCTCCCGCAAGCGCCAAAAACTGCCAAAACTTCCGGGAGTCCGCTTTTGGACATCCGGACTCAGAATTGAGCAAACAAAAAGCCATTTCCAAGCATTTTTCTGCGCTGAATTCAAATTTGATAACCGTTTCGCGCGAAACCACCTCTAAACATCCGACGGGGTCAGCCGATCACCCACGTGATCAGTAAGGCTCGAGGTCCAACACTTGTGTCCAATCATGCACAACCACTTCCCGAAACATAGTACAGGCTCCCCCGAAGTCACCAATGACTCTACCACAGCTCTGCAGAGATCCAGGTCATCACAAGCGTATGGTAAAAGGTTGAGTCGTCTGTGAGTACGTTATATCACCTTGTACGTGTTTTAATTCTAGTGGATTTCGCCGTGTGATCGGTCCCGTGGTTTTTTTACTCCGGTTTGGAGTTTTTCCACGTAAAAATCTTGCGTGTCATTTTTTATTTCCGCATTGGGTTTTATTGCGCAATAATTTTTTGAGTGTTTATTGTTTACACCTATTCACCCCCCTCTAGGTGTTTTTTCCCCTATTTAGATCCATTACATTCATAACCCAACAAGTGGTATCAGAGCGGGAATAGGGTTGTAAACAATGGTTGAAGGTGGAAACATCAATCGACCCCCTTTCTTTGATGGAACAAATTATGCGTACTGGAAAGTACGGATGAAAGCCTTTTTAATTTCCATCGACGAAAGGGTGTGGCAATCAATTGAATTAGGATGGTCTAATCCAACTGAAATTATTTCTGATGTTCGCACCTTAAAACCTAGGTCGAAATGGACCAAGGAAGAGATTGATTCATCTTCTTACAATGGCAAGGGAATTAATGCTTTATTTAATGCTTTGTCACAAACAGAGTTCTCTCGCGTCTCGGCATGTGAGACTGCGAAAGAAATCTGGGATGTTCTTCAAGTTACGCATGAGGGAACTAACCTTGTGAAGATTCAGAAACTGCAAATGCTTACGAGCAAGTTTGACTCTATTTCTATGGCAGAAAATGAATCTTTCACAGACTATTACACACGATTGCAAGACATCGTAAACTCATGTGCTAACTTGGGAGAGAAGATTCCAGAATTTAAAGTTGTAAGAAAGATATTAAGAACTCTTCCTGAACGATTTCGCCCGAAGGTCGCAGCCATTGAAACAATTAAACACCCGGACGAAATGCGTGTAGAAGAATTAGTTGGTGCATTACAAACTTATGAAATGACATTTCCTACTAACTATTCTTCTGGAAAGGCATCCTCTTCTAAGTCTTCAGGTTATGCATTGAAAACAACAAAGGAAGAAGACGCGGATTCATCCTCCTCGGACGATGACGAGAACCTATCTATGGAGGACTTTGAGAAGCAGCTCGCTCTCTTGACAAGGAAGTTTCGCCGCAACTTTCGAAGGGGTAATTCAAGCAAAACTCCATCCTTCGGAAAGTCGAAGAAAGGCAAGGGTTCTTCAAGCTACAAGTCAAGAAAGCAAGAGAACTTCTCAAAGGATAAGAAAAGTTCAGAGGGACAAGTACAGTGCTTCAAATGTCGAGGCTACGGCCACATTGCAACGGAGTGTCCCAACAAGAATCCGGCAAAGAAGAAAGCGATGCAAGTCGTCACTTGGGATGACAACTCCACGTCAAATGAGTCATCCTCAAGTGATGAAGAAGACAACGCGACAGCATTCCACGCGTCCACCTCTTCACCCTTCATGTGCTTGATGGCAAGTACCTCCGATTCCTTGTCCAACTCCTCCCATGTTGAAAAGAACGCTACGGACAACGAATCGAGCAATTCTGAAGGTGAAGATTTTGCTCTTGCCTACCATAAGCTTTTGAGGGATTCAAAGAAACTGGCAAAGCAAAACCGGAGTTTGAGAGGGAGATTGCAGGATCTCGAAGAAGAAGCAAAAAGGGCATCTTCTCTCTCAAACGCTCTTGAAGTGGAAAGGGATAACTTAGTCAAAGCAAATGTTTCCCTTCAAGAGAAAAATGAGCTTTTCGAGAAAGAACATGAGAAATTGGTGGATAAAGCGAATTATTTCTCAAAGCTCTACGACGAGGCTCGACAGGAAAAATGGAAATGACAAAGACCATTCTCCAACTAAAGGATGATTTAAAGCGATTCTCTTCTGGAAGGAGTAAGTTGGACAGGCTTCTTGGTCTTGGTCAAACAAATCGGTTCGGCCTCGGATACACTCAAACTGGAGACAGTCCAAGTTCGAGTGGGACAGTTTTTGTGCCTCAGTCGGTATCTCCTCCTCCGACACCGGAATTCACGACAAGCAACGACAACAAGCCTACTTCATCCTCCTCGGGATCGTCAAGAACTAAGGTATGTTTTCGTTGTGGCATTTCAGGGCACATAAGGAGAAATTGCAAGATGGGAGCCAAACGCACACCTCAAGCACCTCTTGCAATGACTACCAAAAGGTGATTCCTCAGAAAACAAATGCAAATCATTCAAAGGAAAAGAGCCTTGGTAGTTCACCGCTCAAGACGACATCATCAAGGAGCAGCAATTCTCTAACAAGACGCTTTCACCTAGGAGATAACTTCACGACCATTACCGACGCATTCCAAAAAGGTTTGGGTGCGCAAAGGTGAAATTTTCCCTTGTCTTGTTACCAATGTTTCCTTGCATGCATATGATAGTTCGTCTTGGTATCTGGATAGCGGGTGTTCCCGTCACATGACCGGTGACAAAAACTGTTTTCAAACCTTTGAGAAAATCTCCGGAGGACTTGTTGTTTTCGGAGATGGTCGGTCTTCCAAAATTGTTGGAAAAGGAACTATAGCTATTCCAGATGGCCCGGTTCTAAATAATGTGTTATTTGTTAATGGCCTTAAGACTAACCTCATAAGCATAAGTCAACTTTGTGATAATGGTTATTCAGTTAATTTTTCATCTGATGAATGTACTGTAACTGACAAGAACCATGTTTTCTTTTTAAAGGGGTTAGATCAGAAAACAATTGTTATGTAGTTCCTCATAAAATTTCTGAAAAATGTAACCTAGCTTCTTTGAAAAATGAAACTCTTTGGCATGAAAGGCTAGGTCACATAAACTTTAAGGAACTTGCTAGAATTTCAAACAAAGATGTGGTCAAGGGGGTTCCAAACTTTCATTTGAACAAAACATTGTGTGTGGCGGTTGCCAAAAGGGAAAACAGTCAAGGACTGCACACAAGAACTTGAACCACATAGGTACAAAACGGCCTTTGGAACTTTTGCACATGGACTTAATGGGGCCAACTCGTCAACCATCTTTGGGAGGTAAATGGTATATTTTCTTATTGGTTGATGATTTCTCTAGATATTCTTGGGTAGCATTTTTAAAAGAGAAAGCTGATACTTTTGATTCTTTTCACGAGATTTGCCATCGTATTATGATTGAAAAGAATGAAAAGATTACTCGTGTTAGAAGTGATAGAGGTGGAGAATTCATAAATTCTAAATTCATTGATTTTTGCACTTCAAACGGCATTAAACATGAATTCTCGGCACCCTATACACCTCAACAGAATGGTGTAGTCGAGCGCAAAAACAGGGTCGTACAGGAGATGGCACGTGTTATGCTTCATAGCCGGAACTTACCGTTATATTTTTGGGCTGAAGCGGTGAACACTGCTGTCTATGTAATTAATCGCGTGTATTTGCGCCCGGGGACTTTAAATACACCATATGAACTATGGTTTTGTAGAAAACCTAACATCAAATATTTTCGTATCTTTGGGAGTCGGTGTTTTATTTTACGTGACCGCGAGAATCTTGGAAAATTTGACTCTCGAAGTGACGAAGGGATTTTCTTGGGTTATTCTACAAACAGTAGAGCATATCGAGTTTTTAACTTAGAATCTAAGACGATCGTAGAATCGATAAATGTTAAGGTAGATGAAGCTTTTCACTTTTCATCTGAAAAATCTACCCTCGATATCTCTCTTGATGATGATACACCTGCTAATGCATCTTCTTCTAACAATTCTTTCGATAATAATGATGCATCTAACGGTTCTTCAAGTTTATCTGATGTGCAGGAATCATCTCATGTACCTCCGACTACTCCGTTACCTCAAACGTTACGCATCTCCAAGGATCATCCTGAATCGAACATCATTGGAGACCCACAAGAAGGAGTTAGAACTCGGAGACAATTGGTTTGCGGATTCGCGTGCTATGTATCTTTAATCGAACCAAAGAATGTCGATGAAGCTCTTCAGGATGACTACTGGATTGAAGCAATGCAGGAAGAGCTCCATCAATTTGAGCGAAACAAAGTCTGGGAATTAACGAAGCCTCCGAAGCAACACAATGTGATAGGTACCAAATGGATCTTCAAGAACAAGAAAAATGAGGATGGTACTATCATCAGGAACAAAGCAAGACTAGTTGCTCAAGGCTACTCTCAAGTAGAAGGTATAGACTTTGATGAAACTTTCGCCCCTGTAGCTAGACTCGAGTCCATTCGTATCTTATTTGCGATAGCTTGTCATTTTAAAATCAAATTATTTCAAATGGACGTTAAGAGCGCCTTTTTAAATGGTTTTTAAATGAGGAAGTTTATGTGGCTCAACCGAAAGGTTTTGTGGACCATAAACTACCTAACCATGTTTTTCGTCTGAAAAAGGCTCTTTACGGTCTGAAACAAGCACCGCGAGCATGGTACGAAAGGTTGACAAAGCACCTTTTGGAAAAGGGCTATACTCGAGGGGGAGCTGACAGGACTCTCTTTGTGAAGCATTATCAAAACAATTTCATTGTAGCACAAATCTATGTCGATGACATTGTATTTGGCGCAACAAGAGATAATGATGCTTCTAAATTCGCGGAGACCATGGAAAGCGAATTTGAGATGTCCATGATGGGCGAATTGACTTATTTTCTTGGATTACAAGTTAAACAAAACGATGAAGGCATTCACTTGTGTCAATCCAAGTATGCAATGGAGTTGGTCAAAAAGTTTGATTTAGAAAATTCTAAGGATTTTCCAACTCCAATGGGAACTAGCCATAAGGGACTTGGAAGTGAATCACATAGTGAGAATGTAGACGAGAAACTGTATCGCAGTATGATTGGAAGTCTACTTTATCTCACGGCTAGTCGCCCGGATATATCCTTCAGTGTTGGGATTTGCGCGAGATATCAATCAGCACCAAGGAGGTTCACCTGAAAGCGGTGAAACGGATCATCCGGTACATCAAAGGAACAATAAATTTCGGAATTTGGTATCCTATGGGAACAAGTTTGGACATTGTTGGATACTCAGATGCCGATTGGGCAGGATCAGTGGATGATCGGAAAAGTACGAGTGGTGCATGCTTCTATCTTGGCCATTGCCTTGTTGCATGGCACAGTAAAAAGCAAAACTGCATAGCACTCTCGACTGCCGAAGCGGAGTACATTTCAGCGGGAAGTTGTTCAACCCAATTGATATGGATGAAAAGCGTGTTGAGCGACTTCCGGATTTCAGCAACTTCGGTAACATTTTTTGTGACAACACTAGTGCTATAAACATTTCAAAAAACCCTGTGTTGCACTCTAGAACAAAACATATTGAACTTAGATATCATTTTCTTAGAGAGCTAGTTGAATCAAATATTCTTCAACTTTCATATATTTCAACTGAGGATCAATTAGCTGACATTTTAACAAAACCTTTGGATCAAAAACGTTTTATTCATTTGCGTAAAGCAATTGGAATGCTTTCCTTGAAATAACCTCTTTTTGAAACTTTTGCTTAGGTTAGGTTTTGTTTTTGTTTTGTTTTGTTCTTTATCTATGTTTTGTACATAGGACATTAATTGAGCATAAATCATAATTGACTTTAATTGCATCCTTTCATGCATTTAGAAATTTATTATGCTTTTGATATCATAATATTTCAATGTTGCAATGATCATTTATGTTAATTAAGTCATCTTTTAAGTGATCAAAGTCAATTTCTCTCTCAATGATCTCTTGGTATAGTCATTATCTTATTTGATTGCTTAGTCGAGTATGAATGCGAGATCAATTTTTGGTTGAATACCTTATATATTAAATAATTGATAGCCAATTGAGGGGGAGTCAAAGAAAAGTAAAATGCTCAAAAGATGTGGAAAGAGTTACATCCCAATGAGGAGTGTGAAAACTACCACCACATGGAGGAAAAAGATACCCCATGAATGCAAGCAAATTTTTGTTTTAAAAATTGATGATGAAATGCATATTGAAATACTTGACTCTGTCAAATTTCAAGGTTGGTATAAGGTGGGATTTTTGATGAAAGATGCTCAAAGAGCCACTCTCTTCAACAGATTGTCTAAATATATTATCTAACTTATCTGGGATTTCAAACATCTATTGATCTTGGTATTTCATTTTCTTTACCAAATTGATGATTTGATAAAGGCATTACGCATAAGATCAGGTTAGATGTGATTGAAGTTGTTCAACTTTAAGAGTTTTAATTTCCGTAAATTTTCGTTTCATTTTTGAGTATTTTTGATAGATTTGGTATAATCTATTTCTTGTTGTATGAAACGATGATTTTTGTTTAAAGTTGATATGCTAAAGTGCTTACATACTTTTTCTGGATTTTATGGAATTTTTCTAAATTTTTCTGGAGAAAAAGTTGAAGCCGATCCGGATCGGACTAAGTGATCCGGATCCCGAACGCAGGTGTTTCCTGCGGGTAGCCGATCCGGATCACATTCACGATCCGATCCGGATCACGGCTAGGGTTTTAATAAGAACAAGAGGGTCTTTGATTTCTTTTGCTACAATCTTTTGTTCTTAAGCCTCTAGAGTTTCTCTCTCTAGATTTCTTCCTTCTTGGAGCTTTCAAACTCAAAGTTCTTCGATTTCAAGTAAGTTTTATTGATCAAAATCTCGTTTTTCACTGTTTTTCCTTGTTTGCTCAAAACGTGAGTAGAAATCTTGAAACTTTTTCGTTTGTGAATGGTTTTTGGTCAAATTTCTTTTGAAATAAGAACTCTGAATGGATTAGTTTTGATTATATGCTTGGTTCTCTCAAGATTAACGAATTTTTGGGCTTCGATTTCTGAAAATTCTGTTTTAGGGCATATATTAGGAATTTTTGAAAATCATGCAATTGATCCATTTTTAAAATTCTTTTTGCAAAACTAATTTGATTCTTGACTTCTCTACATGATTATGATTGTTTGGGTACAATTTTTTCAAATTTTTGAAAACTGAAAATTTTCATGTTCTTGAGTTGTTCTTCACAGGATTTCAATCCTCTTAAAGCACACACAACAATGGAATTCTCATGGATCATCTTGCTGTTAGTCACAATGGTGCATACTCGAGCAACCAACAAACTGAAAAGAGCCAAGAAACTTCAACGAAAAGGTGAATTTCATCTGATTAGTGACTCGGAAACTGAATCAAATAATGATGAAGTAGACTGGGACAAGTTAACGGATGATGATGAATCAATGCCCGTTAAACCTGAAAAAAAGGCATCCAATGGATCAAAAGGAAAGGCACCCATTGACACAGGAAAAGCACCTATGATGTCACCGACCATCTCGGTAAAAAGGAAATGACTTGCTCGACGCTTTGGACAAGCACGACATGCTAATGCTAGCAAGCCAATGGTTCGTGACTCCCCGCCTCGCGTGGAAGGAGTGTTCGTCAGCATTGATCGCCTTCGAGCTTTTGAACACCGTGAATGCATCGGTGAATGACATGTCAACATTGAAGCTCTCCGAAATCACTCACCAGAGTTTGGGACTTTAATTGAGCAAGCTAATCTCATCCAAGTCTGTCGATTCCCCGAATTACTTGGGTATTGTTTGTATCGTGTAAGAACCTTTTACACGAATGCAAGACATCTTCAAGAAGATGAACCTGGCTCAATGCATTTCTATACAAATATTCAAGGGATGAAGCTTAAAATCACTCCGCAGTTAATCGGGGAAGTCCTTGGAATGGAATCCAACACATCAGGGATCAACTATTTGACCGGAAGAAGTTTGACGAATGACTTGTGGCAAACCGTGATAAGAGAAATTTGTTTGGAAGGAACTGAATCAGTTGATGGTAAAAGTGTAAAATCCAAACATCTTCGACTGGAGTACAGATTTCTTAATTTCATCACGTGTTACAACATTCTACCTAACATGCAGACCAAGGTAGTGAGATGGGAGAGAATGCTGTTCTTATATCTCATAGGTCATCCCTCTGAGGCTGTAGGGTTGAACATGAACATCCCCTACATAATTTGGAATAGAATGTCAAGATATGTTGTGCATCCTCATCCTTCTGAGCGACTTCCATTTCCTTTAATCATCATGAGGATCTTGCAAAAATTTGAAATTGATATAAGCTCGACATCTTATCAACACTGTTGGGGGATGATAGATGAGTCAACGATTGTGAAGTCACTTCACAAATTACCACATGTTACTCCGACACCCTCCACTGGAAAGAAACCTTGTGTCGGCACCTCTGCCTCACCGTCTCAACAAGCACCCGGCGCGGATGATGAAGCATCGGTATCTTCAATTTTTAAGCAACAACAGCGCCTATCCTTTCAACAAGAGCAGATAACCAAAGAACAAAGGCGAATTTCTGAGGAACTCGAGATCATCACTGCATCACACATTACATTGACAAAGAGAGTAAACTCGATGAAGAAATTGATCAAGAAAATGTTTACTAAGATGGAATGTAGTGCGTCTGAGGAATCAGACTCCGATGACTAATTTGTGCGCTAAACATTTCTTTTTGTGTAGATTTGTGCAGGCTTTTACCTTTTTAGGACTTAGTTTTGTTCTTACTTTGTTTTAGTTTTAGTTCTCAGGTTTTTCTTGATTTTGGACTTTTTAACTCTCCTTAAATTTTTGTAATTTTGGCTTAGTTTGTGACAAAAAGGGGGAGAGAGTTTAGAGATGAGATGTGAGAACTTTGAACAATGAGAACTTTGAACAAACTTTGACTTTGGTGAAAGGTAAGTGAAAGGTAAGTATCACAACTTCTGGTTTTATCTTGTGATTTGTTGCATGTCCCTACTAACTATTTGACTAACTATTTGGACATGTATTATTACTAACAAGTTGTTTGATTACAAAGCAAAGTTATGACATTTGGAATCTTATCGCTTAGAAGATATGTCAATGTTTGATTCTGATCTTATTACATATCTGAATTACTAAATGTCATGATGAGTTTAAACTTCATCTCTGCTAGGTTTTGAATGCTAGATATTCTTGAGGTATCTAACGATCTCTTTTTGTCAAGAATGATTTCTTTTGCAGAGAGTACAGATGTCTAAGTCTAGAGTCTGTTTTAGGAGTTTATCTCATGTATTTTAATTTTTTGGATCTCCATTGTAAATTTTTGTTGTATGGTGATAGCAACAAAAATATCCTTTTTGAATTTTCTTTAGTGGATTTGTGTTTTGTCACGAAACCGCCAAAGGGGGAGATTGTTACGGAATTTGAGTTGGCGTATTTCGTGGAAAGTGTTAAGTCTTGAAGATTGAAGATGAGAAAAGTTTGGATCATATACCTCAATCTCAAGAAAGAAGAATTCAAAAGGATCAGGTATGTTTAACTAAAGATTTTTGGTGATCCGAATACTTCTTGTAGTGTAGAAACACTTGGAAGAATTTTTTATTGCATAAAAATCAAAAACTGGACATGGGACATGTTCAGGATCCGGATCAGACAGTCCAATCCGGATCCCGAAGGGTACTTGTTCATTGGCAAATTCAATCCGGATCACAGGCCAATTCCGATCCGGATCCCGAACATGGGATTTTGCTGAATTGTATGAACGATCCGGATCGGGCACTGCAATCCGGATCCCGAACCCTTGGTTTTCTGGAATTGTCAATCTCGTTACGACGATCCGGATCACACTAAATCCGATCCGGATCGCCGTCCTGAAAATTTCCAGAAACGGTTGGTTTTTGATCCTTATCTTCTTCCAATGGTCTCTAACCTATATATAGACCCTTTATTCATTTTCTAGGGTATGGGGATATAATAGAAAATACGGCCGAAAGAGAAAAATCCACATATAGAGAAGAAAGGAAATCAATAGATTTAATTCTATGTTTCTTCATCTATATTGATTGATTTGATTCTAGGTTTCCCAAACTCAGATTTTGAGTAGAATCAAATCAATGAATACTTAGATGGTATTTCCGATCTATTTCTAATCTAAGTATTCGGCGGATCATCACCACCCAAAAACAACGATTTACCCTAAATCGGCGCGTGGACTCGCGTGGCCTTGTGGATTCAAGGTGCAACCGCTCTCGTGGATTCGGAGCGAGGTACATTCGTGGATTCGAAGCGTACTACTGGGTGAAGACCGTGGATTCGGTCGGACGTCGTGGACTCGACGTTGAACGCTGTGGATTCAGCGTTGGGCGCAGATCGTGGATTCGAGAAGCGTCGTGGAGCGAGTGGAGAAGATCTACTAGGAGCGTATGGTAAAAGGTTGAGTCGTCTGTGAGTACGTTATATCACCTTGTACGTGTTTTAATTCTAGTGGATTTCGCCGTGTGATCGGTCCCGTGGTTTTTTACTCCGGTTTGGAGTTTTTCCACGTAAAAATCTTGCGTGTCCATTTTTTATTTCCGCATTGGGTTTTATTGCGCAATGATTTTTTGAGTGTTTATTGTTTACACCTATTCACCCCCCTCTAGGTGTGTTTTTTCTCCTATTTAGATCCATTACATTCATAACCCAACACATGTCACATATGTCCTAGAGTTCTCTGACTCTATGTTGATCACTAGCTCTCCTTAGGTTTCTTTTACCTAAGTTACATGTCACATATGTCCTAGAGTTCCCTGACTCTATGTTCATCACTAGCTCTCCTTAGGTTTCTTTTACCTAAGTTCCATGTCACATATCTCCTAGAGTTCTCTGACTCTATGTTGATCACTCTATCCAGTGTCCTAAGGTTATCACCTAAGACAATGCCACATTTTATCAATGTCCTTAGGTTATCTCCTAAGACAATGCCACTCGTTAAATCCTAGGATAACTCCTAAGTTTGATGTCACTCGTCAAACCCCTAAACTAGGTTTTCTTCTAGTCTTACTACCAACAAGTTCTGTTCCTGATGTCACATGATTCCTAGGGTTATACCCTAACATGATCACAATCATAAATAGCTATTCATTTTCGTGCATGCAGTTATTTTCATCTCATTCATAAAATAGTAATTACTTCTACGCATACATAATCATCATATATCTTTGGCAACCAACAGTTGCACTTTTCCTCTGTGTCCATCTACACATGCACATTTATTCCTCTATCTCTGGCAACCAACAGTTGCACTCTTCATCTGTATCCCTCTACACATGTAATTTTAACCATAATCACCTAACGCCTCTAACAGGCTACTATCATGCTTCTAAATCAAAAAGCAAAGGAGCAAGGGGAGAGGTCACCCAATTTCGGCAGAATCTCCCACCTTGTGGTGTTTCCAATTGCTTGTAGACACTTGCAATTGGTCTCCGCGCGATTCCACTTGTCTCCTCAAGCTTGCACGCAAAACGATGCACTTCTCTCGAGTCTGCACGCAAAACGGTGCACGTCCACCAAACCTGCACGCAAAACGATGCACGTCACTAAAAACCCGCACGCAAAACGGTGCACGTCATTTTAGTCTGCACGCAAAACGGTGCGCATTAAATCAACCGGCACGCAAAACGATGCACGTACCTCGAATCTGCACGCAAAACGGTGCACGGTCTACTGTAGGGTTGCACGTAAAATGGTGCACATTTTTCTAACCCTGTACGAAAAACGATGTATAATATTAGAGAGTGCACGCAAAACGATGCGCGACAACACAACTGGCACGCAAAACGATGCACGTACCTCAAATCTGCACGCAAAATAGTGCCCGTTTTTTCCAACCCTGCACGAGAAACGATGCATAATATTAGGATCAGCACGCAAAACGATGCGCGACAACACGATCGGCACGCAAAACGGTGCACGTACCTCAAATCTGCACGCAAAACGATGCACGCCTCACTGTCGGGTTGCACGCAAAACGGTGCACATTTTTCTTGTCCTGCACGCAAATCGATGCAAAATATTAGACTTGCACGTAAAACGGTGCGCGATAAAACGATCTGCACGCAAAACGGTGCACGCTTAACTGTAAAGTTGCATGCAAAACGGTGCATATTTTTCTATCCCTGCACGAAAAATGATGTATAATATTAGAAACTGCACGCAAAACGATGCGCGACAGCACAAATTGCGCGCAAAACGGAGCACGTACCTCGGATTGGCACGCAAAACGGTGTACTTTCCTTTTTCAACGTTGCACGCAAAACGGTGTATGTTTTCCGAGTTTGCGTCCAAAACTGCGCATTTTTTCGAATCCGCACATAAAACGGTGCATTTCCCACAACTGGCACGCAAAACGAGGCGCGCCAAAACTGCTCCCGGCAGTCCGCGCAGCAAAACGGCGCAGTATAACTTGGTTTCTAACACGCAATACGGTAATGGGGTCAAATCAAATGTCCAAAATAATGCCTCAAAACTGTGCCAAAAATACCGTATAAACGACGAACGGAGCCTACCTCGACAGCGTCGCGCCACCCACGTGAATACACGCGATTCCCAGATGCTTGGAGCATCTTGCGCGCTCCACGAAATCCCCCACCTTCCTCTCTCTCTCTCTCTCTCTCTATCTCTCGTGCTCGGGTGGAGAAGAAAAGGAAGAAGGAGAGGAAGAATGGCTGCGGGGAGAAAGGAAGAAAAAGAAGAGAAGAAGGAAAAAGGGAGGGTGGTTCATGAACCGGGTCTACGGGACGTCCAATGAGAAAGTGCCGGGTGGCGGTCCACCACATAGGGGCGCGCGCACCCGGTCCACGCGCGCGCCCCCGCGCACTGTGCGCGCCACAGGCGCGCAGGGGCGCGCGTTCCCGCGCCCGTACGGCCCAAAGAGGGCCCGCCATGTGGCCGCCTCCCGCTTTGACCCGCCTGCCACCATGCCAGCTGCACCTTGATTCCCGCGCCGCCGTCGCCTCAGAAATCCGTTTTTGTCCCGGTTTCTGTCCATTTTTCGTCCGTTTCCGTCCAAACTTGACAAGCGGTTTCGTTTCAGCTTAATTTACCACAGAAAAATTTAAATTTTCACTTTGGGCCATTTCTGGGCCACCAAAAACCCCGCTGTATCCAGAATCATTGGCGGACCCCGTTCTCGCAATCCGAGTATCCGATCAACACGAAATTTTTATCGTGATCTTAAAACATAATTACACAGCTCCCGTAATTTTCTCAAAATTTTTCGACACTGTTGGCAGAGCCCGTTCCCACTATCCGGTCTCCGATCAACGCGAAACTTTTTCTGTGGCCTTAAAACATATTTACGGGGCTCCCGTAATTTTTTCGGAATTTTCGGACACTGTGAATTTTCCACTAAAAATCTGGGCCCCCTTTTTCGAATAAAATTCCAGAACTCTCATTTTAATTCCGATTTGGGCCCAACTCGCTTTCAAATATTCTTTACTTCCCTAACTTTCATAACAATAGGATTTCATACCACTTTTATTTACATTTATTTATGTGCCGAAAATCCGGTACTTTACAAACATACTGCAAAAGGACCATGATACAGGGGCTTTCATCATTGAAACAACAGTTAGAGGCGTCAAATTTGACATTACTCCAGCAGTAATTGGGGCAAACCTTGGGCTAACTGTTGATACTTCTGGTCTTTACTACACAGATGGTGATTTCCAGCATGACACCCATTGGGACACTGTTGTGGATTCAATTTGCAAGTCAGGGACACACACAAATAGGTCATATGTTGAATCAAAGGACCTAAAACCAGAATATCACATTTTGTCCTTAATCGTCTGCTACAACTTATTGCCTACAATGGGGACCAAAAGGATTCGATGGGATCGATTGCTACTTCTCTTTTTCCTTGGTCACCCGGAAAGTGCAAATGGGATCAACATCAACATTCCATTTCTAATTTGGCAGCAAATGGTGCATGTCATTGAGGGATCAAGGCAACGTGACCTTCTACCGTATCCAATCTTGATTACTCGTATTCTGGAAGACCACGGTGTTGACATTTCTTGTACCAAGTTTGACTACGGCTTAGGCTCAATCGATGGAATCACGTTAGCCAAGTCAGTTAGCACTTTAAAGACATTTGGACACACAAAGGGCTATGCAAGTGAAGCAACTACGAGCGCACCGCCTCGCCAAGAATCTCCTGAACCAGAAGAAGTGGTAACTCTTTAGACTTTGCAGAAAAAGATGGAGCATGTTACGGCTTTTTGGTGTTGGCATATTTCGTGAGTCAAGTCAGTAAGTTGAGTCGGAGTCTTAAAGGGATCAAATTGTCAATCAGCAATCAAAGACTTAGAGAAGATTCAACAAGAGCTCAAGTTGACACTCAGTGTCTTGAGTCTTGAAGATTGAAGATGAAGAATTGTGGATCAGTTACATCAATCTCAAGAAGAAAGTATTCAAAAGGATCAGGTATGTTTAACTAAATAATTTTGGTGATCCGAATACTTTCTTATAGTGTAGAAACACTTGGATGAATTTTTAATTGCATAAAAATCAAAAACTGGACATGGGACATGTTCAGGATCCGGATCAGATGATCCAATCCGGATCCCGAAGGGTATTAGTTCATGTGCAAATCCAATCCGGATCCAAGCCTATTCTGATCCGGATCCCGAACATTGGATGTTGCTGAAATTCATGAACGATCCGGATCGGGCCTTGCGATCCGGATCCCGAACCCTTGGATTTCTGGAATCGTCAATCTCGTTACGACGATCCGGATCGCAGTAATCCGATCCGGATCGCCGTCCTGAAAAATTCCAGATAAGGTATGTTTTTGATTCTTATCTCTTTCCAAAGGTTTCTAAACTATAAATAGACACTTAGGGTTTCTCAAGAACGTGGGAGCACGGCCGATCAATTTATAAAACACTTGAGAGCAACCCTAGAGGCTAGGTTTTTATCGTTCTTCTTTATAGCCTCTTTTAGGTCAATTCGATGGTTCTTTCAAGAACATATCTTTTGTCGAATTGATCTAATCTTTGCTTAGAGATTTTTTCCCATGGATCTTCATTGATAATCTAAGCAAAGGATCACCATCGAAGCCAATATTCTTACCGGCTGAGTTTGCGTCGTGGATTCGACGTGGCATCGTGGATTCGGTGTGCTAAAGGCGTTTCGTGGATTCGAAACGTGTGCTCGTGGATTCGAGTGGCGTTCGTGGATTCGAACGTGTGCAGTGGACGTGCAATCGGTGGAGCGCAAGGTCCGAAGAAGTTGAAGGAGGGTTGAATCCGTGGAGACGGTAATCACCTTGTTATTCTTCTTTTCTTAGTGGATTGTTATTGCGTGGACATCCAATCGGTCAGCGCAAGGTCCGAAGAAGTTGAAGGAGGGGTTGAGTCCGTGGAGTCGGTAATCACCTTGTTATTCTTCTTTCTTAGTGGATTGTTATTGCGTGTTGGTCCCGTGGTTTTTCTCCTGGATTGGAGTTTCCACGTAAATCTCGGTGTGTTGATTTTTATTTTCCGCATTGGTTTTTATTTTGCACTGAGATTGGTTTTTTATAATATTACACCTATTCACCCCCCTCTAGGTGTTTGATAGTACCTATTTAGATCCTTGTGGATCCTAAATAACTCTACAATTGGTATCAGAGCGGGTTTTAGGTTTATCTATCATGTGGGTGAAAGTGGTAATATTTTTAGACCTCCTCTTTTTGATGGGACCAATTATGCATATTGGAAAGTGCGGATGAGAGCTTTTCTCATCTCTATTGATGAGCGGGTATGGCAAACCGTTGAATACGGTTGGGTGCATCCGGTTGAGGAAGTAGGAAATTCTACTACCCCAAAACCTCGCTCTAGATGGTCCAAAGAGGAAATCGAAAGATCTTCTTACAATGGGAAAGGTATGAACGCTTTATATAATTCTCTTTCCTCGACTGAGTTTACAAGAATTTCCGCGTGTGAAACCGCGAAGGAAATTTGGGATATTCTCAAAATTACACATGAGGGTACTAATCTTGTAAAAATTCAAAAGCTCCAGATGCTTACAAGTCAATTTGACTCTATTCATATGGAAGAGCATGAATTGTTTACAGATTATTACACTAGACTTCAAGATGTAATTAATACATGTGCTAATTTAGGAGAAAAGATCCCGGAGTCGAAAATTGTAAGAAAGATTCTTCGGACTCTTCCGGAACGGTTTAGGGCAAAGGTTACCGCCATTGAAACCGTTAGTCATCCGGATGAGATGAGTGTAGAGGAATTAGTAGGTGCTTTACAAACTTATGAGATGACTTTTCCTACTAATCAAATTTCTTCCAAGTCTTCTTCTAAGCTTACAGGTATTGCATTCAAATCAACAAAGGAAGAAGATGACGAATCAAGTTCCGACGATGAAATCTCTTTGCCGATTTTGAAGAACAATTGGCGCGGATCACAAAGAAATTTCGTCGGAAATTTTGGAAGAATCGAACCGATGGATCTTCATCCACGAAACCATCTAAAGGATCATCGGGTTCTAAATCCTCTAAACTCAAAGGCGTTGCAAAACCTTCTAAAGAAAAAGAAAAAGATGATTTCGAAGGGGAAATCCGATGTTATCGATGCAAAGGCTACGGCCATATTTCAACGGATTGTCCTTCTAAGAAATCATACAAAAGAAGGCTTTGCAAGCAAAAACTTGGGACGATTCTAGTTTCGATGAATCGACCTCAAGTGAAGAGGAAAAAGAAAAATTGTTGCTTTTCATGCCTCTCAAATTCCCTCTTCTAATTTGTGCTTATCATCTTTAGTCACTGACTCTATTCCTTTGATTTTGCATGAAACATCAACATCCGGAGGAGAGTCATCAAGTGAGGGGGAGTCGGACGAAGAAGAACTCGTTGAGGCATACCAACAACTTCTTGCGGAATCAAAGAAGATGGCCAAGCATATCAAGAAGTTGAGGAAGCAACGACTTGAAGTTCAAGACGAGAATCAAGCTTTAAAGATCAAACTTCATGATCTCGAGGAGGAACGAGAGCTTTTATTGGATAACAATAAAATCCTCCAAGAAAAGATAAACCAATCGGAGACAAACGCAAATCATATATGGACAAGATTGGTTTTCTTGAAAAGCAGTTTGAAGAGATTCATGTCACCAACCAAGCTTTGACCAAGCAAGTTCATCAACTTAAATCCGACATACAAAGGCTTTCAACCGGTTCCAAGAAACTTGATTGTATGTCCGGATTAGGTCAAACAAGCAAGGTTGGTTTGGGATTTAAAAAGAACCAAACTGTGAAGGCTTCAAGTTCCACAATAAATTGAAAGGAAGAACTTGTCACCTATGTGGACTTGAAGGACATTTGGTGAAGAATTGCCCGAAAAAGAAAAAGAAAAATCCTTCGGCAACTTCATCTACGGAGCGGACTCAACGGAATCAAAAGACACATCAAGTCAAAGGAGTTCACTCAACCCACCAAAGGTCCGAGCCACAACATCAATCATACAAGTGGATCATTGCGAGGCAAAGACCTAAGGTGGATCAACAGTCAAAGCGGACAACCCCCGGCCACAACGAATCAAGACAACCCAAAATCCAGCGATTTTGGATTCGGAAAGGTGATATCTTTCCTTGTCTTAAGTTCTAAATAGCTTATGACTGTATGTAATGCTTTGATTGGTTTTTCCTTCATATTTTTCTTAATCTTTGCATTACATGTTTTCAATGCTCTTGTTTTTATACTTTGTTTTTGAACAAAAGGGTTTTTAACGAACAAGTGCATTGAATAAAAAGGGCTTCACGTTCATTCACTCCAAATTAATTTTATATGGATTATCAACTTTACTCCATAATCATAATCTTGAAGATACTTCATTATAGGAGTTTTTGATAGTTATAAGCATCAAATTTTAGAAATCATGTGTGATCTTTAGATGCTTAATCTATCTCGGTTGTGTGAATTCTTTGTGATTACACAAGTTGAGCATTGGTTATATTGACTTTAATTGCATCTTTTCACGCATTTAGAAATCTATTATGCTTTTGACATCATAATATTTCAATGTTGCAATGATCATTTATGTTAATTAATTCATCTTTTAAGTGATCAAAGTCAATTTCTCTCTCAATGATCTCTTGGTATAGTCATTATCATATTTGATTGCTTAGTCGAGTATGAATGCGAGATCAATTTTGGTTGAATACCTTATATATTAAATAATTGATAGCCAATTGAGGGGGAGTCAAAGAAAAGTAAAATGCTCAAAAGATGTGGAAAGAGTTACATCCCAATGAGGAGTGTGAAAACTACCACCACATGGAGAAAAGAAAGAAAAAAAGATACCCATGAATGCAAAGCAAATTTTTGTTTTAAAAATGTTGATGAAATGCATATTGAAATACTTGACTCAGTCAAATTTCATGGTTGGTATAAGGTGGGATTTTTGATAAAAGATGCTCAAAGAGCCACTCCTTCAACAGATTGTCTAGATATATTATCTAACTTATCTGGGATTTCAAACATCTATTGATCTTGGTATTTCATTTTCTTTACCAAAATTGATGATTTGATAAAGGCATTACGCATAAGATCATGTTAGATGTAATTGAAGTTGTTCAACTTTAAGGTTTTAATTTTCATAAATTTTCGTTTCATTTTTGAGTATTTTTGATAGATTTGGTATAATCTATTTCTTGTTGCATGAAACGATGACTTTTGTTTAAAGTTGATGCGCTAAAGTGCTTACATACTTTTTCTGGTTATTATGGAATTTTTCTAAATTATTCTGATGAAAGGGTAGAATTCAAGATTGATGTCATTTGGAAATCTCCGTAAGTCATCTTTGTAAATCGTTACATCTTGATAGAGTTTGGATCTCAAGATTATTTTTGATGACTTGTGTTTGATGAATATAACATGAAAAACTGTTTATAATGTTTTATCTTTGTTTTTCATGATTTAGGAGTAAATCTTTTTAATTTTGTGAAATTAATTGGATTGAATGACATCTTGTGAATTCATTGTTTAAAGCACTTAAATTGATTTCTTGATGGAATACAAATCGGTATTTGAAAAGATTCTAAAATCTGGATTTGTTTCAAGAAATTATTTGATTTTTGCTTTCTGGTACCGGTACGCAATCTGCATTTTTGTTATATACCGGAACTGAGCTTTTATCTCTCTTTCTCTATGAACTAATTTCCTTTTGTCTAGTATGTTCACTGTTTGACAATTTGTGACAAAAAGGGGGAGAAGAGAAATGACGGAGATGAGATCATCAAGAGAGGACAAACGAAAATGAAAAAAGGGGGAGAACGAAAAATGATGATCGTATCACAAAGGGGGAGAACATAAATGCTCAGAGATGGGAGAACATGGAGAACATGATGGAGAACATGTTAGAGATGCTCAAGATAGGGGGAGATAAAGAAAAGATTGAAAGAGCCGAAAAACAAAAGAACCAAAAGGACAAATCAAATGTAGGATTTTAATTTCTAACGACTAACGTTTGATTTTGTTTGGAGTTTTGTTTTGCAGGAATTACATCACTTTAAGACTCCAAGTCCTAAGTCATAGAGTATGTTCTAGGACTGGGTTCAAATGTAATTTTGTATTTATTGGATCTTTCACGCAAAGAAAATCAATGTTTTGGTGATGACATTGAATTTCGATTTTTTGGTTTAAGATGAGTGACTTGAGCGTTTTTATGTATTTTTGGGTTTTGTCACGAAATTGCCAAAGGGGGAGATTGTTACGGCTTTTGGTGTTGGCATATTTCGTGAGTCAAGTCAGTAAGTTGAGTCGGAGTCTTAAAGGGATCAAATTGTCAATCAGCAATCAAAGACTTAGAGAAGATTCAACAAGAGCTCAAGTTGACACTCAGTGTCTTGAGTCTTGAAGATTGAAGATGAAGAATTGTGGATCAGTTACATCAATCTCAAGAAGAAAGTATTCAAAAGGATCAGGTATGTTTAACTAAATAATTTTGGTGATCCGAATACTTTCTTATAGTGTAGAAACACTTGGATGAATTTTTAATTGCATAAAAATCAAAAACTGGACATGGGACATGTTCAGGATCCGGATCAGATGATCCAATCCGGATCCCGAAGGGTATTAGTTCATGTGCAAATCCAATCCGGATCCAAGCCTATTCTGATCCGGATCCCGAACATTGGATGTTGCTGAAATTCATGAACGATCCGGATCGGGCCTTGCGATCCGGATCCCGAACCCTTGGATTTCTGGAATCGTCAATCTCGTTACGACGATCCGGATCACAGTAATCCCGATCCGGATCGCCGTCCTGAAAAATTCCAGATAAGGTATGTTTTTGATTCTTATCTCTTTCCAAAGGTTTCTAAACTATAAATAGACACTTAGGGTTTCTCAAGAATGGGGGAGCACGGCCGATCAATTTATAAAACACTTGAGAGCAACCCTAGAGGCTAGGTTTTTATCGTTCTTCTTTATAGCCTCTTTTAGGTCAATTCGATGGTTCTTTCAAGAACATATCTTTTGTCGAATTGATCTAATCTTTGCTTAGAGATTTTTTCCCATGGATCTTCATTGATAATCTAAGCAAAGGATCACCATCGAAGCCAATATTATTACCGGCTGAGTTTGCGTCGTGGATTCGACGTGGCATCGTGGATTCGGTGTGCTAAAGGCGTTTCGTGGATTCGAAACGTGTGCTCGTGGATTCGAGTGGCGTTCGTGGATTCGAACGTGTGCAGTGGACGAGCAATCGGTGGAGCGCAAGGTCCGAAGAAGTTGAAGGAGGGGTTGAATCCGTGGAGACGGTAATCACCTTGTTATTCTTCTTTTCTTAGTGGATTGTTATTGCGTGGACATCCATTCGGTGAGCGCAAGGTCCGAAGAAGTTGAAGGAGGGGTTTGAGTCCGTGGAGTCGGTAATCACCTTGTTATTCTTCTTTTCTTAGTGGATTGTTATTGCGTGTTGGTCCCGTGGTTTTTCTCCTGGATTGGAGTTTCCACGTAAATCTCGGTGTGTTGATTTTTATTTTCCGCATTAGTTTTTATTTTTGCACTGAGATTGGTTTTTATAATATTACACCTATTCACCCCCCTCTAGGTGTTTGATAGTACCTATTTAGATCCTTGTGGATCCTTAAATAACTCTACAGAGCAAGGTTTCAAGAAAATCGAGGATGGTTTAAAGAAGATATTCGAAATCCTTGGGTGCAAACACGACGATGTGGTCACTAGAGCAACTGCACCGAGTACATCTCATGGACCTACATCACATGAGGACGATGATGATTCAGATCAGGATGAGTGATTTCTTTGCCTTCTTGTTTTTGGTTTTTAGTTTCTTTTCACTTTATGATGAACAAGAACTCTAATGGGCATGTAACTATGAACGTATCCTGCTAGTATGTTTCTTTTTGTCTATTTTGACTGTTTGACAATTTGTGACAAAAAGGGGGAGAACAGAAAATATTGATTGAATCACAAAGGGGGAGAACATAGATGCTCAAGACAAGGGGGAGAACATGGAGAACGTGGAGAACATGGAGAACATGTTAGAATGCTCAAGATAGGGGGAGATAAAGAAAAGATTGAAAGAGCCACAAAACAAAAGAACCAAAAGGAAGACGGATCAAATGTAGGATTTTAATTTCTAACGACTAACATTTGATTTTGTTTGGAGTTTTGTTTTGCAGGAATTACATCACTTTAAGACTCCAAGTCCTAAGTCATAGAGTATGTTCTAGGACTGTTTGGTTCAAATGTAATTTTCTATTTATTGGATTTTTCACGCAAAGAAAATCAATGTTTTGGTGATGACATTGAATTTCGAATTTTTTGGTTTAAGATGAGTGACTTGAGCGCTTTTATGTATTTTTGGGTTTTGTCACGAAATTGCCAAAGGGGGAGATTGTTACGGCTTTTTGGTGTTGGCATATTTCGTGAGTCAAGTCAGTGAGTTGAGTCGGAGTCTTAAAGGGATCAAATTGTCAAATCAGCCTTCGAAGACTCATTGAAGATTCAACATGAGCCCAAGTCAACTCTCAGGTATGATTAATTATTGCTCATGGTGATTAAAGTTCGTTTATAATCATTGGAAACAGGAAATTAATGAAAACCGGTTTAGACTTGGTTTTAGGAACTTGGTTTTAACTTACAACTTAATTTAAGTTTGGTTTCCGGTACTTGGTTTGTTTTGGATAAAGTTTATCTTGGAAAAATCAGTTTTTACATTGAGTACCGGAACCACACTTGAAGTTCCTCAAACCCGACACAGAATTTTCTGAAATTTGTATTGCGTACCGGAACACAGACTCGCGTACCGGAACACAATAGAAAAATCTGTATTTTGCACCATTGAGTACCGGAACACAATATTTGGTACCGGTACACAATGTCATCTCGGGAAATGTTTCCTAAACCGACTCTAATTTGTTTCCAAGGGCTATAAATAGATACTTAGGGTTTCTCGACTACAGCGACCAATACCGAAAACACTCAAGAGCAACCCTAGAGGCTGGTTTTTATCTTTCTTCTCTTTAGCCTCTTTTAGGTCAATTCGACGATTCTTCTAAGATCTATCTTTTGTCGAATTGATCTAAACTTTGCTTAGAAATTCTTTCTACGGTTCTTCAATGATAATCTAAGCAAAGGATCACCATCGAAGCCTATATTTCTTTATCGGCTGAGTTTGCGTCGTGGACTCGACGTAGCACCGTGGATTCGGTGTGTTGAAGGCGTTTCATGGATTCGAAACGTGTGCTCGTGGATTCGAGTGGTGTTCGTGGATTCGAACGTGTGCAGTGGACGTGCAACCGGTGGAGCGCAAGATCCGAAGAAGTTGAATGAGGGGTCGAGTCCGTGGAGTCGGTAATCACCTTGTTATTCTTCAATTCTTAGTGGATTGTTATTGTGTGTTGGTCCCGTGGTTTTTCTCCTGGATTGGAGTTTCCACGTAAATCTCGGTGTGCTGTTTTTATTTTCCGCATTGGTTTTTATTTTGCACCGAGATTTGATTTTTAAATATTACACCTATTCACCCCCCCTCTAGGTGTTTGATAGTACCTATTTAGATCCTTGTGGATCCTTAAAAACCAACAAAAATGCCCTCCTGGTAACTCGGCCAGGGAAAATACCCTCCTGGTAACTCGGCCAGGAAAAATGCTCTCCTAGTAACTCGGCCAGGGGCATCGAATACAGCTGTGTATTCCGGAGCGATTACTCAAAAGCATAGTACGTGTCTTAGTCGGAAACCATATTTCACGACTTACACGGCTGACCCGCACTTACCTGATACCCCAAGGACAAATACCTTTGCATTTGGAAGCAAAAAGGGCATCCCGTAGTACTTTCGGAAGAATCCAACCCACTTACGAAGAATCCGCAAAACCGCGCGCCAACCCGAGGTCCCGGTGTGATCCTACGGCTCCACGCAGCACTACGCGTACCACCGACCACGTAGAAAGTCAACACTGAGCCACCACTGCGGATAAAAAGGAGATAAAAGGGATCAGAAAACCCGCGGTCGAAACCCGCGCTCGACACGGCGGAAAAAACTCCACCCGGCGACGAAGAACGCCGGGCGTCGCGCGGAAAGCCCTTCGCGCACCCGCCGCGGTGCACCGGTGAGCCGCCGACAATGATACAGTGCGGCTCACGGCCAAACTGTTCCAGAAAAACACGCCCTGCGCAATGGCGGCCAGCCGCGCTGTCACGCCCCGAGTCTGCCAATTTGTACGGTTCGGGCACGCCAACAGACCCGCCAATCGGGTAAGACCTTTTCCTATCCGAAAGGAACGGTAACATCCAATATAACACAACAAGTGTATGCGAAAGCTCAATATCAGAGTACTAAAAATCACTACAAATTTAAAACTTTCATTCAATAACAACAGTTAATGCGGAAATGAAAGCATACAAGAGTGAACCATAAATTAAACTCATTACACTTTACATTTCTGAACTTGTAAATAAAATTTATTACATTTCCTTTACACAATTCCTCACCATATAAGGTTCACTCAAAAAATATATAAAAAGGGATACCTCGGCTAGACCCTCTAGGTCACTATGCTGCTGGGCCCTTGCCCCTGTCGTATGCCTCGCCGTCTGCATCTGAACCGTCACGATCGCAGCATCCATATCCGAACCTGTGGGGGGAGTCACCCAAGGGGTGTGAGAACTACAACTGAGTTCCCAGTGGGTTCAACCACCGAGAGAAAGTGTCCTACACTACTTAGTCCAATGGAAGCAATAATAATAGTGCTAGGAAACTAAAATCCTCGATATCAAATGCAGCTATGCAAAATAATATATCACTGTCTCTATATAATCATCGACCCAGCACTACTCTGTCTAGTCATACTAGGCTACTAAGCACCAACTCGGCCACTATGCCGCTGTATACAGGGTCAAACTAACCCGGCCACCTTGGCCACTCTGTTTCCTTTATTCTTTAGATTCTGGTGCTTTAGTTCAAGTTAACCCTCAGAAATTTCTTATCCAACGGGCCCCAGCCCGGTAGTCCTGCTACCATAAGATAAGATTTCTAAGGTTGCCGATAACACCCGCAAGTGTTACCCCGTCCTACGGAAGAAACGTCCCGAACGGGTCTCTACCCGGGAGAGGGATACTGCCCGTACCTCCAACATGGGCTGGTTTCACCGTAGGTCCGCCCGTTTTATCTTTATATTTTCTTTCTTTTCTTTTTAATTTAGTTCTTAGCCTCTTTGCCTTTGAACACTTGCTTTTCTTTCTCATTCGAGCTTATAGCTCCCATTTTGCCACTGGCAAATCTCTTTCTCTTTTCTTTGAGCATTTAGCTCCTTGCTTTTACTTTTAGCCCTTCGAAAGTATCTCGTCCGACGGGTCACTGCCCAGGGAGTCCTGCTCCCCTTGACGAGTCTCAAATTCGAAGGCGCCATTTACATTTTCTTTATGCTTTTAGCCACTTCTAGCTTACTTTTAATCTTTGCCTTTTTGCAACAATTTTTCCTCTTATCCTAGGTCTTGCCATAAGGATAACTAGAGAGTCTCCTGGACTCTTAAACATTTCTCTTTTATTTCTTTAACTCAAATTGAAGTTAAAGTTATTGTCCATTTGCCCAGACACCCTATGACCTTCTAGGGTTATATTTGATCACCTCTTTAACCTTGAGATCTTATCCCACTTTCCTGATTCCCCATTGAATCCTAGAGTTAACTTAACTCTATTTTCCTGTTCCACTATTAACTTAGAGTTACACTGACTCTAATTTCCTGTTTCCCCCTTTCATATCTCCACACTTGATCTATTTCTCATTTTCCCTTTCATGTCACCACACTTGATCTACTTTCTGTTCTCTTGATTCCTTAATGAATCCTAGAGTTAATTTGACTCTATTTTTCTGTCTGTGAGTTTAAACTCTTCTAGCTCAACTTAGGTTCCCTTTACCTAAGTCCCATGTCATACTCGTCCTAGAGTTCCTTGACTCTATGCTGACCTCTAGTTCACCTTAGGTTTCCTTTACCTAAGTTCCATGTCATACTCGTCCTAGAGTTCCTTGACTCTATGTTGAACACTAGTTCTCCTTAGGTTCTCTTCACCTAAGTTCCACGTCATATACATCCTAGAGTTCTCTGACCCTATGTTGATCACTCTATCCAGTGTCCTTAGGTTATCACCTAAGACCATGCCACTCGTCCTCCCTAGGATAACTCCTAAGTTGATGTCACTCGTCAAACCCCTATACTAGGTTTTCTCCTAGTCTTACTACCAACAACTGTTGCTCCCTTATGTCACGTGATTCCTAGGGTTATACCCTAACATGCTCACAATCAAATAGCTAATCCTCTTTTTTCATACATGCAGTTATCTTCAGCTCATTCATCAAATAGTAATTACTTCTACGCATGCGTATTCATCATATATCTTTGGCAACCAACAGTTGCACTTTTTCTCTGTGCTCATTTACACATGTACATCTATTCCTCTAGCTCTGGCAACCAACAGTTGCGCTTTTCCATCTGAATCCATCTACACAGGCAATCATAATCATAATTACCTAACGCCTCTAACAGGCTACTATCATGCTTCGAATCGAAAAGCAAAGGAGCAAGGGGAGAGGTCACCCAATTTCGACAGAATCCCCCATCTTGTAGCGTCCCCAATTGCTTGTAGACACTTGCAATTGGTTTCCACGCGATTCCACTTGTTTCCTCGAGCTTGCACGCATAACGATGCGCATCCCTCGAGTCCGCACGCAAAACGGTGCACGTCCTCCAAACCTGCATGCAAAATAGTGCACGTTAATAAAACTCGCGCGCAAAACGGTGCACGTCATTTTAGCCTGCACGCAAAACGGTGCGCGTAAACTCAATCTGCACGCAAAACGGTGCACTTACCTCAAATCTGCACGCAAAATAGTGCACGCTTTACTGTAGGGTCGCACGCAAAACGGTGCACGTTTTTCTAGCCCAGCATGAAAAACGATGTATATTATTAGAAACTGCACGCAAAACAGTGTGCGACAAAACGATCTGCACGCAAAACGGTGCACGTACCTCAAATTTGCACGCAAAACGGTACACGCATAACTGTAGGGTTGCACGCAAAACGGTGCACATTTTCTATTCCTGCATGAAAAACGATGTATAATATTAGAGACTGCACGCAAAACGGTGCGCGATAAAACGATCTGCACGCAAAACGGTGCACACTTAACCGTAAAGTTGCACGCAAAACGGTGCATATTTTTTATCCCTGCCCGAAAAACGATGTATAATATTAGAAACTGCATGCAAAACGGAGCGCGATAAAACAATCTGCATGCAAAACGGTGCACGCTTAACTATAAAGTTGCACGCAAAACGGTGCATATTTTTCTATCTCTGCACGAAAAACGATGTATAATATTAGAAACTGCACACAAAACGGTGCGCGATAAAACGATTTGCACGCAAAATGGTGCACACTTAACCGTAAAGTTGCACGCAAAACGGTGCATATTTTTTATCCCTACACGAAAAACGATGTATAATATTAGAAACTGCACGCAAAACGGTGCACGATAAAATGATCTGCACGCAAAACGGTGCACGCTTAACTGTAAAGTTGCACACAAAACGATGCATATTTTTCTATCTCTGCACGAAAAATGATGTATAATATTAGAAACTGCACGCAAAACGGTGCGCGATAAAACGATCTGCACGCAAAACGGTGCACGCTTAACTATAAAGTTGCACGCAAAATGGTGCATATTTTTCTATACCTGCACGAAAAATGATGTATAATATTAGAAACTGCACGCAAAATGGTGCGCGATAAAACGATCTGCACGCAAAACGGTGCATTTCTTCCACGAGCGGCACGCAAAAAGAGGCGCGCCCAAAATGCCCGCAACAGTCCGGGCAGCAAAACGGCACAGTAAAACTCGGTCCCTAGCACGCACAACGGCATGGGATCAAATCTAATATCTAAAATGACGTTTCAAAACTGTGCCAAAAATACTACAAAATTAACACGCAGGACCTACCTCGACAGTGTTGCGCCTCCATCTAATTTTTGGAACACTTTGCGCGTTTTACGAGGTTGCTGACGTGCCGCTTCAACCCGAGATTTCCTCTCCCTCTCTCCCTCTCCATGCTCGGTTGGGGAAGAAAAGAAAAAAAAAGGAGAGGAGAAATGGTGCGGGGGAGAAGGAAGAAGAAGAAGAGAAGAAGAAAAAGGGCAAAAAAAGAAGGATGGTCTATTGGACCGGGTGCACGGGGGCACCCAATGGGGACCCGCTGGTGGCGGTCCACCACACAGGGGCGCGCGCACCAGGTCCAGCGCGCGCCCCTGCGCACTGTGCACGCCACACAGGCGCGCACCCCCGCGCCTGTGCCCCCCATTGGGGGCCCGCCATGTGGCGGCCCCCCGCTGACCCGCGCAGGAGGGCGCCTGCTGCGCGCCTTGCGCAGCACGCAAGCGCGTCTCGAGCCGCGCGCTAACGTCTCCTCGAGATCCGTTTTTAATCCGTTTTTGTCTATTTTTCCTTCCGTTTTCGCTCAAATTTGATAGGCGGCTTCGTTTCAGCTTAATTTACCACAAAAAAATTTAAATTTTCACTTTGGGCCATTTCTGGGTCCCCAAAAGCCTCCCTGTATCAAGATTCATTGGCGGACCCCGTTCTCGCAATCCGGGTATCCGATCAACACGAAATTTTTACCGTGCTCTTAAAACATAATTACACAGCTCCCGTAATTTTCTCAGAATTTTTCGACACTGTTGGCGGAGCCCGTTCCCACTATCCGGCCTCCGATCAACGCGAAACTTTTTCTGTGACCTTAAAAACATATTTACGGGGCTCCCATAATTTTTTCAGAATTTTCTGACACTGTAAATTTTTCACTAAAAATCTGGGCCCTCTTTCTCAAATAAATTTTTAAATCTCTCCATTTTAACCCGATTTGGGCCCAACTCGCGTCCAAATATTCCTTACTTCCCCAACTTTCATAACAATAGTATTTCATACCATCTTTATTTACATTTATTTATGTGCCGAAAATTTGGTACTTTACACGCGCGGCCGGCAGCGCCGCGCGGCCCGAGGGCTGCCCGCACGGCGCCCTGCAGCGCCGCATGCCAAACGCGCAGCCTGCAGGGCCGCGGGGCCCAAAGGGCGCCCGCGCGGTGCCCTGCAGCGCCGTGCGCCTTGCGCGCGGCCAGCAGAGCCGCGGGGCCCAAAGGGCCGCCGCGCGGCCCTCAGCAGCGCCGCGCGCCTGGCGCGCGGCCTGCAGGGCCGCGGGGCCCAAAGGGCCGCCGCACGGCCCTCAGCAGCGCCGCGCGCCTGGCGCGCGGCCTGCAGGGCCGCGGGGCCCAAAAGGGCACCCGCGCGGTGCCCTGCAGCGCCGCGCGCCTTGCGCGCGGCCTGCAGGGCCGCGGGGCCCAAAGGGCCGCCGCGCGGCCCTCTGCAGCGCCGCGCGCCTGGCGCGCGGCCTGCAGGGCTGCCCGCGCGGCACCCTGCAGTGCCGCGCGCCCAGCGCGCGGCCTGCAGTGCCGCGCGGCACAGGGGCCGCCCGCGCGTTACCCCTGCTATGCCGCGCGGCACCTCTCCAGTGCCGCGCGCCAAGCGCGCGGCCTGCTGTGCCGCGCGGCCCCAGCGCCGCAGCCCGGGCAAAAAAACAGCGCCCTGCTGCTCAATTTTTGGCAGCAGGGCGCGCGCTGTGCGCGGCGATCATGCGCGCACGCGCAGCGCAGCCCCTCACTGTCACGCGCCGCCGCAACTGCGCGAGCGGCTCGCGCTACCCACGCTTCGGACATCAAGTCCACCTGCCACAGCAGCAAAAAAAAAAAATAAAAGAAAAGAAAAGAAATGGAGAGGAGAGAAGAAGAGCCAAAAAGAAACCCATTCACAAAAAAAAAAAAAAAAAAAAAACCAAAAACACCAACCTCTTCGATGCTCGCCTCGCACGCTTCGCTCGACTCCACGTCTTCGCAGCGAAAACCAAGGTCCAAGAAACTCCCTTCTTCACTCTTCTTCTTCCACTTCCACCACTCTATTTCTTTCTCCTTCTCAGCTTCAGAGCAACACTACAGGGCCCTTAGAGAAGAAAAAGATGAAGTGGAAAAGCGAGAGAGAGAGAGAGTGAGAGCTTAAATAAAGTGAAAAGGAATTAATTAATCCACCAACCCACTTAATTAATTAATTCATCTACTCACCAATTTAATAACTCACCCACTCTCCCACTTTACTAAAAGCATCAACTCTCTGCTAACACCCCCTCCACCAACATCACTAAAAGCAACATTAACACAAAAATTAATTTAAAGCAATTAATAAATAAAAAAAAATCTAAAAGTGGTCACGACAACTCACTTTTCGACCTCGGCACCTTCGCCGCTGCCCGGAACCACCCGAACTCCGCTGTAAAATGAAAATACACGTGCTCGCACCTTTCCTCAGTCAAAAAGCTCGTCGGTGGAGTCAGAAAGCTCAATCCGGGAACCGGTACTCTACATGTGCCCTAGTCGTCGCTCGACGCCTCGGAGGCATCGTAGATCCTGCAATCAAAACCAAACATCAGGACCAAGAATCGCTCAACCCAATCAAACGAGAGTCTATACATGTTACCCTGTCACGCCCCGGGTATAAACCAGAACCCGGGCTCGTCCACAGATCCGCCGTGTACACGGAATTTTTCGTGTACACGAAGCGCTGGTAACCTGCTCAGTTATAAATGATATAATAAAAGAGCATAAAACAGAGCTAAACTACAATTAATACATCTCAGATAAAGATGGAAAGTAAAAGTACAGAAGTAAACTCTCAATAATACAAGTGTCTCTCCCAGCTCACTAATCAAATACAACCAGCTGGCCGAAGCCAGACCCAAAAGAAATGAAAAGTACGAGTATCTGAGTGTATAGGGGTACATC
This sequence comes from Tillandsia fasciculata, assembly GCA_029168755.2. NCBI lineage: Eukaryota > Viridiplantae > Streptophyta > Magnoliopsida > Poales > Bromeliaceae > Tillandsia > Tillandsia fasciculata. The sequence goes on along the minus strand of JAQOTM010000501.1, from coordinate 95,768 downwards.
AAGTAGCTAAACTGGTGCCTGGGTAGACCGCTATCTAATCTGCGATCCTCTTACCTCGGTCCGCTGAGGAGGGTCCCGCAACTCCCGCAGACGTCTCTGCAAAACAAAGGAAAAAAAGAAAAGGGAAAGCAGTGGGGGTAAGAACTACTATAAAACATTAGCCTCCCCCTAGTGGGTAGACCTCAAACTCAGACATGCCCACTAGTACTACCAGAGGCGAAAAATAAAACAAAGATGGTAAGCTGTAAATATGACTACTAATGAAGAAGCTACCACTAAATGCCTCTAAGGTGCCAAGCTAAGAGTATAGCTAAATGTATGCATCAGAATATAAATGCCTGCCTGTCTAGACCCAATCGATACACCAGTAAGCACTGGTACTGCCTGCTATGCCTGCCAAATCGGGTATGCCGGCCTACGCATAACACCGATAGGGGATGGGAGTCTCAAGGACTCGAAGTCTGTAAACCGCACACTCCGGAGTGGCACTCGAGGGGAGCGACCCACACGAGTAAAGTGCCTCAGTAACAAGTATCATAGTAGAATAAGTCAGCAGGACTGGACCATGACACTGATCTAAGTGGAAAACCCATCCACTAAAAGAAGCCCAAATCCTCTCCCCCAATCTGATGCAATAACCACTGTCCGGTCAACCGCCCAAAATCCGCAGTTGCCGCAATACCCTGCCCTCACAGCCTGCCTGCCCCAAATCCCAAATGTCCGACTACACTATCCCAGCCCCTGCTCGAACCCGAGCGCACTATCCCCTAAGTCTAGATAACTGGAGAAAGAAATAAAAGCATGGCTTCTCCTAAGTCAGTTCCAGCATGATAGTGTAGCAGAAAAAGATGGCCTAACTAAGTGACCATTCAAGCATGCAAAGTCATTTATTTAATTACATGATTTCAAGTATCCTAATTCTCACAAAATAAAGGTATGCCATTTAAATAAATTTCCACTTTACTAAGTTGCCACAAGTCGGTCTATATATATGCATGAGAGGTCCCAATATAGATACAACATAATACAGTTTAACAAAACTCTTCCCGAGAGGCTTAGGCAACACTTCTTTTGCAAGAATTAACATTTTATTAATACTTAGTCCTCTAGAGGTGCAAGTCCATTCTTTCAATTAAGCATGCTATAGTGATTTCACCGGTTTACTAGCAATGTAACATAAGGATAGCTCCAATAGGCCTAGTGGGTTATCACAAATAGGAGGTTAACAACGGTACCCACCTCGAGCGCTAAATCCTGGTCCCAGAAGCGAAGTCCACGCCCGGTCCAAAATCACCACAACACTGCACAACATACCCCCAAAACACACACAATTATCATTCAATGCACCAACCCAAAATCTGTCCCAAAATACACAGTCCATAGTTTTGCCATTTTCACCTGCGAGATATACCCGAAAAATTCCAGGAAAAATACTGTCACAATCCTCGCGACGAATCGGTCGAAACGAGTATCTGCACGTTCAAATCCGAATTTCCTACGCTGAGATACAAATTCGACAAGGGAACCACCCCGAAATAAGCCAATCGCAAAAACTGAAACACAAGGTTCTGTAAACAGGGACTTTCACCTTTGGGGAAAATTCAAAAAATTCCAAGAAAATTTGGGGATATTCCTCGTGATGTGTAGATGCAAAACTCTTTTTGAATCGCCCCAATCTGATGCCTGTGCGCAAAGATATCGACAAAATACCGCAGCTCTGTCCAAAACTCCACAAAAGAAAAAGGGTCAAAAGAAAGCTCCGAGAACTCCAAGATAACCTCGGAAAGAGGGAAAACTCAAAATAGTGAAATCGGAGTCCTACTAGTCGAGAATCCAACAGTGCAAAAATTGCCTAAATCGGAGGTTGGGGTAAGCCGGGGGAGTCCGCGCACTGAAATGTGACGAAACGGGTTGCCGGTGAATGAGCATCGCGCCGCGCCGTAAAATCGAGAACCTCGGGATGCGTGCCACAAAAAATCCCAAGAATGCACTGAGGGGTGTAGCTCTGGTGGAGGAAGAAATGCCTAGAAGGAACCTCTGTGAAAAACTGCCCAGAAAAGGAGAAAACGGGCCCCCAAAACCGAATTTATAGGCACATTCCCTATAAGTGGGCCTGGCGGATTCGGGCCCAATTTTCGGGCGCTCAAATCCGCCAGGAAGGGTCGGACAAGCTCGGTCCGACGCGCCCGAAAGCTCCTGGCGCTGACACGTGTCCCGCACAGCGAAAAGCTGTGCGGGGCGCGTTCGGTGCCGCCGCGTGGCCCGCCTGGGTGAGGGACGCGTGTCCCGCACAACAAACAGCTGTGCGGGGCGGGTCCGGTGCCGACACGCGGCACCGACCGGGCAGGCGGGTGACTGGCGCCCGCGAATGGCTGGGCGCCAAGCATCCCCGCACTGTCGCGGTCAGGCGCGCGGGCAGGCGCAGCCTGACTGCCTGCTAGGCACGCGCCCCGAGGCGCCAGCCCGCCCCCCCGTGCGCCGCGCCTTGTGAGCCCACCAATAGCCTGCCGCCACGTGTCCCTGCGCCGGGTCCATGCACCTACGCGGGGAACTCCGTGGACCGTGCACCTAGCACGGGCCAACCACAGATCGAAACGTGGCTCCCGCTCGATTTCCTGCACCGCCGCTCAAACCATGCACCCGCCGCTCAAATCCCGTGAACCGTGCACCGAAAGCCGACCTATCCCAGCCTGTCACGTGTCCCTGCGCCGGGCTCATGCACCCAGCCACGCCGCTCCATGGACCGAGTGCTGCGGACCGGCCAATGACGGGCCGCTACGTGGCAATCCGGCGGTCCACGATCCCCCCATGCACCAGAAACCATTAAAACTTTCGGGAGTCCGTTTTTGGGCATCCGCACTCAGAATTTAACAAACAAATAGCCGTTTTCAAGCGTTTTTCCGCGCTGAATCCAAATACGACCTCCGTTTGGCCCAAAAGCTTTTCTAAAATTCGAAAAATGCAGCCGAAGGCCAAGCTGGCAATAAATATCTCAATGGGTCCATCTGTGCCATCCCTTTGATACACTGTGGACCAGACACACCATCAACAGGTGTTTTACATATTGGATTCACGGGAAATAAAGCATAGGAATCTGGACCATCACATACCCATTCTAAAGCGTGATGTCGTCTGCAGCCGACATGTCCCCTTTAGAGAATAAACATTCAAAATTACTCGCCCCAATCCCCTGGGGGAGTTACAACTCAATCATGACTCTCGCTAAAAAGAAATCACGTCTCTCTCGATAGTCAACCTACTGTCCAGCCAAAATAGCCTACGGTCTCTAAGTCCTCAATGACCTATAAACCTAGGCTTTGATACCACTCTAATCTGTCACGCCCCGGGGTTGAAACTGCGACCCGGGCTCGCTAACAGATCCGCCATCTGTACGGAAACTGCCGTACAGACGAAGCATCTACCCTGCAAATAAATCTATAGCTAACAGATATCAGAGCAAAAGTAACTACATGCTATAGAAAAGAAACTGAACAACTGTACTAAAGTAAATAAAATCCAAAATAAAAGCTGTCCACTAAAGATACATACATAACATCTCTCATAATCTCACTCTACAAAAGTGGAAACTCAAAAGGGTACTACTACCTCTATGCTATACAGACTCGGGTAAGCGACTAGCCGGCCACGCCCTTACCTCGATCTGAAGACTCCACACGGGAAGGAGTCAGAACAGTCGCCTCAGGAAAACCTGCACCGCAGCGGGTGTGAGAACTACTACAGAAGGTAGTTCTCAGTGGGTACCATCCTCAAAGCACACGGTATGCCCACTAAGTCTACTAGAGGCACAAGTAAGGTAATCAAATATATAGATAGATATGAAAAGCTGGAAATCTACAGCTATATGCCTCTACATATGCTCAAGGAAAATGCTCATCTATGAACATACAATGAAACTCACTCACACATCACCCAAATCTCAATGACTGTCCCTCTTTGGACCAGTCAAGCCTGCGCTCATCTACTGCCACTCATGCCCAAACAGGACTTGGTCTTACGTAGGGTGTCCCTCAAGGACTATCTCAGTAACCACATCGCAGCCTCGTCAGGCTCGGTATCATCATCGCATCCGGAGCGTAGCTCGCGGGGAGCGACCCCGCGAACTCAAGTATCTCACGTCTGGCATAAATCTCAGTCTCAGCAGGCTATAATCTACGATCAAATAGATCAGAAACACAGTGAACAGACGACACACTCTCATGTCAAGGTCGGTGTAAACTCCATGACTCAATCTGAAGTGCTCAAATAGAACCCCCAACGACACTAGTAAATCTCTAAAAAAAAAATCATATAATAGCTCTAATAATCAATAAATATCTCCTCGGCCCCCCGGCACGAGAGAACAAGCACCCTGAACCCATGCAACATCTCTAGAACCCTCAGACATTTTAAAACCATTTTTAAAAGTCGATTTTTCAATAAAACGGGTTTTCGAATTTTTAAAACGGTTCAGGTGCTTAAATGAGGCCAACTAAGCATGCAGTCTAGTATCATATAGTGCCAAGAGTCTACTAAAAATAATCTGGGGTTTAAATAATTTTTCTGTAATTTTCTAGGCAACTATCAGATCATTTAACAGCTAAAATATACAGTTTTGACATGATCAAAGTGCGTACTGAAGCATTAGAGGGCATTCCACGATTTTTGGAAGAAAATCCAACCCACCTCAAATGCTTTTCGAAGGCCGCACCGAAGTCGGAGAAGAACCGGGCGAAAACTGACGAAAATCTGCACTGCGCCTCTCGCGCGCGCGCGCACTATTGTGCGTCCCGGAAAAATCCACGGAGCTCCGATCAATCCTCTAACACACTCCCCAAAGTCCCAGCATACCTCTGCTCAGCTCAAGAAGGTCCCCCACACATGTGCATGCAAGCAAGCAAATCCTCGGATTTGCGCAGTCACCTTCCTGCTTGCACCCGAGAGCACAGGGAGAGGGAGAGAAAGGATGGAAATTAGCTCAAAAATCTAATTAATTCCATCCATAAAATCCATGAGGAAAACCAATAATCCAAAATCTATAATCACCATCAAACAATTTACCTCGAATGAAGCTTCTCGCGCGCACACGGTCGCTCCCTGCCGACCTCTACCAAGCAGCACACTTACACTCCTTCTTTCTTCTCCTTCTACTTCCTCTTCTTCTCCTCTGGCAGCAAGGATGAAAGGTGGAGAAGATGGGATGAAGAGTGGGTGAGGGAGCAGGTGACGAGGGGTATAAAACATGTCTGGGGTGGTTGGAACAGTGAAAAGATGAAGTTACCCCTTTAATGTGCAAATCCGGGCTCAAACGGGCTTCCCCTGGTGACTGTGTACCGGTACCAACCTTTAAGGGTACCGGTACACCACCCCTGGTTCCGAAACTAAAAGGCCAGTTCCGGAACCAAGTGGCCAGTTCGGAACTGGCCCTCTGTAGTAACCATGATTTTTAAAATCCAAAAATCTGAGTTTAAATAATTTCCTGAATTATTTAAATGGCAAAATGGGGAATTAATAGGCAATAGTGGCCCTAAAATATCGATTTTTGATCGGGGCCTGATCTCAAAAATCCGAGATCACCATTGCGATCATCTCATCGAAACATGAAAAGTTGATATACATATGTCGACGATCTGACGGTCGGATCTTCCGCAAAACAGTGAAGAAAAAGCGGGTCCCACAACTTACGTTGTGAATAGTAACCCCTATTTTAATTCCCCTTTCGATCATCATCGGCCGTTTCACAGTCTGGACCCTGATTATAGCAGTATGAGTAGTTGATTCTAGCTATTTTTGATGTTCTGAGCGCAATGGCACTGACAGAATTCACGTTTGGCGATCCGGGTGCATCGAAGTGCGTGCAGTGTACTGCAGCCTGTCGAACTTTATGGCCCGAGATTTTACTCGAGCGCCAAATCAAGCAAGCAAATATGCTCCTTGACAGGTCTCGACGAGCCGGACGTCGTGGCGAAGTCCGTTTCGCAAATTGACGAGCCGTTTGTCTCGAAATGCATGAAAAATGCCGAAAAGGGGTGTATTTGTAAGGAAACTTAAAATTTTGTGGACAAAAAATTAAGAGATAATTAGGGGAGGGTCCTGTCAGTCTAAGAGAGCTATAGCAGGGACCCCGGAGTTTAGAAACCATTGTAGAGGGAGTTCTTTGCGAAAAAATACAAAAAATAGTTGCATTTATGTTTTTGTCTTTTGGTCTCCATGGGGGGAAATCCGAGGGGTCTGGTTGGGATCCAAAGAACCACCTGGGTTCTCTGCATCCCCTATGTCACGCCCCGGGTGTAAACCAGAACCCGGGCCCGTCTACAGATCCGCCGTGCACACAGTATTTTCCGTGTACACGAAGCGCCAACAATCTGCTCAGATATAAAAGATATAATAAAAGAGCAATAAAAACAGAGCTGAACTAAAACTAATACATCTCAGACTGAAGCTGGAAATAAAATACAATACATCTGTATAAATGATACATCAGTCTCTCCCAGCTCACAAAATAATAAATACAACCTGCTGGCAGAGCCAGTCCCAAAGGTGAAAGTACAACCGTCTGAGGAAAACATGGGTACACCAACAGTCCAGCTAACACGCTCATCCTGCCTCGAGATCTATCTACTCACCCGTCCTCTCGCCTCGACCCGCCGCTGAAAGCCCAGCAGCACCCACAGAAGACACTGCAAAACAAGGGAGAAGAAAAAGAGAAAAGAAGAATGGGGGTGAGAACTACTAGTAAACCAGTAGCCTCCCCTAGTGGGTAAAACCTCAAACTCTGACGCACCCACTAGGTCTACCAGAGGCGAAAAGGAAAGAAGAGTGGTAAGAAATGAAACTGCTGAAAAAGGGAAATCTACCACTACTATGCCTCTAAAATGCAGTCCTAGACTGGAATAACCGTAAGAAACAATAACCAACCGTCCCAGATGAACCCAATCTGTACCGCCCTCATCATCGGGCAAGAAAGCCGCGCCGATGTGATAGCAAAACTCCTGCTGCCGCCCTCATCATCGGGCAAATAAGCCGCGCCGATGTGATAGCAAAACCGTCAATAACTGTCTGACCCCGGCCTCCGGAGGGGATCTCGAGGGGAGCGACCCACACGAGGAAAGCATCACCGGGCAATAACCGCGCCGGTGTAATAAGTATCAAAAGCAGGACTGGTTCACAACTATAAAGCCCCAGTGGAACACAACCCTCCACTAAAAGAAAACTGATTCCCAATCAGATGCAAAAGTAACCATCTGGTCAATCGTCCAATATCCGCGATTGCCGCAATACCCCAAAATCCACGACCAGGTCTCACAACCGACCTCCGGTCAACCGCGTAATATCCGCGGTCGCCGGAATAACCCACAATCACAATCATGTCCCACATCCGACATCTGGTCAACCGCCTACCATCCGCGGTTGCCACAAAACCCTATAGTCCATAATCATGCCCTATCACCGATGTCCTATAACCGACATCCGGTCAACCGCCCAATATCCGCGGTCGCCGCCAAAACCCATAATCCACAATCCAGGCCCCGGCTACACTATCCCAAACCCCTGCTCAAACCCGAGCAACAAGAACCACCTGACTAACGAAAAGGAGAAAAGAAGCAAACAAGGTTTCTCCTAAGTCAAGTTCCAGCATGAAAGTGTAGCGATAAAAGATGGCCTATCTAGATGTCCATACAAGCATGCAAGTGTTCTCAAGGCAAATAAAGGAAAAGGTGTCCAATAGTGGTTCCACATGTGTAACAATTAATAGCTCCGCATAGATATAACCATCATGCTAAAACATTATCCAACCACACATGTCTATAATCCATGTTCCATAATAAAGCATCACTATTCACCTATGCATGTCATAAAATCCTCAAATAGTACCAACCACTAACAGGATAATCATATAGTCCAAAATAAATATTCCATTCCACATGCAAGTTTAAACGCTAACATTCTATCCATACAAACATGTACAAGTCCCAACCACTATCAGATATCCACAAGCATGCAAGTCCCAATTACAATTATCAATCATGGATGTCCAAGAAGGATCTCTCTAATACTCCTAGTGGGTAAGTCAGAAAAGAGGGATAAAGCAACCACCCACCTGAAGTGCAACTGTCCAAATCCGTACAGCTGAAAATACCAAAAACTCCAATCCCTTGCTCCAGTAAGTTCAGCACACCAGCAACACTCCTGGTACAATACAAAATCTACTAAATACACTTAGGCTCCCAAATAATGCTCTTATAATCACATACAATATCTGTCCCAAAACTGCTAAATTTTCACCTGCAGAAAGTGCCCAGAAAATTCCCAGAAAAATACCACAGCTATCCTCGCGTCGATAGCTTCAGAACGGTAGCTTGCACGTCCAAATCTGAGTTCGGTAAGACAAGTTATAAATTCGGCAAGGTGGTAATCCAAACAACCAACTGCGGAAAAAGACTGCACACAGTACACTGAGAAAACAGTGATTTTCACCTCGAAATAAATCTCATAAAATTCCAAGAAAAATACGAGCGCGTTCCTTGCGATCTGTAGATGAAAAAGTTGTACAAGCTCGTCTCCGTCAGACGCTCGTGCGCGAAGATACGGCCAAAATACTCCGATGCTGTCCTCACATTCCTCACAGAAAAAGGGGTCACATTAATGCCTCGGGATCCATGCCAAGGAGTCAAAATGAGATTGCGCGATCAAAATAGAAGTTGAAGCCCTACCTGTTGTGAAGCCAACGGCGCAAAAATCACAGAAGAATGATCTCGGGGTAGACCAGGAGAGCTAAAACACTGCTGCTGCGCCGAAGAAGAACACAGGAAATGCAACGTCGCGCCGCGCCGTAAAATCCAAAACCTCGGGATTTGAGCCTCCTAAAATCCTGAAACTTGGCGGGTGTAATCCTCACTTGAAGGAGAAGAAATCTCCTTCTCACCTCCCCTTCGAGCTGAGGTCTCGAAGGGGTCGAAAATCCCCCTTGAAGAGCCCTCGGGTTGCAACTTAAGGGAAAACCAGAAAAATCTTTTCGGAAAATACCCATCGTGTCCTCAAAAAATTCCACTGCGCCCGGTGCACGTGCGCCCGCCAATGACGACGCGCCACGTGGCCACACCCACCGTGCACCGCGCTGTGGACCGCGCACGTCGCACCTGCCCGCACGTCGCGTGCGGCACCTGCTCCACCCATTGCGTGGACCAGGAGCACAGCACCGCACCAATCACGTAACGCCACGTGTCCACTGACCGGTCCACCGTGCACCCGAAGAACTCCGTGGACCGCGCGCTGTGAGCCGCCCAACCACCATCCGCCACGTGGCACCGCCACGGTGCACGCTCGGGCCGCGTGGACCGGCCGCCTGCCCGCGCGCCCGCGCGCTGCCCGCGCCGCGCGCCGCCGCTGTGCCGCCTGCCCGAGGCCGCGCCGCCGCCCGCCGGCGCTGCCTGCCGCCGCCGCCGGCTGCCGGCGATCGCCGGAAAGTACTGTTCCGGCCGTGAACAGTACCCGAGCACCAAAAAAAAAAGTGGGTAGTCCGTTTTGACCGTTTTCGCGCGCTGAATCCAAATTCGCCGTCCGTTTTGCCAAATTCCAATCCTAAAATTTGCCGGAGGCTCCCGGAAAGGTATTTTCAATCCGAATTTCACGCCGAGTCCAAATTTGATATCCGATTTGCGCGAAAACACTTCCAAACATCCGACGGGGTCTTGCGGTTACCCAAGTGATCCAATAAAGCTCGAGGTTCAACACTTGTATCAAATCATGCACCAACACCTCCCGAAACACAGAACAGGCTCCCCCGAAGTCACCGATGACCCTACCACAACTCTGCAGAGATCCAGGTCATCACATCCTCCCCCACTAAAAGAAAGTTTCGTCCTCGAAACTAAAGTCGTTCCTCAACACGGAATCTCAACCAGATAGAGGGGGTAATTATCCGATCATCCGCCACTCAAGCTCCCCAAGCTGTCAAATACCTCCTCCAGGGACACGATACAATCCTCGGGTCTCTAACAAGAACAAAAATAAAGGTGGGCACTCCAGGAATCCGTACTACCTCAACCAAGTACAGCTGGACTAACCGCTCGAGCTACCAAGTAGTCCACATCGGTATACGCATCCGCTCCTCCTCAGCCTCAGATGATCCAACCACAAGTCCATCGGCACACTAGCTCGATCCAAGTACCTCTTTACTTCCCGCGATATCCAATGCAAGTCCCTCAACCACACCAGCCAAAAAGGCCACTCAACCACTGCGAAACATCCACCTCACGCACAAAATCAAAACCATAGAGGCGAAGATAACCCTCAAGCAACCCAAGTACACCAATACCTCCGGGCCTGGCTCCCCAAGAAAATTGTCCCCCCATCGAACAAGACCCGGTCTCCAAAGCCTCCATACCCAATCCCACGAATCGGAATGACTCATCCGCCAAAACTGGCTCACTCGATCGACGCAATCCCACAGCTTACCCGCTGTCAACTATCCACCCTGCCTCGGTGCCTCAACACTAAACGTCAGCACGGAGGGGGCTACTCGCTACTCCGACAACTGTGCCACTGCGCTGCTCCGACAACTGTGTCACTGCGCTGCTCCGACAACTGTGTCACTGCGCTGCTGATCTGCCCCCCAACACTACTACCCTTCGGGTCCGGAACTCTCAGACCCCAATCTGGGTATCCGGCCCGAAACAACCAGCCCAGACCCAACTGCCGCACCAAGGTGCACCCGGGTCAGGGCCCAACGTCGGGGAGACACCGCTCACCACGACAAAACCGCAAATCAGCACACCCCAACACTCGACCCAATCTAGCGAAAGTCAAAGACATCCCCCTATTTTTGTAACTTTATGTTGTCTGCAGCCAACATAACTGTCCCACAAAAATAGGGTATGTCGATCCCTCTTCACTCACAGGAAGAGTCAAAACCAAATCACCGACTTTCGCAAAATGTCGCGTCTCTCACACCCTAACATCCTAGGGCCCGCCATAAGCCTAGGGTTTCCTAAGTCCCAACTGACCTATCCCTAAGCTCTGATACCAACTTAATCTGTCACGCCCCGGGTGTAAACCAGAACCCGGGCCCGTCTACAGATCCGCCGTGCACACAGTATTTCCCGTGTACACGAAGCGCCAACAACCTGCTCAGATATAAAAGATATAATAAAAGAGCAATAAAAACAGAGCTGAACTAAAACTAATACATCTCAGACTGAAGCTGGAAATAAAATACAATACATCTGTATAAATGATACATCAGTCTCTCCCAGCTCACAAAATAATAAATACAACCTGCTGGCAGAGCCAGTCCCAAAGGTGAAAGTACAACCGTCTGAGGAAAACATGGGTACACCAACAGTCCAGCTAACACGCTCATCCTGCCTCGAGATCTATCTACTCACCCGTCCTCTCGCCTCGACCCGCCGCTGAAAGCCCAGCAGCACCCACAGAAGACACTGCAAAACAAGGGAGAAGAAAAAGAGAAAAGAAGAATGGGGGTGAGAACTACTAGTAAACCAGTAGCCTCCCCTAGTGGGTAAAACCTCAAACTCTGACGCACCCACTAGGTCTACCAGAGGCGAAAAGGAAAGAAGAGTGGTAAGAAATGAAACTGCTGAAAAAGGGAAATCTACCACTACTATGCCTCTAAAATGCAGTCCTAGACTGGAATAACCGTAAGAAACAATAACCAACCGTCCCAGATGAACCCAATCTGTACCGCCCTCATCATCGGGCAAGAAAGCCGCGCCGATGTGATAGCAAAACTCCTGCTGCCGCCCTCATCATCGGGCAAATAAGCCGCGCCGATGTGATAGCAAAACCGTCAATAACTGTCTGACCCCGGCCTCCGGAGGGGATCTCGAGGGGAGCGACCCACACGAGGAAAGCATCACCGGGCAATAACCGCGCCGGTGTAATAAGTATCAAAAGCAGGACTGGTTCACAACTATAAAGCCCCAGTGGAACACAACCCTCCACTAAAAGAAAACTGATTCCCAATCAGATGCAAAAGTAACCATCCGGTCAATCGCCCAATATCCGCGATTGCCGCAATACCCCAAAATCCACGACCAGGTCTCACAACCGACCTCCGGTCAACCGCGTAATATCCGCGGTCGCCGGAATAACCCACAATCACAATCATGTCCCACATCCGACATCTGGTCAACCGCCTACCATCCGCGGTTGCCACAAAACCCTATAGTCCATAATCATGCCCTATCACCGATGTCCTATAACCGACATCCGGTCAACCGCCCAATATCCGCGGTCGCCGCCAAAACCCATAATCCACAATCCAGGCCCCGGCTACACTATCCCAAACCCCTGCTCAAACCCGAGCAACAAGAACCACCTGACTAACGAAAAGGAGAAAAGAAGCAAACAAGGTTTCTCCTAAGTCAAGTTCCAGCATGAAAGTGTAGCGATAAAAGATGGCCTATCTAGATGTCCATACAAGCATGCAAGTGTTCTCAAGAAAAATAAAGGAAAAGGTGTCCAATAGTGGTTCCACATGTGTAACAATTAATAGCTCCGCATAGATATAACCATCATGCTAAAACATTATCCAACCACACATGTCTATAATCCATGTTCCATAATAAAGCATCACTATTCACCTATGCATGTCATAAAATCCTCAAATAGTACCAACCACTAACAGGATAATCATATAGTCCAAAATAAATATTCCATTCCACATGCAAGTTTAAACGCTAACATTCTATCCATACAAACATGTACAAGTCCCAACCACTATCAGATATCCACAAGCATGCAAGTCCAAATTACAATTATCAATCATGGATGTCCAAGAAGGATCTCTCTAATACTCCTAGTGGGTAAGTCAGAAAAGAGGGATAAAGCAACCACCCACCTGAAGTGCAACTGTCCAAATCCGTACAGCTGAAAATACCAAAAACTCCAATCCCTTGCTCCAGTAAGTTCAGCACACCAGCAACACTCCTGGTACAATACAAAATCTACTAAATACACTTAGGCTCCCAAATAATGCTCTTATAATCACATACAATATCTGTCCCAAAACTGCTAAATTTTCACCTGCAGAAAGTGCCCAGAAAATTCCCAGAAAAATACCACAGCTATCCTCGCGTCGATAGCTTCGCAACGGTAGCTTGCACGTCCAAATCTGAGTTCGGTAAGACAAGTTATAAATTCGGCAAGGTGGTAATCCAAACAACCAACTGCGGAAAAAGACTGCACACAGTACACTGAGAAAACAGTGATTTTCACCTCGAAATAAATCTCATAAAATTCCAAGAAAAATACGAGCGCGTTCCTTGCGATCTGTAGATGAAAAAGTTGTATAAGCTCGTCTCCGTCAGACGCTCGTGCGCGAAGATACGGCCAAAATACTCCGATGCTGTCCTCACATTCCTCACAGAAAAAGGGGTCACATTAATGCCTCGGGATCCGTGCCAAGGAGTCAAAATGAGATTGCGCGATCAAAATAGAAGTTGAAGCCCTACCTGTTGTGAAGCCAACGGCGTAAAAATCACAGAAGAATGATCTCGGGGTAGACCAGGAGAGCTAAAACACTGCTGCTGCGCCGAAGAAGAACACAGGAAATGCAATGTCGCGCCGCGCCGTAAAATCCAAAACCTCGGGATTTGAGCCTCCTAAAATCCTGAAACTTGGCGGGTGTAATCCTCACTTGAAGGAGAAGAAATCTCCTTCTCACCTCCCCTTCGAGCTGAGGTCTCGAAGGGGTCGAAAATCCCCCTTGAAGAGCCCTCGGGTTGCAACTTAAGGGAAAACCAGAAAAATCTTTTCGGAAAATACCCATCGTGTCCTCAAAAAATTCCACTGCGCCCGGTGCACGTGCGCCCGCCAATGACGACGCGCCACGTGGCCACACCCACCGTGCACCGCGCTGTGGACCGCGCACGTCGCACCTGCCCGCACGTCGCGTACGGCACCTACTCCACCCATTGCGTGGACCGGGAGAACAACACCGCACCAATCACGTAACGCCACGTGTCCACTGACCGGTCCACCGTGCACCCGAAGAACTCCGTGGACCGCGCGCTGTGAGCCGCCCAACCACCATCCGCCACGTGGCACCGCCACGGTGCACGCTCGGGCCGCGTGGACCGGCCGCCTGCCCGCGCGCCCGCGCGCTGCCCGCGCCGCGCGCCGCCGCTGTGCCTCCTGCCCGAGGCCGCGCCGCCGCCCGCCGGCGCTGCCCGCCGCCGCCGCCGGCCGCCGGCGATCGCCGGAAAGTACTGTTCCGGCCGTGAACAGTACCCGAGCACCAAAAAAAAAAAGTGGGTAGTCCGTTTTGACCGTTTTCGCGCGCTGAATCCAAATTCGCCGTCCGTTTTGCCAAATTCCAATCCTAAAATTTGCCGGAGGCTCCCGGAAAGGTATTTTCAATCCGAATTTCACGCCGAGTCCAAATTTGATATCCGATTTGCGCGAAAACACTTCCAAACATCCGACGGGGTCTTGCGGTTACCCAAGTGATCCAATAAAGCTCGAGGTTCAACACTTGTATCAAATCATGCACCAACACCTCCCGAAACACAGAACAGGCTCCCCCGAAGTCACCGATGACCCTACCACAACTCTGCAGAGATCCAGGTCATCACACCCTAGACCAAGCCTGGGTTGCTGGGTGGCCGAGGGACACAACCCCATTGAGAGGCAACCCAAGAGAGAGAGAGGAAGAAGAAGGTTGGAACCAAACTTCAACCAAGTAGTTAGGAGGTTCCTGTGGTGTTCCCTGGTGACTTTGGAGCATCTGGAAGCTCGCCGTGGCCGCGCGAAGAGGAAGGAAGAAAACCGGCTTCTTCCTTATCTTCATCGACTCCGGCGAGGTAAGCTCCCTTAAACCACGGTTTGTTTGAGCCCAAGACCCACAGCAGTAGCTTAGTTAGGATCCAATGATGCTTCGTGCCAAGCCCGAGCTCCCCATGCACGGCCGGTTGTCGGCGGGAGCAAAATCTCGCCGGAACCCTAGCCGAGCTCCGCCTCGGTTGTTCTCTTCAACCGATGGACCAAAATGGACAAAAATTGGTGGCCATGGACTGTAGGAGATGAGGATCAACCCCACCAAATTTGGTGGAGTTTGATCAAGTGGATCAATGGCAGATCAAAGCCCTAGTTTTGTGAAAATTTCACTTCGGCCGAGCTACTTGCTCCGGCGCCGGCGAGCCATCCCACCACCGGCCACCTTGCCGAGGAGCTTCTTGGGAGTGGGGAGAGTCCAACCATGCTGTTGCATGGCACCCATACTGTCACGCCCCGGCGTCGAAACTGCGACCCGGGCTCGCCAACAGATCCGCCGCCCATACGGGAAGCCCCGTATAGATGAAGCGACTAACCTGCAAAAGATCTACTATACTATACAGATATCAGAGCTGAAAGTAAACTGCTGGAAAATAAAAGCTAAGAGAACAACTACGTACAACTCTCAAATAATACAATCCAACCTCACCAAAATACAGAAATCTCTCGAGCAGTAAAAAAAACACAACTCTATACCTCACTACAAAGTTCTCTCAACATGAACTCTCAAAAGTAATAAGGTACATCTACTCTCAGGACGACGACTGGTAGGGATCTAGCTCGCGACTCCCTTACCTCGATCAGAAGAAGCAGCAACAAGAGTAACTGGAACAGGAGTAGAAGTCACTGTGGGAAAAGACACCACGACGGGTGTGAGAACTACGTCCCAAGTAGTTCTCAGTGGGTGCCGCCAACAAGCCCGACGGTCTGCCCACTAAGTCTACTAGAGGCATAAAGTAACAATAATAATACTGAAATGAAAGGGCTGGAAAAGTAACTCTACAGGTACCATGCCTCTATCTAGATGCTCAAGAAAATGAAACAGATGGAAACATGATGCATCTACTAACTCACACAGTACAGTCACCCAATCTACACTGACTGTCGCATAGGGTCCAGTCAAACTTGCGCCTACCTACTACGGTGACATCCCGGAGGACCGGACTTACGTAGGGCGTCCGTGGCTGCCACTAACTGGCCCAGCCAGAGGGACTGCGTCCGTAACTGCCACTAACTGGCCCAGTCAGAGGGACGGCGTCGACAAGTCGCGATACAAAAGTAGCAAATCCACCCCGGGCGTGGCTCTCGAGAGGAGCGACCCCATCGAGGAAGAAGGTATCCGCGCACTCTGTCGAGCTCAAAGTGGCACTGCAGGCTATAGTCAAAATCCACGCTCACGCACTGAACGGAAAGACTCAATCCTCAAATATCTCGCACAACAGTCGAAGCACTCTCGACGACTCAGCTGATCAGCTCACGCGAAACACGAGACACAAGCCTCACCAATAACTCACAGCACAAAACACACTGGCTGGAGATACTCCACAGCCAGGATCGACCCACAACAGAACACTAAACTCACAGGAAAGACCGACACCATAAGGGTTCGAAAACCCGGTAGGCCGGTGCTTAGAACCCTATCAAACAAGAACAGACTCTAGGCTCCGCCTATCGAAGTTCCCGACCCCTTATAGTTCGGGGACACAACAACCTCGGTACAACACGCAGAAGACACCAACTAGGGCCCGAAAGTCTCGGGAGACCTACACCTACAACCCTATCAAACAAGAACAGGTTCCAGGCTCGGCCCCCGCGGCTTCCGTCCCGAACGAAGGAACGGCCCCTAGAACCCAGACCACTCGAATCCTTTCGAGTGGGGAGATTACAGGAAACAGGTGACTAAAATCATGTGTATGTCGAAAAAGGTTCTAGGTTCTAGGTCCGGCTAACACTAGTAAACTACTGCCACTAACACAGTGGCGACAACCCAAACAGGGGGAAAAACAAGACCTCCCGGGACCACCGTTTACCCCAAACGGTTCCCGGTACAGACAAGCGATCCACCACATCTACCAGACTCCAGCGGCCCTTCGATGCTTGGAAGAAAGCATTGGTAGACTAAAATCATGTGTATGTCGAAAAAGGTTCTAGGTTCTAGGTCCGGCTAACACTAGTAAACTACTGCCACTAACACAGTGGCGACAACC
Organism: Tillandsia fasciculata; assembly: GCA_029168755.2. Lineage (NCBI taxonomy): Eukaryota > Viridiplantae > Streptophyta > Magnoliopsida > Poales > Bromeliaceae > Tillandsia > Tillandsia fasciculata. The sequence continues at coordinate 78,768 of JAQOTM010000501.1, read as the reverse complement.
CAAACAGGGGGAAAAACAAGACCTCCCGGGACCACCGTTTACCCCAAACGGTTCCCGGTACAGACAAGCGATCCACCACATCTACCAGACTCCACTCTGCTCCCAAGCACGAGTGCAAATGCATCCCACACTAAAAAGAAGTCCCGACCGCTCGGCCCACTACCCGGGCGAGGATAACACTAAGTCCAGGAATGAAACAAAAAGTGTGGATGTCTAAACATAAAGAACCCTAGCCCAAGTGAGGGTTTTCTACTGGTCTGGTTACACATGCAACATATGGCGGGGGTGCTAGGTCAGGTTCCAAGATAATAAATATTTAACAGGTAGAATGAAGCAAAAGAGATCATCAGATAATCACAAAGAATATTAACATTCACATTCTAGCATGCTACCCAGTCCAAACACTATCATGCATGATTCTATATCAATAGAATTAGAGCACAGTCCATAGGTCCTGAAAGCAAAGCCACCCACCTGAAGGTGCTAACTGTCCGGGGTCACACAGCTGAGAGAACCAGAAAAACAACAACTCTTATGTCCAATAGGTCCAGTACAGTCCACAATCCCTCCTGGGTATAACATAAGGCTACAGTTACACTTAAATCCCAAAATCTGCCAAGAAATACTACACTGTAAAATAAGCCGCAAAGATGTGATTATTTCACCTGTTGAATGTGCTCAAGAAATTCCAAATAAAATATCCCTGCGTTCTACGCATCGATAGCTTCGAAACAAGTACCTGCACGCCCAAATCGGAGCCCCGTAGGTCAAGTTATAAATTCCACAATACGGGCGCGCGAAAACATACAACCACACAACTGTAAAATCTTGCACAGATAAAGAGGAAGATGTATACCTTCGGGGAGGCCTCAAGAAATTCCAAAAAAAATACCACAATGATCCTCGCGTTGAGTAGATGAAAAAAGTCTATAAGAGCGTCGCAATCCGATGCCCGGTTGCGGAGATAAAATTCCATCAATCTGCTGCCATAAAAAATCCACACAGCAAACAAGGTCCTCAGAGAGTAAGGTAGAACTCCTCGAAAAACGCGAAACCAGAAAATGTACGAGAAACCAAAATCGTATCCTCACCTGTTGCGAATCCAACGGCGAAGAAATCGCTCAAAAAGATGGTCGGAGTACGCCGGGGGAGCTCGTGCACCGAAGAGCGACGGAAGAAGCACCGAAGAAAGAGCGTCGCGCCGCGCCAAGAAAATGAGAATCTCGAAAAGCGTGCCCCCAAAAATCCCCAAACTCTGCAGATAGAAGCTACACAGCGAGGGGAACAACTTTGGTGAAGAACTCTAGCCGGTTTGAAGCTCGGAAGTGCCAAAAAAATGAAGAGGAAGGGAGCTCGGGCCTTTAAATAGGCTACAGAAAAACAATTGGAGAAATGACGGATGGGTCCCCGTTTCCGGGCGCCCGAAAAATCCGGGCTGCTACAGTGTTGGGCCCGGCCCAACACTGTGCAGGCCCGAATTCTCCACGGGCCTCCACGTCGCCCACAACACAGCGGACAGCCGTGCGGGGCCACCCAGCGGGCGACACGTGGCCCAACGAGGAGGCGAAACGTGGCGGCTCCCCGGTCAACGCGCGCCTGACGTGCCCACGTGCGCGCGCCAGCGCCGCCTGCGCATAGTGTCGGGCACGCGCCCCGAGGCGAGCGCACCAGCTCGGTGCACCGAGTGCACAACACCGCGCCAACAGCAGGCCGACACGTGTCCAACTCCGGTGCACGCAGGCGCTGTGGACCGCGCACCTGCCCGCGCGCTGCTCGCTGCCCGCGCCTGCCCGCCGCCGCGCCTGCGTCCGCGCCGCCGCGCTCCGCCGCCGCCCGCCGCCGGCCGGAACAGTAACACTTGCCTCGAAAATCATGCGCGACATCCGGGCTCCGAAAAATGCAAATAAATAGTCCATTTTCACCGTTTTCGCGCGCTGAATCCAAATCCGATGTCCGTTTCTCCAAATTCTCAACCAAAATTTTGCCGAAGGCCCCCGGAAAGCCCACTTGATCCGATTTTCGCGCCGGGTCCATTTCAAAAATCCGGTTTGCCAAATTCCATCTCTAAAAATTCCTGAAGGCATCCGGAGAGGTGAACTATTATCCTAACTTCGCCCTGAGTCCAAATTTGACATCTGCATTGCGCGAAATCACTTCTAAACACTCGACGGGGCCTCCAAATACTCCCGTGATCCATAATTAAGCCCGAAGTCCACCACTTGTGTCCAAATTGCGCACAAACACCACCGACACTTTAGTGATCCGACCCTTAGGGGTATTTTTAACTCACATGTAAATTATTCAAGCCTTTGAGTGAAATAAAATTATTTAATTTTCAAAAGTCGGCCGGTGCGGGGTGCGTGTACTTTTCTGCGATAGAGCGCGGAAAATTCAGTCCGACGGTGCGATCGGATCGGGAATCCGATGTCCGGATCTCCCGTAATGGGGTTTCTAAGATCACGATACCTTAGGCGCGCATCGGAATCCGTGCAAAATATCTTGCACCCGTTGGAGATAAGGTGGGTTATCTCGCAGGGGATAATTAATTAATTAATTAATTATCCGGTGACGGAAAATAGAATTTTCGTACGTACAAATAAAATTGGGAATTTATTTCCCATGATTATTTAATGAAGGTGGTTAAATAATCGGTGACCAGGATTTAAAAGGTGGGGTTTATCTCGTGGGATTAGATATTTATTGTTAAGGAATAAATATCCGGATATTCGTGGGGTTTTTCCTTTTTAAGTACGTATGAGAAAAAAAAAAAAGGAAAATAAAAGAATAAAATAAAAGAGGAAATCAAATTAATAAGAGGATAATTAAATTCAGTTACCGGAAGGAAAACCCTAATTTAAAATACCGCCTTCTCAAACCCTCCTCTTTCGTGCGTACCGAAAACCAACGAAACCCTAGTTTGAAAAGAGAGAAAGGAACCGAGAGAAAAAGAAAAAGGCGAAACCCTAACCGGAGGAGAAAAGAAGGAAAGAAGGAAAAAGCGGAGAAACTCGATCGCCCCGATTGACGTCCGGAGACCGGAGAACAAGGCGCCGTCATCTACGGGGAGCGGATCCGGATCTCCAACGCCGCGAGAACCAAGATCGGTTCTCTTAGTTCCGATAAATTAAGGTTAGTGATCATCGTTACGTTTGTCAAATTAATCGGGGATTTTTCGTGTTCTTGTAAGTTGTTTTAAGTGGTACCCCGATCGCGGATTTTCGTCGGGTTTTGATCCATGTTTATTCTCGTTCTTGATCGGGTGTGATCGAGGATTTTTATCGGATTTTAATTGGTGGTTTTTAATCGGTTTCTTGTTATCGGACCTCCGATCGACGTTTTGGTTGTTCGTCGATCGTTGGTTTAGTCATTAGAATTATCGTGTATTTTTGGGGAATTTTGGGGATGTTTCGTTGGGACATAGTGGGTTAACGGGAGGCCGCCGCCGCCGTTGTTAAACGGGAGGCTGCCGCCGTCGTTACCATGGTCGCGGGGTCTTCGCCGGAGTCGCACGGGAGCGAAAACGGGGAAGAACCGCGAAACGGGGGCGAAAACGGAGAAGAAATCGCGAAACGGGAAGTTACTGTGCGTTTCCGTACAGCGCGGTCCACGGGTCCAGGCTTGCACCCGGTGCACGCCTGCAGCATCGGGAGCACAAGACCCGGCGGACGAAATCGTGCGCCGGCCCGGCCCGTCCAGCGCGGTGCACGCGCTGGGCGTGCACCCGGTGCGCGACGCCGCGGCCGAATATGTGAACCCGGCGCGCGCCAGTGCCGTGCACGGCCCGGCCCGTCCCGCCTGGTGCACGCTTCCTGTGTGCACCCGGCGCGCGCCGCCCGGCCGCCGATGCGCAGACCCGGTCCACGCTCTGCTTCATGCACCACCCGACAGCCCAAAGTCCGGTGGCTCCGTCTGGGTCCGTTTTTCCACCGTTTTGAGCGCCGTTTTCGCCGTTGGGATCATTATTTCTGTGGTTTCCTTGGCATGGCCACTTGGGATCTTCTTGGTCACTATTTTATTATGTTGGGCGCCGCGCGGGGTTCCGGTTTTCGGTGAACCGGACGGTGTTGGACTTTTCCATCAAAAAGAGTAAATTGGGTCTTTCGTTTTGGGATGTTAGTACACGTTTTTTACCATAGTTATCCTTGCGGACTTTCTTTAGGTCCAGGTGCGCAGCGGGAGTGCGCGAAGGATTCAGGTGTTCCGATTTCTCTTCAACAAGGTGGGTACGGTTGCTATAAGTGCAACAAGTGCAGTAAGTGCATCTATCATCATTAAAAATGCTCTCAATTTGCCTAACAAAGTAGATGGACAGTTTAGCCTTTCGCATAATTGTATTTGTATCTAACAATTGAAGCGGCTGCGGTCGCGGTGCTCACTACACGCCGATCTCGGCAAATCCGGTTTCGGATGCTGCACGTACACCGGCGAATCGGGCCACCGCATGGTGTACTTTTCCAAAAAAGTGGTCTGTTTGACCCGTGTGCCCCACGAAAGTGTAGGTACGAGTGGGGACCCCTTCACGGCAGCTATAGGTGCCGCACTAGCCCCGTGAAGAGGTTAAAAGCATCAAAAAGGTGATTGCGCACGAGGGGAGACTTTAGTCTCTCCGACAGGTACTCTGGGGTTGGTGCCCAGCTTAATTGGTAAATCTGGGGTTGGTGCCCAGCTTAATTATGTACAGGGTTTTAGCGAAAGGTTTTGGTGTAATCGGTTTGTTTTCCCTTCTTTGTTCTTATTTAGACATCTACTTTGTTTGTCACTGACTTTACCCACTCCGTGACAGGTGATACTAGGTGCGTTAGCCGGGGTGGCGGTGAGACTGCGTCGTGAGGACCGTAGTCAGGACACTTGGGTTCCATCTCATTTTCCTTTATATTTTAAATAGTCTTTTGCTTGTGGAATACTTTAGTTGTGGACCTGTATTAGTTAGCTCTGTGGATGAGGTGTACCTTTATGCCTTTGATAGTTTTAGTGGTGTTTTCTTACGCAGCACGTTTTCACGATAAACTGATTGATTGCGAAAATATTTTCTCAAAACGAAGTGCCGTGTGGGCACGGGTTTTACAACCGCTGGGTTTTATCCTTTCCAAACATTGACGCCGCTTAATAAACTTGTTTTGATTGGTGATGTATGTCTACTTTATGGTTGATGGTTGATGTATGATGTTGTAAATGAGACGCCGTGCATATACAAAGGAGACTATGTCCGTGGGCAGAGAGAATTTGTGTATGTGGCGGTCTGGCACGCGCCGGGGATGAGGTATAAGTTACTTTGTTAAGAAAAAAAAAATGGACACGCAATTTTCCGCTTTGATTTACTCAAAAATCCCCAGGGGCGTGACAGATTAAATGGTATCAGAGAAAAACAACCATAACCATAGTAGACGTGATCCACATCCACAGTGTAAGGTGCCACAAGCAAATTGAACATGAGATAACCAAGGTGTAGGTGCGGTAGTACGTGAGAGTACGGGGAAAAAGGGGATTTAATGTAGGTGTGTTCGTAAGTCTAGGTGCTAGGGTGATAACCTTAGGGCTAACTTGGTTTCTTTTTTGCACGGTTAATGGCCCGAAGCCGCTCTTCAATCGATGGTGCAGAAGAGGATACGACGGTTCCGGCAACAGTGGAGAATCGGCTACTCCAACAACGGATTACGCGACATGGCATAGCGCTCTCCCCTTTTTGTTAGGAAAGACGAACCCCACCAGGCTCGCCTTCACAAGCGTGGTCCATATAGTGACGCTAATCGGGTAATACCGACGGTGGGTCTACCCGCTTACCGAGAAGTGATCGATAGGACCACTATGGTGGGGCGGGAATTGGCCGTTCCACGCACCCGGCAGAAGGATCATGAGTCTGCCGGGGGCCGAAACGACCCCAGCCCTTCTCAGGAGGGGGATTTTCTAGCGGAGACCGGCCATGCATCATCTACAGAGGAGCACCTCGGGGGAAATTTTTCATTCCGGAAGCACGACCTTTGCTTCTAACATGACAAACTGGGACAGTTCCGTTTTTACTGCCCCGAACCCGGGAATGATACTTCGGAGTCGCGACACGGATGAGGGGTTTTATGCGACGACACGACAAAGGACGCACTACCCGAGGGAAGTAGTAGCAGGAAAGACCCCTTACGAAGAGTAATGTTGGTCTTGACCCCAGGAGAACCCTTAGGAGCAAATACTCTGTACCTTTCTGCCTAATAAGGATGCGAAGACTTAGTTGTCTTTGGTGTTGGCCCTTTATTATGGGTCAAATAGGTCCAACTTCCTGCCTTGAGACAATAGGCCCAGGGGACTAGTGAGTTGGGTTGGGTGAGCCCAATAGGTTGGGTGGGCTGCGGTCCGCAATAGACCTAACGGCAAGAGGCCCAACAATAGACCCAACATCCAGGTGGGCTGGCTCCGGTCGAGATCTGTGGTGCGGTGTATGCCGCTTTAAGTGAATCGGACGTGCACCTCTAAAAGCTCAGGCGTTTGGGGTTAATGGTTAGCGCCAACGATCCAATATTTGAGACTTAGTGGTAAGGGAACTTCCGGATGTATTTCCGGCGGAGCTCCCCGGAATGCCGCCGGAACGAGAGGTCGACTTCCCTATTGAGTTGCTTCCCAGCACCAAACCCATCACCAAGGCACCGTACAGGATGGCCTTCGCGGAGTTGAAAGAACTCAAGGCACAGTTGGAGGACCTTTTGGATAAGGGTTTTATCAGACCTAGCGCGTCACCCTGGGGTGCGCCCGTCCTGTTCGTGAGAAAGAAGGACGGAAGTCTCCGGTTGTGCATCGACTACCGGGAGATAAATAAGGTCACCGTTAAGAACAAATACCCCCTGCCAAGGATCGACGACCTCTTCGACCAACTACAGGGGGCGACGGTGTTTTCAAAGATCGACCTGCAGTCGGGCTATCATCAGGTCCGGGTTAAGGGGGAGGACATCCCCAAAACGGCCTTCCGAACTCGCTATGGCCATTATGAATTTACAGTAATGCCATTCGGGCTCACAAATGCCCCGGCAGTGTTCATGGATATGATGAACAGGGTATTCAAACCCTTCCTGGACTTATTCGTGGTGGTCTTCATCGACGATATCCTCATCTACTCCCGTACAGACGAGGAACATGAAGAACATCTGCGCACAGTCCTCCAGACCCTACGGGAACAGAAACTCTACGCCAAACTCAAAAAGTGTGAGTTTTGGCTCCGTGAGGTCGGTTTCTTGGGGCACGTAATCTCGGCGGCTGGAGTCGCAGTGGATCCGAAGAAGATAGATTCGGTGACGGACTGGCCCCAACCGACGACGGTGACGGAAATTCGAAGCTTCCTGGGATTAGCCGGGTATTACCGGCGCTTCGTGGAGGGTTTCTCCAAGATAGCCACCCCCTTAAACCGTTTGACTAGAAAGGGGGAAAAGTTCATCTGGACGGACAAATGTCAGAGGAGCTTCGAGGAGCTCAAGGATAGGTTGACGCGAGCCCCGATCCTCGCCCTGCCAGAACCAGGGGAGGATTATGAGGTATATTGCGATGCGTCGCGAAATGGACTGGGTGGAGTACTCATGCAACGGGGAAAGGTTATAGCCTATGCGTCAAGGCAGCTCAAGGAGTACGAGCGAAATTACCCCGTGCACGATTTGGAACTCGCAGCGGTGGTGTTTGTCCTCAAGCTTTGGAGACACTACCTGTACGGGGCACACTACAATGTGTACTCAGATCATAAAAGTCTTAAGTACCTTTTCACCCAAAAGGAGTTAAATTTGCGACAGAGACGGTGGCTCGAGCTACTGAAGGATTACGATTTAACGATCCACTACCACCCGGGAAAGGCAAACGTGGTGGCCGACGCCCTGAGTCGCAAGGGGCAGGCCGAGGAGGCAGGTGTAAGTGCCATCACCCAGCAAGATAGTCTGATTGCGGAATTTTCGCGATTGAGACTAGAAGTAGTACCGGCAGGTACAGTCGCACAACTTCTGACACTGGTGGTCAGACCTACCTTGCTGGACAGAATTCTCGAAGGACAATCGACTGATGATCAACTCCAGCTGGTGCGAAGTAGAATAACCGCCGACCAAGAAGGTGATTTCACAGTAAACTCCGACGGCACGATACGATTTCGGGGACGAATCTGCGTGCCGGATCTACCGGAACTCAAAGAGGAAATCCTGCGGGAGGCGCATACTGCCCCATATGCAGCGCATCCCGGGGGAACGAAGATGTACAAGGACGTCAAACAAACCTTCTGGTGGCCCAAAATGAAGGGAGACGTGACTCGATTTGTGGCACACTGCCTGGTGTGCCAACAGGTGAAGGCCGAGCATCAGCACCCGGCAGGAAAATTGCAACCTTTACCGGTGCCCGAGTGGAAGTGGGACATGATTACCATGGATTTTGTGACCGGATTCCCGAGGTCGCCACAGGGACACGATGCAATATGGGTGATTGTGGACCGTTTGACGAAATCGGCCCACTTTCTGCCCATACACACGACGTAAACGCGGGAACGACTGGCACAAACATACATCGACGAGATAGTGAGGTTGCATGGAGTACCGACATCTATCACGTCGGACAGGGACACGCGATTTGTGTCAAATTTTTGGCGTAGCCTCCAGCGAGCAATGGGAACCAAGTTGCACTTCAGTACGGCTTTTCACCCGCAAACCGACGGACAATTAGAATGGGTGATACAGATTGTGGAGGATATGCTTCGAGCATGCGTTTTGGACTTGGGCGAAGGGTGGGCACGGTGTTTGCCCTTGGTGGAATTTGCCTACAATAATAGTTACCAGGCCAGCATTCAGATGGCACCGTACGAGGCCCTGTATGGGCGCCGCTGTCGGTCTCCAATATGCTGGGACGACTTGGGTGAGCGTAAGTTTCTGGGCCCAGATTTGGTGGAGGAGACCGAAGCAAAGGTGCGATTGATTAGGCAAAGGCTACTGACCGCCCAGAGCAGACAGAAAAGCTACGCAGACAACAGACGCCGAGACTTAGAGTTCATGGTGGGGGAGCATGTGTTACTCCGAGTTTCGCCCTCCAAGGGGAACCGACGTTTCGGCATAAAGGGAAAGCTAAGCCCGAGGTACGTGGGACCGTTCGAAATCCTGGAACGCGTAGGACCGGTGGCGTACCGATTAGCCTTACCACCGAACCTCGAACGAGTCCACAACGTGTTCCATGTCTCAATGCTTCGGAAGTACCTCGCTGACCCCTCTCATGCCTTGGATACCTCCACCATCGAGTTACGAGAGGATTTGAGCATCGAGGAGACGCCGGTGCAGATTTTGGCAAGAGAGGACAAGAAGTTGCGAAATCGAACTATCTCCTATGTGAAGGTCCAGTGGAGCAACCACAAAGAGCGCGAGGCGACATGGGAACTGGAATCGAAAATGAGGGAATGTTTTTCCGAATTGTTTAGTGAGGTTTGTACTTAAGTTTCGGGACGAAACTTTTTATAAAGTGTGAGTGGTGTAGTGATCCGACCCTTAGGGGTATTTTTAACTCACATGTAAATTATTCAAGCCTTTGAGTGAAATAAAATTATTTAATTTTCAAAAGTCGGCCGGTGCGGGGTGCGTGTATTTTTCTGCGATAGAGCGCGGAAAATATAGTCCGACGGTGTGATCGGATCGGGAATCCGATGTCCGGATCTCCCGTAATGGGGTTTCTAAGATCACGATACCTTAGGCGCGCATCGAAATCCGTGCAAAATATCTTGCACCCGTTGGAGATAAGGTGGGTTATCTCGCAGGGGATAATTAATTAATTAATTAATTATCCGGTGACGGAAAATAAAATTTTCGTACGTACAAATAAAATTGGAAATTTATTTCCCATGATTATTTAATGAAGGTGGTTAAATAATCGGTGACCAGGATTTAAAAGGTGGGGTTTATCTCGTGGGATTAGATATTTATTGTTAAGGAATAAATATCCGGATATTCGTGGGGTTTTTCCTTTTTAAGTACGTATGGGAAAAAAAAAAAGAAAAATAAAAGAATAAAATAAAAGAGGAAATCAAATTAATAAGAGGATAATTAAATTCAGTTACCGGAAGGAAAACCCTAATTTAAAATACCGCCTTCTCAAACCCTCCTCTTTCGTGCGTACCGAAAACCAACGAAACCCTAGTTTGAAAAGAGAGAAAGGAACCGAGAGAAAAAGAAAAAGGCGAAACCCTAACCGGAGGAGAAAAGAAGGAAAGAAGGAGAAAGCGGAGAAACTCGATCGCCCCGATTGACGTCCGGAGACCGGAGAACAAGACGCCGTCATCTACGGGGAGCGGATCCGGATCTCCAACGCTGCGAGAACCAAGATCGGTTCTCTTAGTTCCGATAAATTAAGGTTAGTGATCATCGTTACGTTTGTCAAATTAATCGGGGATTTTTCGTGTTCTTGTAAGTCGTTTTAAGTGGTACCCCGATCGCGGATTTTCGTCGGGTTTTGATCCATGTTTATTCTCGTTCTTGATCGGGTGTGATCGAGGATTTTTATCGGATTTTAATTGGTGGTTTTTAATCGGTTTCTTGTTATCGGACCTCCGATCGACGTTTTGGTTGTTCGTCGATCGTTGGTTTAGTCATTAGAATTATCGTGTATTTTTGGGGAATTTTTGGGGATGTTTCGTTGGGACATAGTGGGTTAACGGGAGGCCGCCGCCGCCGTTGTTAAACGGGAGGCCGCCGCCGTCGTTACCATGGTCGCGGGGTCTTCGCCGGAGTCGCACGGGAGCGAAAACGGGGAAGAACCGCGAAACGGGGGCGAAAACGGAGAAGAAATCGCGAAACGAGAAGTTACTGTGCGTTCCCGTACAGCGCGGTCCACGGGTCCAGGCGTGCACCCGGTGCACGCCTGCAGCATCGGGAGCACAAGACCCGGCGCACGAAATCGTGCGCCGGCCCGGCCCGTCCAGCGCGGTGCACGCGCTGGGCGTGCACCCGGTGCGCGACGCCGCGGCCGAATATGTGAACCCGGCGCGCGCCAGTGCCGTGCACGGCCCGGCCCGTCCCGCCTGGTGCACGCTTCCTGTGTGCACCCGGCGCGCGCCGCCCGGCCGCCGATGCGCAGACCCGGTCCACGCTCTGCTTCATGCACCACCCGACAGCCCAAAGTCCGGTGGCTCCGTCTGGGTCCGTTTTTCCACCGTTTTCAGCGCCGTTTTCGCCGTTGGGATCATTATTTCCGTGGTTTCCTTGGCATGGCCACTTGGGATCTTCTTGGTCACTATTTTATTATGTTGGGCGCCGCGCGGGGTTCCGGTTTTCGGCGAACCGGACGGTGTTGGACTTTTCCGTCAAAAAGAGTAAATTGGGTCTTTCGTTTTGGGATGTTAGTACACGTTTTTGACCATAGTTATGTTGGGTTTAGGTTAATAAGGATCTAAATAGGGGAAAAAACACCTAGAGGGGGGTGACTAGGTGTAAACAATAAACACTCAAAAATTCATTGTGCGATAAAACCCAATGCGGAAAAATAAAAGAACACACAAGATTTTTACGTGGAAAAACTCCAAACCGGAGTAAAAAACCACGGGACCGATAACACGGCGAAATCCACTAGAGTTAACACACGTACAAGGTGATATAACGTACTCACAGACGACTCAACCTTTTACCATACGCCCCTAGTCGATCTTCTCCGCTCGCTCCACGACGCTTCTCGAATCCACGATCCGCGCCCAACGCTGAATCCACAGCGTCCAACGTCGAGTCCACGACGTCCAACCGAATCCACGGTCTTCACCCAATGGTACGCTTCGAATCCACGAACGCACCTCGCTCCGAATCCACGAGAGCGGTAGCACCTTGAATCCACAAGGCCACGCGAGTCCACGCGCCGATTTTGGGATAAATCGTTGTTTGTTTGGGTGGTGATGATCCGCCGAATACTTAGATCAAGAGTAGATCGGAAATACCATCTAAGTATTCATTAGTTTGATTCAACTCAAGATATGAGTATGAAAAACCTAGAATCAAACTAATCAATATAGATGAAGAACCATAGAATAGATCTAATGATTTCCGTTCTTCTCTATATATGTGGATTTTTTCTTTTCGGCTAGGTTTTCTCAAATGGCCGAAATGCGGATCTATTTTCCGATGCCCTAGAAATGAAATAGAAGGGCTATTTATAGGTTAGAAACCCTAGGAAGAATATTCGGATCAAAAACAAACTTTTCTGGAAAGTTTTACCGACGGCGATCCGGATTGCAAAGCCACGATCCGGATTGCAGAAGCACAAAATGCGGTTTCCAGAAAATAGCCTGTTCGGGATCCGGATCATAATCCCCGATCCGGATCGTTCATACATTTTCACAAAACACCCCATTCGGGATCCGGATTGCACAAGCTGTGATCCGGATTGCAGCAATGTATGAAACAAACACCTTTCGGGATCCGGATTGAAAGCCACGATCCGGATCCTGAACATGTCCCATGTCCAGTTTTTGATGAATAAGCAATTAAAACCTCTTCCAGGTGTTTCTACACTATAAGAAGTATTCGGATCATCAAAATTATTTAGTTAAACGTACCTGATCCTTTTGAATTCTTCTTTCTTGAGATTGAGGTATATGATCCAAAGTTTCTTCATCTTCAATCTTCAAGACTTAATATATTCACGAAATACGCCAACTCAAATTCCGTAACAATCTCCCCCTTTGGCGGTTTCGTGACAAAACACAAATCCACAAAGAAAATTCAAAAAGGATATTTTTGTTGCTATCACCATACAACAAAAATTTACAAAAGAGTTCCAGAAATTAAATACATGAGATAAACTCCTAAGACAGACTCTAGACTTAGACATCTGTTATCTCTGCACACAGAAAACATTCTTGACAAAAGAAATCGTTAGATACCTCAAGAATTGAAACATTCAAAACCAGATACAGAGATAGAGTTTTTCTCATCATGACATTTGAAAATATCAGATATGTAAGAGAACCATAGTTAAAACCAACATATCTTCTAAGCAGTTGAAAACCAAATGTCAAAGTATGTTAGTCCAACATCAACTTGTTAGTCATATTACATGCCCAAATAGTTAGTCAAATAGTTAGTATAGAAGCATGCCACAAATCACAAAAGAAAAACCAAAGTTGAGTTGAGATTCATACTTACCATACTTACCTTGATATCATCGATATTCACAATCATTGTTCATTGTTTTCGCTAACTCTCTCCCCCTTTTTGTCACAAAACAAGCCAAAACGTAGCAAAGCTACAATATGTAAGGAGAGTAAATAAAGACATAAAGTTCTAAAAATATGCACAAACTGAGAACTAATCTAAAAGAATCAATTAGACTAAAAATCCTGCACAAGAGGAAAAGAAAAGAGAATTAGTCAAAAATGATCAGTCGTCAGAATCAGTGTCGTCCGAACTTGTGCAACCCATCTTGTAGAACATCTTTGTCATTCGCTTGTTCATTGAATTTAACTTCTTCGTGATGGAAATGTGAGCTGCTGTGGTGATCTCAAGCTCATTTGCCATTCGTTGTTGTTCCTTCAAAATCCGTTCTTGCTTGACAGTTAATTGTTGTTGCAACTTGAAGATCGAGGCCAATGATGCTTCATTATCATCGCCAGTTTCTTGTCGAGACGGAGATGCAGCCGTGCTTGTACCAGGCTTCGTTCCAGATGCAGAACCTTGAGTAACATGTGGCAATGTGTGAAGGGATTTTACTATTGTCGACTCATCAATCATGTTCAGACATTGATGATAAGTTGTAGATGTGATGACAACTTGAAATTTCTTTAGAATCCTCATTATGATCAGCGGAAATGGAATCCTTTCAGTAGGATGAGGATGCTCAACATATCTCGCCATTCTATTCCAGATGATGTACGGAATGTTGATATTCAGTGCCGTTGCCTCGGAAGGATGTCCTATGAGATACAGAAACAACAATCGTTCCCATCTCACAACCTTCGTCTGCATATTTGGAAGTATATTGTAGCATGTGATGAAGTTTAAGAAGCGATATTCCAGACGAAGTTCTTTAGATCGAACAGATTTTCCGGTTGATTGTGTGCCCTCGAGACAAATTCCCTGGATAACTTTTTGCCATAAAGTGTTTGTCAAATTTACCCCCTTCAAATAGTGAACTCCTGTTTTGCTGGCTTCCATTCCCAAAACTTCGCCAATCAAGTGTGGAGTAATCTTAAACCGTGTCCCTCCGATATTCGTGTAGAACTCCATAGGACCATTCTCAAACTCTCGAAGATGTCGTGCATTGGTATAGAATGTTCTCACATGGTGCAGGCAGTAGCCGAGAGTTTCTGGGAAGCGACACACTTGAATGAGATTCGCTTGTTCAATCAAAACACCAAATTCAGGGCAGTGACCTCGTAGGGCCTCAATGTTTACGTGCCTTTCTCCAATGCATTCGCGATGTGCAAACGCTCTAAGACGATCAACATTAATGACTACTTCTTCGACACGTGGCGGAGAATCAGGGGCTATTGGTGAATCCACATTAGTGTCTTGTCTTAGTCCAAAACGTCGAGTAATTCGTTTCCGTTTTATGGAGATAGTTGGAGCAGACATTGGTGCTTTCGCAGAGTTCAATGGTGCTTTTCCTTTTTGCTTTAAGTCAGTAGGCAAAACCTCATCATCATCATCATCCGTCAACATATCCCAGTGTACTTCATCCGGGTTTTCTTCAAGTTCTGTGTCACTTATAACATCGACTTCTCCTTTTCTTTGGAGTTTCTTGGCCCTTTTCAACTTATTAGTTGCTCTAGTGAGCACCATCGAAACCAGTAACAGAACTAACAAGGAAAGTGCCATTGAACCCAGTGCTTTGAGTTTCGAAAAGTGTCCTGTGCAACCAACTCAAGAACATATGAAAAATTGTCAATTTTGAAAAATTTAACACATTGTACCTAGACAATCATAATCATATAGAGAAGCCAAGAATCAAATTAGTTTTCCAAAAAGAATTTTAAAAATAGATCAATTTCATGATTTACAAAAATTCCTCTTTTATGCCCTAAAACCGAATTTTTAGAAATCGAAGCCTAAAAACTCGTTAATCAGATGAAATCCCAGCATAAAAGTAAAACTAATTGATCCAGAGTTCTTATTTCAAAAGAAATTTGATCAAAAACCATTCACAAACGAAAAAGATCCAAGATTTCAACTCACGTTTGATAAAAACTGTAAAAACCGAGTTTTGATCAATAAAACTTACTTGAATCCGAAGAACTTTGAGTTTTGAAGCTTCAAAAGCAAGAGATCTAGAGAGAGAAGCTCTAGAGACTTGAAAACCAGAGATTAGGGTAAAGAAATCAAAAATCTGGATGTTTCTATATAAAACCCTAGCCGTGATCCGGATCGGCCGAGAATGTGATCCGGATCGGCCACCCGCAGGAAAAATCCTGCGTTCGGGATCCGGATCACTTGACCCGATCCGGATCGGCTACACCTTTTTCTTCAGAAAAAGTTAGAAAAATACATAAAATCCAGAAAAAGTATGTAAGCACTTTACCATGTCAACTTTAAACAAATGGCATCGTTTCATACAACAAGAAATAGATTATGAAAATCTATCAAAAATATCCAAAAATGAAACGAAAATTTACGAAAGTTAAAACACTTAAAGTTGAACAACTTCAATTACATCTATCCTGATCTTATGTGTAATGCCTTTATCAAATCATCAATTTTAGTAAAGAAAATGAAATACCAAGATCAATAGATGTTTGAAATCCCAGATAAGTTAGATAATATATCTAGACAATCTGTTGAAGGAGTGGCTCTTTGAGCATCTTAAATCAAAAATCCCACCTTATACCAACCATGAAATACGACTGAGTCAAGTATTTCAATATGATTTCATCAACAATTTTTCAAACAAAAATTTGCTTTTCATTCATGGAGTATCTTTTTCTTTCATTTTCTCCATGTGGTGGTAGTTTTCACACTCCTCATTGGGATGTAACTCTTTCCACATCTTTTGAGCATTTCACATTTCATTGACTCCCCCTCAATTGGCTATCAATTATTTAATATATAAGGTATTCAACCAAACCATTGATCTCGAATTCATACTCGACTAAGCAATCAAATATGATAATGACTATACCAAGAGATCATTGAGAGAGAAATTGACTTTGATCACTTAAAAGATGGTTTAATTAACGTAAATGATCATTGCAACATTGAAATATTATGACATCAAAAGCATAATAAATTTCTAAATGCATAAAAGGATGCAATTAAAGTCAATTATGATTTATGCTCAATTAGTGTGCTATGTACAGAACATAGATAAAGAACAAAACAAAAACAAAAACAAAACCTAATCTAAGCAAAGGTTTCAAAAGAGTTTATTTCAAGGAAAGCATGCCAATTGCTTTACGCAAGTGAATAAAACGTTTTTGATCCAAAGGTTTTGTTAAGATGTCGGCTAATTGATCCTCAGTTGAAATATATGACAGTTGAAGAATGTTTGATTCAACTAGCTCTCTAAGAAAATGATATCTAAGTTCAATATGTTTTGTTCTAGAGTGCAACACAGGGTTTTTAGAAATGTTAATAGCACTAGTGTTGTCACATAAAATGGTTACCGAAGATGTTGAAATCCGGAAATCGCTCAACACGCTCTTCATCCAAATCAATTGGGTTGAACAACTTCCTGCAGAAATGTACTCCGCTTCGGCAGTCGAGAGTGCTATGCAATTCTGCTTTTTACTGTGCCATGCAACAAGGCAGTGGCCAAGATAGAAGCATGCACCACTCGTGCTTTTCCGGTCATCCACCGATCCAGCCCAATCGGCATCTGAGTATCCAACAATATCCAAAGTCGTTCCCATAGGATACCAAATTCCGAAATTGATTGTACCTTTGATATACCGGATGATCCGTTTCACCGCTTTCAGGTGAACCTCCTTCGGTGCTGATTGATATCTCGCACAAATCCCAACACTGAAGGATATATCCGGGCGACTAGCCGTGAGATATAGTAGACTTCCAATCATACTGCGGTACAGTTTCTCGTCTACATTCTCACTTTGTGATTCACTTCCAAGTCCCTTATGGCTAGTTCCCATTGGAGTCGGAAAATCCTTAGAATTTTCAAGATCAAACTTTTTGACCAACTCCAGTGCATACTTGGATTGACACAAGTGAATTCCTTCATCGTTTTGTTTAACTTGTAATCCAAGAAAATAATTCAATTCGCCCATCATGGACATCTCAAATTCGCTTTCCATGGTCTCCGCGAATTTAGAAGCATCATTATCTCTCGTTGCTCCAAAAACAATGTCATCGACATAGATTTGAGCAACTATGAAATTGTTTTGATAATGCTTCACAAAGAGAGTCCTGTCAGCTCCCCCTCGAGTGTAGCCCTTTTCCAAAAGGTGCTTTGTCAACCTTTCGTACCATGCTCGCGGTGCTTGTTTCAGACCGTAAAGAGCCTTTTTCAACGAAAAACATGGTTAGGTAGTTTATGATCCACAAAACCTTTCGGTTGAGCTACATAAACTTCCTCATTTAAAAATCCATTTAAAAAGGCGCTCTTAACGTCCATTTGAAATAATCTGATTTTAAAATGACAAGCGATCGCAAACAATATACGAATGGACTCGAGTCTAGCTACAGGGGCGAAAGTTTCATCAAAGTCTATACCTTCTACTTGAGAATAGCCTTGAGCAACTAACCTTGCTTTGTTCCTGATGATAGTACCTTCTTCGTTTTTCTTGTTCTTGAAGATCCATTTGGTACCTATCACATTGTGTTGCTTCGGAGGCTTCGTCAATTCCCAGACTTTGTTTCGCTCAAATTGATGGAGCTCTTCCTGCATTGCTTTAATCCAGTAATCATCTTGGAGAGCTTCATCAACATTCCTTGGTTCGATTTGAGATACATAGCATGCAAATCCGCAAACCAATTGTCTCCGTGTTCTAACTCCTTCTTGTGGATCTCCAATTATGTTCGATTCAGGGTGATCCTTGGAGATGCGTAACGTTTGAGGTAGAGGAGTAGGCGGAGGTACACGAGATGATTCCTGCACATCAGATAAGCTTGAAGAACCGTTAGATGCATCAACATTATTATCGAAAGAATTGTTAGAAGAAGATGCATTAGCAGGTGTATCATCATCAAGAGAGATATCGAGGGTAGATTTTTCAGATTCAAAATGAAAAGCTTCATCTACCTTAACATTTATCGATTCTACGATCGTCTTAGATTCTAAGTTAAAAACTCGATATGCTCTGCTGTTTGTAGAATAACCTAAGAAAATCCCTTCGTCACTTCGAGAGTCAAATTTTCCAAGATTCTCACGATCACGTAAAATAAAACACCGACTCCCAAAGATGCGAAAATATTTGATGTTAGGTTTTCTACAAAACCAAAGTTCATATGGTGTATTCAAAGTCCCCGGGCGCAAATACACGCGATTGATAACATAAACAGCAGTGTTCACCGCTTCAGCCCAAAAATATAAAGGTAAGTTCCGGCTGTGAAGCATAACACGTGCCATTTCCTGTACGACCCTGTTTTTGCGCTCGACTACACCATTTTGTTGAGGTGTGTAAGGTGCGGAGAATTCATGTTTAATGCCATTAGAAGTGCAAAAATCAATGAATTTGGAATTTATGAATTCCCCACCTCTATCACTCCTAACTCGAGTAATCCTATCATTCTTTTCTATCATAATACGATTGCAGATTTCGAGAAAAGAATCAAAGGTATCAGCTTTTTCTTTTAAGAAAGCTACCCAAGTATATCTAGAAAAATCATCAACCAACAAGAAAATATACCATTTACCTCCCAGAGATGGTTGACGAGTTGGCCCCATTAAGTCCATATGCAAAAGTTCCAAAGGCCGTTTTGTACCTATGTGGTTCAAATTCTTGTGTGCAGTCCTAGACTGTTTTCCCTTTTGGCAACCGCCACACACAAGGTTTTGTTCAAAAGAAAGTTTTGGAACCCCCTTGACCACATCTTTATTTGAAATTCTAGCAAGTTCCTTAAAGTTTATGTGACCTAGCCTTTCATGCCAAAGTGTTTCATTTTTCAAAGATGCTAGGTTACATTTTTCAGAAATCTTAGAAGGAACTACATAACAGTTGTTTTCTGATCTAACCCCCTTTAAAAAGAAAGCATGGTTCATGTCAGTTACAGTGCATTTATCAGATGAAAAATTAACTGAATAACCACTATCACACAGTTGACTTATGCTTATGAGGTTAGTCTTAAGGCCATGAACAAATAATACATTATCTAGAACCGGGCCATCTGGAATAGCTACCGTTCCCTTTCCAACAATTTTGGAAGACCGACCATCTCCGAAAACAACAAGTCCTCCGGAGTTTTTCTCAAAAGTTTGAAAACAGTTTTTATCGCCGGTCATATGACGGGAACACCCGCTATCCAGGTACCAAGACGAACTATCATATGCATGCAAAGAAACATTGGTAGCAAGACAGGGAAAGATTTCACCTTTGCGCACCCAAACCTTTTTGAAGTGCGTCGGTAATGGTCGTGAAGTTGATTTCCTAGGTGAGAGCGTCTTGCTTGAAGAATTGCTGCTCCTTGATGATGTCGTCTTGAGCGGTGTACTACCAAGGCTCTTTTCCTTCAATTGATTGGAGTTGTTTTCCGAGGAATAGCCCTTTTGGTAGTCATTGCAAGATGTGCTTGAGGTGTGCGTTTGGCTCCCATCTTGCAATTTCTTCTTATGTGCCCTGAAATGCCACAACGAAAACATACCTTATTCTTGTCGATTCCGAAGAAGATGTAGTAGGTTCGTTGTCGTTGCTTGTCGTGAACACCGGTGTCGGAGGAGGAGATACCGACTGAGGCACAAATACTGTACCACTCGAACTTGGAATGTCTCCAGTTTGAGTGTATCCGAGGCCGAACTTGTTTCTTTGACCGAGACCAAGAAGTCTGTCCAACTTACTCCTTCCAGAAGAAAATCTCTGTAAGTCATCCTTCAGTTGGCGTATGGTCTCTGTCATTTCCAATTTTTCCTGTCGAGCCTCGCCGTAGAGCTTCAAGAAGTAATTCGCTTTGTTCACCATATCCATATAATTCTTCTCGAATTGCTCATTGGACTCTTGAAGGGAAACATTTGTTTTAATCAGATTGTCCCTTTCCACTTCAAGATCGGTTGAGATAGAGGTTACTCTTTTTACTTCATCTTCAAGATCCTGCAATCTCCCTTTCAACCCCTTGTTTTGCTTAGCCAGTTTCTTTGAATCCCTCAAAAGTTTATGGTAGGCTAAGCAAAATCTTCACCTTCCGAATCATCTGATTCATCGTCCGTTGCAATCTTTTCCACAGTGGAGTTGGACAGTGAATCGGATGTACTTGCCATTAAGCACATGAAGGATGAAGATGTGGTGGACGCGTGGAAAGCTGTCGCGTTGTCTTCTTCATCACTTGAGGATGACTCATTTGACGTGGAGTTGTCATCCCAAGTAACGACTTGCATCGCCTTCTTCTTAGCCGGATTCTTGTTGGGACACTCCGTTGCAATGTGGCCGTAGCCTCGACATTTGAAACACTGAACTTGTCCCTCAGAACTTTTCTTATCCTTTGAGAAGTTCTCTTGCTTTCTTGACTTGTAGCTTGAAGAACCCTTGCCTTTCTTCGACTTTCCGAAGGATGGAGTTTTGCTTGAATTTCCCCTTCGAAAGTTGCGGCGAAACTTCCTTGTCAAGAGAGCGAGCTGCTTCTCAAAGTCCTCCATAGAAATGTTCTCGTCGTCGTCCGAGGAGGATGAATCCGCGTCTTCTTCTTTAGTTGATTTCAATGCGTAACCTGAAGACTTAGAAGAGGATGCCTTTCCAGAAGAATAGTTAGTAGGAAAAGTCATTTCATAAGTTTGTAAAGCACCTACTAATTCTTCTACACGCATTTCGTCCGGGTGTTTAATTGTTTCAATGGCTGCAACCTTCGGGCGAAATCGTTCAGGAAGAGTTCTTAGAATTTTTCTTACAACTTTAAATTCTGGAATCTTCTCTCCCAAGTTAGCACATGAGTTCACGATGTCTTGCAATCGTGTGTAATAGTCAGTGAAAGATTCATTCTCTGCCATAGAGATAGAGTCAAACTTGCTCGTGAGCATTTGCAGTTTCTGAATCTTCACTAAGTTAGTTCCCTCATGCGTAACTTGAAGAACATCCCAGATTTCTTTCGCAGTCTCACATGCCGAGACGCGAGAGAACTCAGTTTGTGACAAAGCATTAAATAGAGCATTAATCCCTTTGCCATTGTAAGAAGATAAGTCTATCTCTTCCTTGGTCCATTTCGACCTAGGTTTTAAGGTGCGAACATCATCTAAAATTTCAGTTGGATTAGACCATCCTAATTCAATTGATTGCCACACCCTTTCGTCGATGGAAATTAAGAAAGCTTTCATCCGTACTTTCCAGTACGCATAATTTGTTCCATCAAAGAAAGGGGGTCGATTGATGTTTCCACCTTCAACCATTGTTTACAACCCTATTCCCGCTCTGATACCACTTGTTGGGTTTAGGTTAATAAGGATCTAAATAGGGGAAAAAACACCTAGAGGGGGGTGAATAGGTGTAAACAATAAACACTCAAAAAATCATTGCGCGATAAAACCCAATGCGGAAAAATAAAAGAACACACAAGATTTTTACGTGGAAAAACTCCAAACCGGAGTAAAAAACCACGGGACCGATAACACGGCGAAATCCACTAGAATTAACACACGTACAAGGTGATATAACGTACTCACAGACGACTCAACCTTTTACCATACGCTCCTAGTAGATCTTCTCCGCTCGCTCCACGACGCTTCTCGAATCCACGATCCGCGCCCAACGCTGAATCCACAGCGTCCAACGTCGAGTCCACGACGTCCAACCGAATCCACGGTCTTCACCCAATGGTACGCTTCGAATCCACGAACGCACCTCGCTCCGAATCCACGAGAGCGGTTGCACCTTGAATCCACAAGGCCACGCGAGTCCACGCGCCGATTTTGGGTAAATCGTTGTTTGTTTGGGTGGTGATGATCCGCCGAATACTTAGATCAAGAGTAGATCGGAAATACCATCTAAGTATTCATTAGTTTGATTCAACTCAAGATGTGAGTATGAAAAACCTAGAATCAAACTAATCAATATAGATGAAGAACCATAGAATAGATCTAATGATTTCCGTTCTTCTCTATATGTGGATTTTTTCTTTTCGGCTATTTTCTCAAATGGCCGAAATGCGGATCTATTTTCCGATGCCCTAGAAATGAAATAGAAGGGCTATTTATAGGTTAGAAACCCTAGGAAGAATATTCGGATCAAAAACAAACTTTTCTGGAAAGTTTTACTGACGGCGATCCGGATTGCAAAGCCACGATCCGGATTGCAGAAGCACAAAATGCGGTTTCCAGAAAATAGCCTGTTCGGGATCCGGATCATAATCCCCGATCCGGATCGTTCATACATTTTCACAAAACACCCCATTCGGGATCCGGATTGCACAAGCTGTGATCCGGATTGCAGCAATGTATGAAACAAACACCTTTCGGGATCCGGATTGAAAGCCACGATCCGGATCCTGAACATGTCCCATGTCCAGTTTTTGATGAATAAGCAATTAAAACCTCTTCCAGGTGTTTCTACACTATAAGAAGTATTCGGATCATCAAAATTATTTAGTTAAACGTACCTGATCCTTTTGAATTCTTCTTTCTTGAGATTGAGGTATATGATCCAAAGTTTCTTCATCTTCAATCTTCAAGACTTAATATATTCACGAAATACGCCAACTCAAATTCCGTAACAAGTTATCCTTGCGGACTTTCTTTAGGTCCAGGTGCGCAGCGGGAGTGCGCGAAGGATTCAGGTGTTCCGATTTCTCTTCAACAAGGTGGGTACGGTTGCTATAAGTGCAACAAGTGCAGTAAGTGCATCTATCATCATTAAAAATGCTCTCAATTTGCCTAACAAATATGATAACCGCGGGTTTGTTTGCCTCTCTAGACTTTCCTTTAAATGTTTATTGAACCGCTTTTCCACTAAGGGGGTCCGGGGGTGATTTATTTTTCTTTGTTTCTGGGCAGACCGTCGGGGCTCGCGGGTATTTTTGGATAATAAAGCTTGCGAAACGGAGACCGGCGGCGCGATCGGTGTTGGATTCCGACTCCGGAATCTCCCGGAATAAAGAATAAATTCCGGAAGTTTTTGTACGGTTCAGGCAACTTACACAATTACCGAGGCAGACCGGACCCTAGTTCGCACCCAAATCGTCTTTTTTCTTTCTGATTGAGGTATGGGATTTACCCAACCCATTTCACTTTCGCCCGATCGGTTAATTTCTAGTTTGGGTTCAAATCCACTTGCGCCTAAACGACTAATTAATTGGCGTTGGAACTAGGTTTCGAACCCCTTCCCTTTCTCTTACCTTGGCGTACGATACCCCGAGCGCGGACGAGGAACGCTTTCCCCAAACCCTCTTTCTTCCCACTGATCGGCGTGGAGGAACGCGGCGGAGCGTCCGAGGAGAGGGAAGAACACCGCACATCCTTCCTTCCCCGAAACCGGGCACGCAAGAACGGGACGATCCCTCCTCTCCTAACCACCGTCGTCGTAACCGAGGTAAGACGGAGGTTTTACAGTTCTTGGTCTTTTTTTGATGGTTGAAATCGGTGGAGGGAGGCACAGGCGACGGATTCTCCGGAATCCGGCGCACGTGCGAAACCCCCCCCCCCCCCCAAGCGGGCGGCGTACCCATGTGAGCCGCATGCGGGCGGTGAGCCGCACGGGGCCGGGCACGCGCCCAGCCCCGCGTGCGGGGGTGACCCGCACGGGGCCGGGCACGCGCCCAGCCGCGTGCGGGGGTGAACCCGCACGGGGCCGGGGCCGTGCCCAGCCCGCGTGCGGGGGTGAAACCGCACGGGGCCGGGGCCGTGCCCAGCCCCGCGTGCGGGGGTGAACCCGCACGGGGCTGGGCACGCGCACAGCCCCGTGTGCGGGCGGGGAGGGGGCCGTCCGTGCCTTTGGGCTCGCCCGGGGACACCGCCGCCGCCGGATCGGCGGGTCATGCCGCGTGACCGACCGGGAGAGGCGGGTTGATCGCGATAATTATTCGAGTCTGAGCGCGGATTTCTCTTTGCGACAGGTGTGTGTGGGTCCGGGCGAGCGTGCCGGGACGCGAGGAAGGTCGAGCTTTGATCGCTACATGTGACAGGTGGGTTTTCATCGTGGTGTTTAGCGTCGGTTTTCGACGGTCGTTTCCTTTTGATATTACATGTTAGCGGGTTACCTTCGAGTACGCATATTATCGCCTTGCTTTTGATATTACATGTTAGCGGGTTACTTTCGATCACACATGTTACTGTTTCACTTTTGATTATACATGTTACCATTTTACTCTTGTTTATATATTATGATGCTAACATGATAGTGGTTATGGTTACTTTGCTCGAGGCTGAAGCACGCGCACCCGCGGTTTGGCCACCGCAAAGGGTGCGCTTTTTCGGAAAAGCGGTCTATGACCCGTGTATACCCACGAGGTGACGTAGTGGGGCCCCTGTAGTTGTGGGGTTTGAGGCGCCGAGGTGCGAGCGGTGCGACCCGTCGGTTTAGTTGTCCGACGTGGTCGGATATTGCAGGTACGGTACGCCCGTCGGTTTAGTTGTCCGACGTGGTCGGGTATTGCAGGATACAGGGGTACAGGTTATCTTTTCCCTCTTGGGAGGGTGGTTGCTCGGGTTTACTTTACGGTTTGACTTACTACTTTTCCTGCTCTACTATTATTCGTCACTGACTTCCCACTTCGTGACAGGGTCCAGGCGGGGGGAGAGGTAGGCGACGGTGAGGACGGGGCAGGAGCTTATGGGTCGCTGGGGACCCCGGACTGTATTTCTTTTTACCTTTGCATTTCATTTACGTTTGTAGACATTTGCGTGGTTCTCGAAACCCTCGTGGGGTCGGTGTGGATGTCGGCATGACTTATATTTGGTTGTTTTCGTATGTATTTATCTTTCCTTTGTTTCTGTTGGCCGTTTGGAAAAGAAAAGTAAATTCAAAGAAAAGACTGCGAAAACCGTTTTTAAAAATTTAAGTGTCGTGTGGGCACTGACTTCAAAACCCTGTGGATTTATGGATTGTGAAAACGAATTTCAAAACTCAAGTGTCGTGTGGGCACTGTTTTCAAAACCCTGTGGATTTATGCTGTTTTCGAAACGCGTTTTCAAAATCTGAGTGCCGGGTAGGCGCTTTTTCAATGACTGTGGATTTATCCTTTCAAAAATTTCTTGGCCGTGCTTGTTATTCAGTTATGGTGCATAGTTGTTTGATAGAACTGTTGTGATTGAATGGATGATTGAATGGATGATTGTACTGAACCATGTATTAACCGCTACGCCGTGCATATACAGAGGAGACTCTGTCCGTTTGCAGAGTGATTCTGTGTATGCGGCGGGTCTGGGCACGTGCCGGGGAAGAGGGTTTAAATTCAAAAAAAAAAAATCTACGCGCCAAATGCGTACCTTTTCCGAACCGTTTCCGCTAAAACAAACCCCCGGGGCGTGACAGATTAAGATGGTATCAGAGAGATTCTTTCAATCACAGCAGTTAGTGCCGACATCCGTGAGGATACCTCGCTTGTCTACAAATGAATGAAATGGGTAGGGCATAGGAGAGTAGAACGCGAGTGATCGAGGGGGGGAAAATGTTGAGTCCTTTCTCTCACTTTATGGCTGTTGTTAGTAGGTTGGTCTAAAGTGGACTCTCGTTGTGTGTGACAGACATGGCTCGTACAAGATCATCGGCCGGGGACGCAGAGGCAGACCCGACGACGTCCACGGCCGCGGAGAACCAGCTCCTGCGGCAGCAATTGCAGGAGATGGCGGGGCAACTGTCAACCCTCACCGATCACGTGCGTCAGTTGACGCAACAGCAGCAGGCCACGACGGTGGCGGCCGCCCCGGTCCCTCCACAGGGGCCAACAGCACCGGCAGCGGCACCACCGACAGCGCCACCGCCGGCGGCGACTACGGGACCGACGCCGGGAACCACCAGCAGGGTTACTCTGGAGGAGACTGTGGTCACACCTTCCCCTACCGTGGCCGCCGCCGCCGCGGGGGAGGGGACAGCCGTGCTGACTGAGCGAGAGCGGGTGCGGGCCAACCTGGCGGACTTCAAGAAGTACGACCCACCCTCGTTCGAAGGGGATACGACTGATCCTTGGGTCGTCGAGAAATGGGTGGGGTCGATGGAGAAACTCTTTGAAGATCTACTGATGGAGGATGATGAGCGGGTTCCCCTAGCAGTCCACTTCCTGGAGGGGAACGCCCGCTTGTGGTGGAAGACGGTACGCCCCGATCCTGCTAAGATTGCCGCGCTCCCGTCCTGGGCAACTTTCAAACAGGAGCTGTTCGGGGCCTTTTTCACCAACAGTGTCAAGAAAAAGTTGGAGGATGACCTGAACCACATTCAGCAGGGGGACAGGACGGTCATGGAGTATCAGCGGGAGTTCGTCAGGCTAGCAAACTGCGTCCCGTTCGTCATAAGGGACGAGTCCCACAAAGCGCAACTCTTTGTCGATGGCTTGAGGAGCAGTATCTTTGAGGTGGTGCAAGCAGCCGACCTGCACACCTTTCAGAAAGTGGTCGACCGGGCCACTACGGTGGAGCGAGGATTCGCCGTCACGCGCGCTAGAAGGGAGAACTCGGCGCGGCAGGAGGATAGGAAGAGACAACAGCAAGGCTCGGGAGGAGGCTCTTTTAGCGGGAGCCGCCCCCCCAAACGGTGGAGACCGCAGGCGGGGCCCCGGGGCGCGCCAACCGGAGGGCCGAGGCCGGGGAACAGGCCTTGTGTCATATGCGGGGGAGGACACCTGGCGGGGGAGTGCCCCCAAAGAGGCGACCATTGCTTCCGGTGTGGCAAACGGGGTCACTTCCGCCGCAACTGCCCCTTGGGCTGGGGATCTGCGCCATCTGCAGCCTCTACACCACCGCCACAGCTCTCAGGGCGAGGGAAGGCTCCTATGGTGTCGACTTCTAAACCCCCTGCACCACGGCGAGAGGAGGACAGACAGCCACAACCTGGCGGGCGAGTCTTCTCGATGACTCGCCAAGGGACAGATCCGCCGGAGGACGCGCTTGCAGGTATTACTTCCGTTTCAAACTCCCGTGCTAGAACTCTTTTCGATACCGGAGCAACACACTCTTTCTTTTCACGTGATTTCGTGTTTATGCATGGTCTCGGGGAGGGACTTTGGAGGCGGTCAGCTTTGTGGCCGCCTGCCCGATTAAGCTAGGGCGGCTGGCTTGCCCTTGGGATTTGGTGGTAATTCCCTTGAAGGAGTACGACGCGGTGTTGGGCATGGACTGGCTCACGAGGTACCAGGCACTCATTGACTGTGACAAACGACAAGTGCGATTACAAGAACCGGGTTTCCCTGAGCATGTGTATATGGCGGGCAAGAGCATCACCTTCCCAGCGGTCATCTCAGCAGCACGGGCCAGAAGGTTGGTGGAGGGTGGGTGCGTGGCCTACTTAGCATCGGTGGATTTAGTTACTCGACCCTCGACGACACCCTCAGACATACCAGTGGTGGGGGAATTCCCCGACGTCTTTCCAACGGAACTGCCCGGGATACCCCCTGAGCGGGAGGTGGTGTTCCCTATCGAGCTGCTACCGGACACGCAACCGATTTCGAAGGTGCCTTACCGAATGGCCTTCGTGGAGCTGAAGGAGCTTAAGGCGCAACTGGAGGACCTCTTGGACAAAGGGTTTATCAGACCAAGTGTGTCGCCCTGGGGCGCGCCGGTGCTCTTTGTACGGAAGAAAGACGGAAGCCTGCGTCTCTGCATTGACTACAGAGGAATAAACAAAGTTACGGTGAAGAATAAATACCCCCTGCCCAGAATAGATGACCTCTTCGACCAGCTGCGAGGGGCGACGGTCTTCTCCAAAATCGATCTGCAATCGGGTTACCACCAACTCCGGGTTCGGGACAAGGATATCCCCAAAACTGCTTTCCGGACCCGGTATGGCCACTACGAGTTCACGGTCATGCCGTTCGGACTTACGAATGCCCCCGCAGTCTTTATGGACATGATGAACCGGATCTTCAGACCCTTCCTTGATCGGTTCGTAGTGGTCTTCATCGACGACATCCTGATCTATTCAACCACCGACGAGGAGCACGAGGACCATTTACGAACGATTCTCCAGACACTCAGAGAGCAGAAGCTGTTCGCTAAACTCAAGAAGTGCGAATTCTGGCTACGCGAGGTCGGATTCCTAGGACATGTAATCTCGGCGAAGGGAATTGCCGTGGACCCTAAGAAAGTGGAATCAGTGGTCGACTGGCAGCCGCCGACGACGGTGACGGAGGTCCGGAGTTTCCTTGGCCTGGCAGGATATTACAGACGCTTCGTTGAGGGTTTCGCGAAGATTGCTACCCCTTTAAACCGGTTAACCAGAAAAGGGGAGAAGTTCATATGGACAGCCAAATGTTAGGAGAGCTTCGAGGAACTCAAAAGAAGGCTAACCAGGGCACCAATACTTATGCTACCGACACCCGGAGAGGACTATGAAGTATACTGCGACGCATCGAGAATCGGCCTTGGGGGTGTTCTGATGCAGCAGGGGAAAGTAATAGCCTACGCTTCCAGACAATTGAAGGATTATGAAAAGAACTACCCGATTCACGACTTAGAGCTGGCCGCAGTGGTCTTCGTTTTAAAACTGTGGAGACACTACCTCTTCGGAGTCCACTGCAACGTCTTCTCGGATCACCAAAGTCTTAAGTACATTTTTACCCAAAAGGAGCTGAACCTGCGGCAGAGGCGGTGGCTAGAGTTACTGAAGGATTACGACTTGACGATTCAATACCACCCCGGGAAGGCAAACGTGGTGGCAGACGCCCTGAGCAGAAAAGGGCAACAAGAAGGGGCACCGGGGAGCGCGATAACTGAACAGAACAGCCTAATTGCGGAGTTCGCACGGATGCAGTTGGAGATGGTACCAGCAGGTATGGTTAAGCAACTTCTAGCCTTGGTGGTCAAGCCGACGCTATTTGAGAAGATCCGGGAAAGACAACAGACTGATGCACACTTACAACGTGTACGAGACAAGATCTCCCTGGACCAAGAGAGTGATTTTACAGTGGAAGGCGACGGCACCCTACGGTTCCGTGGTCGGATCTGCGTGCCGGATTCGTCAGAGTTGAAGGGGGAAATCTTAGCAGAGGCACACCGAGCCCCTTATGCGGCACATCCAGGGGGCACGAAGATGTACAGGGACCTCAAACAGACCTTCTGGTGGCCTAAATTAAAGGAGAACGTGACTCGACATGTGGCTCATTGCCTAATATGCCAACAGATAAAGGCCGAGCATCAGCGACCAGCAGGGAAGTTACAGCCCTTACCGGTGCCAGAGTGGAAGTGGGACCAGATCACCATGGATTTTGTCACGGGTTTTCCACGCTCACAGCAGGGGCACGACGCGATTTGGGTCATAGTTGACCGGTTAACCAAGTCAGCACACTTCCTGCCCATTCATACGACATGGACCCGAGAACGGCTAGCTCAAGTCTATATCAGCGAGATTGTGAGGCTACATGGAGTGTCGGCATCGATCACCTCAGATAGAGACACGCGCTTCGTCTCGAAGTTTTGGCAGAGCCTCCAGCGGGCCATGGGGACCAAACTTCAATTCAGCACAGCCTTCCACCCGCAGACGGACGGACAATCGGAGCGGGTGATACAGACCCTCGAAGACCTGCTTCGAGCCTGTGTGCTTGACTGGGGAATCGGCTGGTCACGCTACCTACCCCTCGTGGAATTCGCCTACAACAACAGCTACCAGGCCAGCATCCAGATGGCGCCCTACGAGGGCTTATATGGAAGACGCTGCCGATCCCCGATCTGTTGGGACGACTTGGGAGAACGGAAATTCTTAGGACCCGACTTAGTGGAGGAAACTGAAGAGAAGGTACGCCTTATCAGACAGCGCTTGCTGACCGCCCAGAGTCGACAGAAGAGCTACGCAGACCAGAGGCGCCGCGACTTGGAATTCCAAGTGGGAGAGCATGTGTTTTTACGGGTCTCGCCGTCCAGAGGAATCCAGCGTTTCGGGCTGAGGGGCAAGCTGAGCCCACGGTTTGTGGGGCCTTTCGAGATTCTGGAGCGCATCGGACCGGTGGCGTACCGCCTCGCCCTGCCACCGAACCTCGATCGAATCCACGACGTCTTCCACGTATCGATGCTCCGAAAATACCTCCCCGACCCATCACATATCCTGGACGTCTCTTCACTCGAACTCAAGGAGGATCTGAGTTTCGAGGAAACCCCAGTGAGAATTCTAGCCAGGGAAAGTGTGATGACCCGGATCTCCGCAGAGCTGATGCAGTGCATTGGGATGGCTATTGGAGGCCTACATAGTGTGTTGGAGGTGTTTGGGGCATAATTGGACATAAGTGTTGGACGTCGGACTTATATGGATCATGTGAGTGATCAGAGGACCCCGTGGAGGGTTTAGAAGTGGTTTCGCGCGAATCGGATATTAAAATTGGGCTCCGCACGAAATTTGGGCTAAGAACGCATTTTCGGGTGCCTTCGGCAATTTTTAGAGTTGGAATTCGGCAAAACGGACGTCAAATTCGGATTTAGCGCGCGAAAATGGTCAAAATGGACTACCCACTTGACATTTTTGAGCTCGGGTTACTGTTCACGCCGGAACAGTGTTTCCGGCGATCGGCGGCGGCGGGCAGCAGCGGCGCGGCCTCGGGCAGGCGGCAGCACGGCGGCGGGCAGGCGCGGGCAGCGCGCAGCGCGCGGGCAGGGGCGCGGGCAGGCGCGCGGTCCACGCGCCGGCGTGCACCAGAGCGGGGTGCCACGTGGCATGACTGGATTGGGTGGCTCACTGGTCTTGGTCTACGGAGCTGTGGTGTGCACGGTAGACTGGGCGGGAAAACACGTGGCATCTTCCTATTGGTTCGGTGCATGAAGTCGGGTGCACCGGGTGCAGCGAGCGAGAGGCGTGACACGTGGCGCGCGGGGATTGGCCGAGCCACTGTGCGCGTGCAGGCGGCCGGCGTGCGCGTGTCAGCCGGCGTGGCAGCGGGGGCGGCTGGCGTGGCGGCCACGGCGCCGATGTGGCGCACGCGTGCGCCATGTGGCGGCCGGCTATTGGCCAGCGCCAACTGCCCCGTTGACCAGGGGAGCGCCACGCGGCGCGAGGGGAGTGGCCGGATCCGCTGTGCGGTGTTCGTGGACACGTGTCAGTGCGGGGAGCGGGTTGGACGACCATGCGGTCCGACCGGATCGCGTGCGCGGAGTGGGCCGGGCCTGTCCGGGTTACTGTGTGCGCCCGGTTTCGGGGCCCGAAGGATTCGGGCGCCCGAAACCGGGGACACCATGGTCATTATTGGATTTGTTTTGTGGGCCTATAAAAGGCAGCCCACTTCCCTCTTTCTTTTCCTTTTTCCCTAGCTGTAGAGAGAGAATGGGAGGGTGAGTTCTATATGAAAGTTGTTCCCCTTGATGCCCTTGATCTCTTGGTTGATCCCCGGAATTTTTGGAAGCTCGGCAACGGCGATATCGATTTTACAGTTCGCCTCGGTTTTCTCCCATTTCGGCCCATTATCGTCACAGTTCAGTCAGAAATTCACTGTGAGCAAACCAGGAGGAGTTTTTGGACGATTTCTTCGACAGCGTGTTCCTAAGAGGTAAGGCTTCGATTTTCATGTTGATTGCTTCGCTCCGTTTCGCACTTTTGGCACGTTTCCCGAGGCATCTTTGACCCCCATTTTTCTGTGATGGATTTTGGACAGCACCGACTTGCCGATTTTATATCTCAGCCTAGGAACATCGGATCAAGGCGTTTCAGGACTTGATTTCAATCTACTCGTCGCGAGGAACACAGTGGTGATTTTTTTGAGATTTATGGAAATTATTTCGAAGGTGATAATTAAGCTTTTCTTGGACAGATTGCTACAGGAATTTTGATTTGGGAGGTTTTGAGGTGTTGCGGTGTTTTATTTTTATCTTGGTCTACAGGTATCAGATCTGGGCGTTTAAACAGTCGTTTTGGGGCTACTCTTCGCGAGGAACGCGACCGTGAATTTTCTGGATTTTCTTGAGGACTGGACAGAGGTGTTATTTACCCTTTTTGGGGGCTGATTTTGGACTGTAGGAAATTGTACAGTTTTGGGATTAATTGTGCGCAATGTTTTGTGCAGTGGGGCACAGTTTTCGATGGACTGCTATGTTAGAGGACTATGGGCAGCGAGACGTTTCTTTTGGTGCGGTGCGCGCTTTTCGAGGTGGGTGGTTGTTGCACGCCTCTACTTCCGACCTGCTCACTAAGTTTATTAGAGAACCCCACTTTTGAGCATATTGATTGATTATTATGCATGATTGCCTGATATAAATGTGAGCCTATCATCTGAGATTAATTTTGTTGATATAGCATGTTGGGGATATTATTGGGATACTATTGCTGTTGGAACATGATCATTGGAATAATTTAACAGTGATAATTAACATGCGATATTAGCACCTAGATTTTATGAAAGGGGATTAAATGGATTAATTGTGGGGACATAGTGACATATCTAGGTGCGGGTGCCACTTTGAGATTTATTATGGATCAGGGATTATTTACATGTGTAGTTGACCGATGATGTTAGTATGATGGACATATTTATGTGGATTTATTATTTGTTACACCAGCAAAACTGTTATTTGCTATTCTCCATTTCATATTGCATGAGGACTTTTGCATGCTTATTTGGACATCTAGATAGGCCACTATTTTATTGCTACACTATCATATTGGGATTTGACTTAGGAGAAACCATGATTGCTTTCTTTCTCCTTTTCATTTAGACTTTTGAGTCATGTTGCTCGAGTTCGAGCAGAGGTTTTGGGATAGTGTAGCCGGGACCTGCGGGTCAGTGACAGGGTGTACTTGATGTTGGATTATGGGTTATTGCGGCAACCGCGGACAGTAGGCGGTTGACCGGATCTTGATTATTGTACCCAATTGTGGGTTGGGGGTTATTGCGGTGACCGCGGACTGTGGGCGGTTGACCGGATGTTTACTATTGCATCAGATTGGGTATCAGATTTCTCTAGTGGATGGTATTTCCCACTTTTTGAGTACTATTGCATCGGATCGGGGTTTCATTAGTGGACGGAGTTTCCCACTTTGATCATAGTCATGATCCAGTCCTGCTATTGTGAGACATTGGTTACAGAGATACTTTACTCGTGTGGGTCGCTCCCCTCGAGTGCCACTCCGGAGTAGGCTTTAGACCGTGTTGGGTTCCGGTCATTTGGACAGTGGAGATACTGGGTTCTTGAGTTCGACAGCAGAGCAGGCAGTACCAGTTTTACTGGTGGCACTAGATTGGGTCTATTTGGTCAGATACTGTTTTCTGATGCATTCATACCGTCATTTCCTTCGGTATTGCATTTAGAGGCATAGTTGTTGTGGTTTCCCCTATCATTCAGTAGTTCTGTTTACAGCCTTACCACTTGCCCCTTTTCTTGCCTCTAGTAGACTTAGTGGGTACGCCGGAGCTTGAGGCTTTACCCACAGGGGGAGGCTACTGGTTTACTAGTGGTTCTCACCCCCATTGTTGTTTCTCTTTCTTTCCTTTCCCCCTGTTTTGCAGAGTCCTCTTCGGGAGTTGCTGATCTTTGATCGTTGTCCGAGGCGAGGGAGTCACGAGCTAGATCTTTACCACCCGAGGAGTGTAGCTGTATCCCCTGGATGGAGATTCCTGGTAACTGTTGGCTGGTTTTTTACTGTTTTATTTGGAGAGAGATCTTTTGTATCTGGAGAGACTGATGTTGAGACTGATGTACTATAGTTTTAGTTTATCTCCTTTTATAGTTGAGAGATGCTGTACTGAGGACATTGTATGTTGATTATCTGTATTTGAGGATATGGATATTGTACTTTATTTCATGATGTACAGTGATTGGATTTTTATTTTACAGCATTTCCTTTCAGCTCTGATATTTGTGTAGCTATAGTACTATCTTTTGCAGGTTAGACGCTTCGCCTATGCGGGTTTTAGCATAGGTGGCGGATCTGTTGGCGAGCCCGGGTCGCAGTTTCGACCCCGGGGCGTGACAGAAAGCAAAGCACTGCGAAATCGAACCATCCCCTACGTGAAGGTACTCTGGAGCAACCATGAGGAGCGAGAAGCAACATGGGAGCTGGAATCTAAAATGAGGGAGTGCTACCCCGACCTTTTCACCACCACCCGGGTTTGAGTTTCGAGGACGAAACTCGTTTTTAAGAGGTGAGTGGTGTGATAACCGCGGGTTTGTTTGCCTCTCTAGACTTTCCTTTAAATGTTTATTGAACCGCTTTTCCACTAAGGGGGTCCGGGGGTGATTTATTTTTCTTTGTTTCTGGGCAGACAGTCGGGGCTCGCGGGTATTTTTGGATAATAAAGCTCGCGAAACGGAGACCGGCGGCGCGATCGGTGTTGGATTCCGACTCCGGAATCTCCCGGAATAAATTCCGGAAGTTTTTGTACGGTTCAGGCAACTTACACAATTACCGAGGCAGACCGGACCCTAGTTCGCACCCAAATTGTCTTTTTTCTTTCTGATTGAGGCATGGGATTTACCCACCCCAATTCACTTTCGCCCGATCGGTTAATTTCTAGTTTGGGTTCAAATCCACTTGCGCCTAAACGACTAATTAATTGGCGTTGGGAACTAGGTTTCGAACCCCTTCCCTTTCTCTTACCTTGGCGTACGATACCCCGAGCGCGGACGAGGAACGCTTTCCCCAAACCCTCTTTCTTCCCACTGATCGGCGTGGAGCAACGCGGCGGAGCGTCCAAGGAGAGGGAAGAACACCGCACATCCTTCCTTCCCCGGAACCGGGCACGCAAGAACGGGATGATCCCTCCTCTCCTAACCACCGTCGTCGTAACCGAGGTAAGACGGAGGTTTTACAGTTCTTGGTCTTTTTTTGATGGTTGAAATCGGTGGAGGGAGGCACAGGCGACGGATTCTCCGGAATCCGGCGCACGTGCGAAACCCCCCCCCAAGCGGGCGGCGTACCCATGTGAGCCGCATGCGGGCGGTGAGCCGCACGGGGCCGGGCACGCGCCCAGCCCCGCGTGCGGGGGTGACCCGCACGGGGCCGGGCACGCGCCCAGCCGCGTGCGGGGGTGAACCCGCACGGGGCCGGGGCCGTGCCCAGCCCGCGTGCGGGGGTGAAACCGCACGGGGCCGGGGCCGTGCCCAGCCCCACGTGCGGGGGTGAACCCGCACGGGGCCGGGGCCGTGCCCAGCCCCGCGTGCGGGGGTGAACCCGCACGGGGCTGGGCACGCGCACAGCCCCGTGTGCGGGCGGGGAGGGGGCCGTCCGTGCCTTTGGGCTCGCCCGGGGACACCGCCGCCGCCGGATCGGCGGGTCATGCCGCGTGACCGACCGGGAGAGGCGGGTTGATCGCGATAATTATTCGAGTCTGAGCGCGGATTTCTCCTTGCGACAAGTGTGTGTGGGTCCGGGCGAGCGTGCCGGGACGCGAGGAAGGTCGAGCTTTGATCGCTACATGTGACAGGTGGGTTTTCATCGTGGTGTTTAGCGTCGGTTTCCGGCGGTCGTTTCCTTTTGATATTACATGTTAGCGGGTTACCTTCGAGTACGCATATTATCGCCTTGCTTTTGATATTACATGTTAGCGGGTTACTTTCGATCACACATGTTACTGTTTCACTTTTGATTATACATGTTACCGTTTTACTCTTGTTTATATATTATGATGCTAACATGATAGTGGTTATGGTTACTTTGCTCGAGGCTGAAGCACGCGCACCCGCGGTTTGACCACCGCAAAGGGTGCGCTTTTTCGGAAAAGCGGTCTATGACCCGTGTATACCCACGAGGTGACGTAGTGGGGCCCCTGTAGTTGTGGGGTTTGAGGCGCCGAGGTGCGAGCGGTGCGACCCGTCGGTTTAGTTGTCCGACGTGGTCGGATATTGCAGGTACGGTACGCCCGTCGGTTTAGTTGTCCGACGTGGTCGGGTATTGCAGGATACAGGGGTACAGGTTATCTTTTCCCTCTTGGGAGGGTGGTTGCTCCGGTTTACTTTACGGTTTGACTTACTACTTTTCCTGCTCTACTATTATTCGTCACTGACTTCCCACTTCGTGACAGGGTCCAGGCGGGGGGAGAGGTAGGCGACGGTGAGGATGGGGCAGGAGCTTATGGGTCGCTGGGGACCCCGGACTGTATTTCTTTTTACCTTTGCATTTCATTTACGTTTGTAGTCATTTGCGTGGTTCTCGAAACCCTCGTGGGGTCGGTGTGGATGTCGGCATGACTTATATTTGGTTGTTTTCGTATGTATTTATCTTTCCTTTGTTTCTGTTGGCCGTTTGGAAAAGAAAAAGTAAATTCAAAGAAAAGACTGCGAAAACCGTTTTTAAAAATTTAAGTGTCGTGTGGGCACTGACTTCAAAACCCTGTGGATTTATGGATTGTGAAAACGAATTTCAAAACTCAAGTGTCGTGTGGGCACTGTTTTCAAAACCCTGTGGATTTATGCTGTTTTCGAAACGCGTTTTCAAAATCTGAGTGCCGGGTAGGCGCTTTTTCAATGACTGTGGATTTATCCTTTCAAAAATTTCTTGGCCGTGCTTGTTATTCAGTTATGGTGCATAGTTGTTTGATAGAACTGTTGTGATTGAATGGATGATTGAATGGATGATTGTACTGAACCATGTATTAACCGCTACGCCGTGCATATACAGAGGAGACTCTGTCCGTTTGCAGAGTGATTCTGTGTATGCGGCGGGTCTGGGCACGTGCCGGGGAAGAGGGTTTAAATTCAAAAAAAAAAAATCTACGCGCCAAATGCGTACCTTTTCCGAACCGTTTCCGCTAAAACAAACCCCCGGGGCGTGACAACAAAGTAGATGGACAGTTTAACCTTTCGCATAATTGTATTTGTATCTAACAATTGAAGCGGCTGCGGTCACGGTGCTCACTACACGCCGATCTCGGCAAATCCGGTTTCGGATGCTGCACGTACACCGGCGGATCGGGCCACCGCATGGTGTACTTTTCCGGAAAAGTGGTCTGTTTGACCCGTGTGCCCCACGAAAGTGTAGGTGCGAGTGGGGACCCCTTCACGGCAGCTATAGGTGCCGCACTAGCCCCGTGAAGAGGTTAAAAGCATCAAAAAGGTGATTGCGCACGAGGGGAGACTTTAGTCTCTCCGACAGGTACTCTGGGGTTGGTGCCCAGCTTAATTGGTAAATCTGGGGTTGGTGCCCAGCTTAATTATGTACAGGGTTTTAGCGAAAGGTTTTGGTGTAATCGGTTTGTTTTCCCTTCTTTGTTCTTATTTAGACATCTACTTTGTTTGTCACTGACTTTACCCACTCCGTGACAGGTGCTACTAGGTGCGTTAGCCGGGGTGGCGGTGAGACTGCGTCGTGAGGACCGTAGTCAGGACACTTGGGTTCCATCTCATTTTCCTTTATATTTTAAATAGTCTTTTGCTTGTGGAATACTTTAGTTGTGGACCTGTATTAGTTAGCTCTGTGGATGAGGTGTACCTTTATGCCTTTGATATTTTTAGTGGTGTTTTCTTACGCGGCACGTTTTCACGATAAACTGATTGATTGCGAAAATGTTTTCTCAAAACGAAGTGCCGTGTGGGCACGGATTTTACAACCGCTGGGTTTTATCCTTTCCAAACATTGACGCTGCTTAATAAACTTGTTTTGATTGGTGATGTATGTCTACTTTATGGTTGATGGTTGATGTATGATGTTGTAAATGAGACGCCGTGCATATACAAAGGAGACTCTGTCCGTGGGCAGAGAGAATTTGTGTATGTGGCGGTCTGGCACGCGCCGGGGATGAGGTATAAGTTACTTTGTTAAGAAAAAAAAAATGGACACGCAATTTTCCGCTTTGATTTACTCAAAAACCCCCGGGGGCGTGACAGACACACCACACAAGCCTTCGAAAGCTGCCAAACAGCCAGAAAACTCCCCACGGGGAAACCAGGTCCTCACATCCTCCCCCACTAAAAGGAAGTTTCGTCCCCGAAACTAAAACAACCCACAACAAAACAAAAACAATCAAATCAAGCAAGGACGCAAACACTAAACTAGCAAGAAAGGTACGGCTCCACCAGCAGGAAAGTCATCAACCCCAACCCTCGATTGAGAAAACAGCTGAAATTAGCGAAAAGTCCGAAAATTTCGAAAGATCAGTGCCTTCGCCCCAATCAAACAAGAACAGGTTCGGGCACTGTCTCCATTTCTAGAGCAATCTCTCGAAGTTTTCGTCCTGTTCGTAAATTTCAGTGCAAAGGTGAGAAAAGGGAGGGAAGTGTTGGTGCCGTTCCTGCTGTGGCAACAAACGAATGCTACCACTAACGAGACTCCTAAGGACGCAACCCCTAGTCCTAAACGTCACAACTGCTCCTGAGGTGGCGTCTGTCCAATGCCGCTGAAGCTGATGCTACTGGAAGGATACGCAGACAATCCGAGAATACGAACTCCTCCAGTCCAACTCGCAGAATGGTAACAGCTCTCATTCCAATATCAGTCGTAGCACGGCACCGCACCAACCAGTCCAACCTGTGTGCTCAATCCAAGTTCTAGAGCTGTCCTTGAATCATCACATCAGCAGGTAAAGTTCCAAGTCTCAACTGCACTGGTCAAACACCGCGATCCTCCTCTACTAGTGGGATACCGGGAAGAATCCAAACGCTAAAACATGTAGCAGAAATTCCTAACCCATAACCGTGCAAAGATGCTGATGCAGATGCTCTACTAAATATGCAGAAAAATGCAGCGGTAACGAAAAGCTCAACTCAGCTAACAGAAATAAAATCATACCTGCCGCTACATGATCTGCTGCCGGGGTGTCCTCCACCAGGGCTGCATAAACCCGTCCACTGGGTGCTGCAGATCGTCGTCCCGTCTGTCCCGACGTCGTGGCCCACTCTGTCTGACGGTGTACCGGAGGGGCTTCCGCTGCAAGAATAGGCAAGGGAGGTGCTGTCGCAATCGGCCGCACTGACAAAATGGCATGGGGGCAAGCTGCGCGGAAATGTCCCAACTCTCCACAGAGGAAACACCGCCCTTGTCTCTGATCACACTGGGACGAGGGATGAGGCCCGCCACAGATGACACACCGCTCCTGTCGCTGCTGCCGATACTGCTGCTGCTGCGGCGGCCCACCTGATCTCTGACGCCTACGAAACCCACGACCCTCAGGATGAGATCGTGGAGGTCTCGGAGGTCCCTGCCGGCTCGTCTGACCCTCATCATCCAGCGCTGGGCGCTTCGCCCCCGAAATCTCTACGGGAGCTGGGGCCACCCCGACCATAACCGTCTCTCCGTGCTCCACATAGAGGGCCTGCTCCATAGAGGCATCCAGAGTCTGCAATCTCTGCGAGCGGACAAACTGGTAAATATCACGGCGCAGTCCTCGCTCAAACATGTAGATCCAGTGCGCCTCATCCCTAGCCGCATGGGGTACACAAGCCAACAACTGGTTGAACTCTGCGATGTACTCATGCACGGGCCGATCTCCCTGTCGGAGATTCCTCAGCCGCTCCTCCAACCTCTGCCTGACGCTCTCCGGGAAAAATGCTCCAAGAAGTAGACCGCGGAACTCCGTCCAAGTAAGCAGCTGGGTCCCAGGTGGACTAACTGGCCGAACACGATGCCACCAAGCCTCGGCGTTGCGCTCCAAAAAGTGAGTCGCCAATAGGACCTGAAACCGCTCCTCGATAAACAAGCTCTCGAAATGGCGCTCCATAGCCGTGATCCACGACTCTGCCTCCCACGGCTCCGAACTCTGCCCCGAAAAATGAGGTGGGTTAAACTGACGGAACCTCAACAACAAATCCACCACCTCTCCCTGCTCTGCTCGGGTCAACCGCCCTGCCGTCCCGAACGGCTGCCTACCGGTCTCTGGTGCAATAGGGGCTGCCGGCACTGCTGGTACAACTGGGGGTGCCACAGCTGGCGACGAAGGTGCGGGGAAACTCCCTGGGACACAAACTCCTGGGTCTCGCTCTGCTCTGATAGCTCTGCCTCCCGCTGCTCGGGTATTCATCAGGTGCGGGGTGTGTCCTCCTCACAACACGACGCCTCAGGAGTAATGTAGCCCACTGCACAACAACAAACGTCAGGACACAACAACCATACGACCCAATCCAGCGAAAGTCTAAGACATGTCATCCATTCCATAGCATTATGTTGTCTGCAGCCACATAACCGCTTGGGAAAGTAAACATGCCAATCACTCATCCCGTCTCTTGGGAGAGGTATAAAACTCAATCAGGACTCTCACTATAAGTCACGACTCTCACGCAGTCATCCTAATGTCCAACCACAAGCCTAGGGTTTCTAAGTCCACCACGACCTACAACCTAGGCTCTGATACCACTCTAATCTGTCACGCCCCGGGGTCGAAACTGCGACCCGGGCTCGCTAACAGATCCGCCATCTGTACGGAAACTGCCGTACAGACGAAGCGTCTAACCTGCAAAAAGAATCAGCTACAGTAAACAGATATCAGAGCTGAAAGTAAACTACTAAAAGTTGAAATCCAAACACTGTACAACTGAAAATAATACAATATCCATCTCCCAAATACGATCGTATAAAAAGTCCTCTGATACAAAACTCAAAAGGGAGATATCTCCAATAAAATACATCAGTGTACAAGCTCTCGATACAAAGATATCCTCACTACAACAGTCTCTCAAACTGTAAAATAAAGTACAACTCTATACCTCACAACAAAGGTCTCTCAACAGAGTAAAAGAAGTAAACTAATCAACTAGAGCTCTCCTCTGAAGGGGTACAGCTACACTCCAACGACGGGTAGGGAACTAGCTCGCGACTCCCTCGCCTCGGCCAGAAGGATCAGCAACAGGAGCACAGGAACAGGAGAAGAAGTTCCTGGGGAAAAGACACCACGACGGGTGTGAGAACTACTTCCCACAGTAGTTCTCAGTGGGTGCCGTCAACAAGCCCAACGGTCTGCCCACCAAGTCTACCAGAGGCATAAAGATAACAGGCAATGAAAATATGAACAAGAAAAGCTGGAACTACTCTACAACTACCATGCCTCTATCTAGATGCTCACAAAGTGGAACAGATGATAATATGATGCATCCACTAACAAATCAGTAAAGTCACCCAATCTTATGATGCATCCACTAACAAATCAGTAAAGTCACCTAATCTCAACTGACTGCCCCCTCGGGTCCAGTCAAGCCTGCGCCTACCTACTGCCGCACATCCCGGAGGAAGGGATTTACGTGGGGCGTCCCACACCGACCAACTCACCCCTCGCGCAAAACTGCCTCAACAGGCCAACCATCGCATCCACTGCGGCATCTCAGGGGGCGCGACCCCAACTGAGGAAAACGGCGCGGCATAGAGTATCAAACATTGGCATATGCAGGCTAGTCAAAATCCACGCTCACTCTCAGAACGATAGGACCCAAGATCCCCAAATATCTCGCACAACAGTCGGAGCACTCTCGACGACTCAGCTGATCGGCTAACACGAAACACGAGACACTAGCCTCTCCAACAGCTCGCAGCACAAAACACACTGGCTGGAGGTACTCCACAGCCAGGAACGACCCACAACTCAGGCTAACAATACTGGTCGGACAACACTCAACGACCTGGGACCACCGTCAACCCCAACGGTTCCCAACAACACTGACCGGAAGATACTCGACGGCCCGGGACTGCCGTCTGTCAACGGCTCCCTCCCACGATAGCACAACAGGGATACAAGACCTCCCGGGACTACCGTTTACCCAAACGGCTCCCGGCACAGATAAGCAACCCACTACAACTACCAGACTCCACTCTGCTCCCAAGCACGAGTGCAAAAGCATCCCACACTAAAAGAAAGACCCGACCTCTCGGCCCACTACCCGGGCGAGGATAACACTATGTCCAGGAATAGAAAAACAGTGTGGGTGTCTAAACATAAATAACCCTAGCCCAAGTGAGGGTTTTCTACTGGTCTGGTTACACATGCAACATATGACGGGGGTGCTAGGTCAAGTTCCAAGATAACTATATTAACAGATGATAAAAGGAATAACAATTCCTACAATCTAGCACGCTACACAATGAAATAAACTATCATGCATAGTCCTACATCAGTAGAATTACTGTACAGTCCAAAAAACTTGGAGATAAGGCCACCCACCTCGATAAGCCACCAATTGCTCGTAGACAATTGCAATTGGCCTCCACGCGATACCGCACGCAAAACGGTGCACGGTGCCGGAGTCCGCACGCAAAACAGAGTCCGCACGCAAAACGGAGCACGCCGCCGGTGTCCGCAAACAAAACGGTGCACGGTGCCGGAGTCTGCACCAAAAACGGAGTCCGCACGCAAAACGGTGCACGGTGCCGGAGTCCGCATGCAAAACGGAGCACGCCGCCGGAGTTCGCACGCAAAACGGTGCACGGTGCCGGAGTCCGCACCAAAAATGGAGTCCGCACGCAAAACGGTGCACGGTGTCGGAGTCCGCACGCAAAACGGAGCACGGTGCCAGAATTCGCACGCAAAACGGAGTCCGCACGCAAAACGGTGCACGGTGTCGGGGACTGCACGCAAAACGGTACAGTAAAACACAGTCCCTAACATAGATAAGAACAAGGGGTTAAATACTGTCCAAAAGAACGCCCCAAAACTGTGCTAAAAATACCGTAAAAACAAGTGCGGGACCTACCTCGACGCGCCGCACCGCCCAACTGCTCCGTGGAACATTTCGCGTTCTCCACGAGGCCCACGACGCATCGCCGCACCACCCACAAATCCCCTCCTCACTCCCTCTCTCGCTCGGGTGGAGAAGAAAGAAAGAAAAGAGAAGAAAATGGCGCGGGGG
This sequence comes from Tillandsia fasciculata, assembly GCA_029168755.2. Lineage (NCBI taxonomy): Eukaryota > Viridiplantae > Streptophyta > Magnoliopsida > Poales > Bromeliaceae > Tillandsia > Tillandsia fasciculata. The sequence continues at coordinate 35,892 of JAQOTM010000501.1, read as the reverse complement.
AGAAGGAAGAAGAAGAAGAAAAAGATGAGGGAGGGTGGTCCACGAAGCCGGTCCATAGATCCGGTCCACGGCGCCAACAAATGGGGTGCCACCATCCGTGGTCCACGAAGCCGGGGGGCGTGCACCGGGTCCACGCAAGCGCCCCGTGCGCCACGTGGCGCGCACCAAGGCGCGCCACGCGGGCGCGCAGCCCGCACGCCACACGGGCGCGTGACACCGTGCCCGTGCAGGCGCGGGACACCCAGCGCGCCGCACGGGCGCGCGTCACCCTCGCCCGCGCGGGCGCTAGTGGGGGGCCGCCACGTGGCGGCCCCCGAGCGATCCTCGCCGAAGTCCCCAGCGCGCGCCAGCGCGCCTCGAGCAGCGTGCCGCCTTGCCACCTCGGGATCCGAGCCACGCCACGCCTCGAGATTCGTGCCGCGTTGCCTCGAAAAACGCGCACTCTAACCGGGCTCCAAAACAAGCAAGTAAATAGTCCATTCTTAGCGATTTCGCGCGCTGAATCCAAAAACGATGTCCGTTTCTCCAAATTCTCAACCGAAAATTTGTCGAATACCTCCGGATAGCCAACTTGATCCGATTTCCGCGCCGGGTCCAAATCTGAAGTCCGATTTGCCCAATACCAACTCTAAAAATTCCCGAAGGCGACCGGAGAGGTAATCTTTTATCCAAACTTCGCCCGGAGTCCCATTTTGACATCTGAATCGCGCGAAACCACTTCTAAACACCCGACGGGTCTTCCAAATTCCCACGGGGTCTCCTTTTAAGCCCGAAGTCCAACACTTGTGTCCAAATTGCGCGCAAACACCACCGACACATCACGCAGGCCTCCAGTGATGCAACTAAATCCCAAATTGCATCACAAATCCATTTCTTGGGCCCGACACGCGCACAAGCACTCCCAACGGCCACTAAAAGCTGCCCAACAACCAGCAAATCCTACGCGGGGGATTCCGGGACCTTACATCCTCTCCCACTAAAAGAAAGTTTCGTCCTCGAAACTAGATCAAGCCCATCAGGAGTCAAGAATACCACGGCTAGGTATCTAACAATACGCCTCCAGCTCCCTAAACCCCACTCGCTCCTCGTGATTACTCCGTAACAACAACAACAAGTACGGTATGACCCGATGTGCAATTCTCTCATCTCTCGAGCCAGAAATTGCTACGGGCGTCCCTCGTACTCCAACAATCACAGATCTCAAGAGGCAAGTCAATCACGGGCGAGGAAAATCACATCACTACTGAGCTGAGACGTGAAAAACCAAAAGGCTCCACTAAAAGGCTGGGGGAAACTGAAATAACCACAAGTGTAACACGCACCAAACCACAACATGGTGCCAACCTCAACAAGACGACCCGAAGCATACCCGCACATTCATCCAATAAGGAAGGGAATCCAATAAGCTGGGGTCTTCACTCGGTTACTTCCTGATCCGAAACCACTCGAGTGGACTACACAACTGCAGGCTACCCTCAAAAGGGATCCTCAAGAGACACAATCTCGTGCCACAGTTGGTCGCTCAACATGCTATCATAACCCCAACGGACCCACGGGTCGAAGTCGATCCCTCAACTAATAAAGAACACCCTGACGGGGACCAAACCGTCGGTGAACGGGACTGAAAACTGGCTCACAAGGCGATCATAAAGCTGATGCCCAAACTCGCGGTCAAAAGTCCGAACCATCCAAAAAAAAAACTCTCACCGTTGTGTACCTACAACGTGGCATCACTGCCGTGCACCCACGGTGTGGCATCACCACCGTGTATCAACGGTGTGGCATCATCACCGTGTATCAACGGTGTGGCATCACTCAAGCATCAAGGCCTCAGATCCTCACAGTCCTATACCCAACACTACCTCGAAAATCCCGGAGCTGAGGAAGGGCCAAAAGATCAATAGGCAAAAACCAGGGCCCCAACTGCACTGGGCAGGACCAACAACACTAATCTATGTGCAACACGTGATCAGGTATCTGAACCTCACGAGCACAAGCTAAGGGTCCTATCTCTAGCCCATACAACAATGCAAATGCCCTAGCACTCTCACAGCTATGTCGGAGAACCCTCAACGACTCAACTCACAACAACACCCCACTCATAGGCGAGAAGAACCGACTGACGCGGCAAAGATCCGAAAATCCCGATAGACCGGTGCCTAGAACCCCAATCAAACAAGAACAGACTCTAGGCTCAGTCTATCAAAGTTTTCGCTCCTTTACCATTCAGGGATTCGGTCCCTCTCGTTTAAAGTGGGAAACTATCTCAACACGCAACTCACGGCTGGAGACGCTCCACAACCGGATCCGTGAAGGGTCCGAAAACCCCGGGAGACTAAAACCTGTATCCCCACGCAAGAAGAAACAGCCCTTAGAACCCAGATCACTCGAATCATCTCGGGTGAATAAGTTTATAAGAATCAGTGACGTTTATTACAGAAAACCATTTGATCTGAGGAAAATCCATCTTTTTAATGATTTTTAGTCTTTTTGGAAAACAATTGCAAACAAGTTTTATGTCCAGACCTCGAAGAGCTACTGCCCTCGTCCTATCAAACAAGATCAGACTCAGGCAACCCTGCGGGGCTTGGAAGAAAGCATTGGCTGACTAAAATCATGTGTTCGTTCAAAAAGGTTCTGGGTTCAAGGTCCTGCTAACACACGTACACCACGATCACAACATGGTGGTGACGAGAAGGACAACGAAACTAAAAACCCGCTAAGCATGCTCAATCGCTGCATCTAACGTCGGCACCCGCCGAGAGTACACCAAGTGATAGATATTCCACTGCAGTCCTTTCTCAACTAGCTCAACCTCCTGGGCCTTATCCAGGAGACATGGGGTACACCGCTCAACAATCGCAAAACTCGCGAACATACTCTAGAAGAGGTCGACTCCCCTGCTGCAGGAGTCTACGATCACCTTCCAGTTTCCGCTTACACTGTCGGGAAAGAAGGCCCTGAGCCGCAAAGCACGAAACTGGTTCCACGTCAACAACTGCGCTCCCGGTAGTCCAACAGGACGAACTCGACGCCACCAAATCTCGGCGTCCTATCCGACCATCTCAATCTCACTAAAGCAACCGCCTGATAACTAGGCCAGGGCATGTGCCCACCTGGTAACTCGGCCAGGGGCAACACCCTCCTGGTAACTCAGCCTGGGAAAAACGCCCTCCTGGTAACTCAGCCAGGAAAAATACCCTCCTGGTAATTCAGCCAGGGGAAATGCCCTCCTGGTAACTCAGCCAGGGAAAATGCCCTCCTGGTAACTCAGCCAGGGGAAATGCCCTCCTGGTAACTCAGCCAGGGAAAATGGCCTCCTGGTAACTCAGCCAGGAAAAAATGCCCTCCTGGTAACTCAGCCAGGAAAAATGCCCTCCTGGTAACTCAGCCAGGGAAAATGCCCTCCTGGTAACTCAGCCAGGGGAAATGCCCTCCTGGTAACTCAGCCAGGGAAAATGCTCTCCTGGTAACTCAGCCAGGGAAAAACGCCCTCCTGGTAACTCAGCAAGGGAAAAATGCCCTCCTGGTAACTCAGCCAGGGAAAATGCCCTCCTGGTAACTCAGCCATGGGAAATGCCCTCCTGGTAACTCAGCCAGGGGAAATGCCCTCCTGGTAACTCAGCCAGGGAAAATGCCCTCCTGGTAACTCAGCCAAGGAAAATACCCTCCTGGTAACTCAGCCAAGGAAAATGGCCTCCTAGTAACTCAGCCAGGAAAAAACGCCCTCCTGGTAACTCAGCCAGGGGCGAGTATCCACACAACTGGGACCGCCGTCACTCCAAACGGCTCCCACAACAACCCCCACTCATAGGCGAGAAGAACCGACTAACGCGGCAAAGATCCGAAAATCCCGATAGACCGGTGCCTAGAACCCCAATCAAACAAGAACAGACTCTAGGCTCAGCCTATCGAAGTTCTCGATCCTTTACCGTTCAGGGATTCGGCACTTCTCGGTTAAAGTGGGAAACTATCTCAACACACAAACTCCTGGGTCTCGCTCTGCTCTGATAGCTCTGCCTCCCGCTGCTCGGGTATTCATCAGGTGCGGGGTGTGTCCTCCTCACAACACGACGCCTCAGGAGTAATGTAGCCCACTACACAACAACAAACGTCAGGACACAACAACCATACGACCCAATCCAGCGAAAGTCTAAGACATGTCATCCATTCCATAGCATTATGTTGTCTGCAGCCACATAACCGCTTGGGAAAGTAAACATGCCAATCACTCATCCCGTCTCTTGGGAGAGGTATAAAACTCAATCAGGACTCTCGCTATAAGTCACGACTCTCACGCAGTCATCCTAATGTCCAACCACAAGCCTAGGGTTTCTAAGTCCACCACGACCTACAACCTAGGCTCTGATACCACTCTAATCTGTCACGCCCCGGGGTCGAAACTGTAACCCGGGCTCGCTAACAGATCCGCCATCTGTACGAAAACTGCCGTACAGACGAAGCGTCTAACCTGCAAAAAGAATCAGCTACAGCTAAACAGATATCAGAGCTGAAAGTAAAACTACTGAAAAGCTGAAATCCAAACACTGTACAACTGAAAATAATACAATATCCATCTCCCAAATACGATCGTGTAAAAAGTCCTCTGATACAAAACTCAAAAGGGAGATATCTCCAAAAAAATACATCAGTGTACAAGCTCTCGATACAAAGATAACCTCACTACATCATTCTCTCAAGCTGTAAAATAAAGTACAACTCTATACCTCACAACAAAGGTCTCTCAACAGAGTAAAAGAAGTAAACTAATCAACTGGAGCTCTCCTCTGAAGGGGTACAGCTACACTCCAACGACGGATAGGGAACTGGAACTAGCTCGCGACTCCCTCGAAACCGGCCAGAAGGATCAGCAACAGGAGCACAGGAACAGGAGAAGAAGTTCCTGGGGAAAAGACACCACGACGGGTGTGAGAACTACTTCCCACAGTAGTTCTCAGTGGGTGCCGTCAACAAGCTCAACGGTCTGCCCACCAAGTCTACCAGAGGCATAAAGTAACAGAGCAATGAAAATATGAACAAGAAAAGCTGGAGCTACTCTACAACTACCATGCCTCTATCTAGATGCTCACAAAGTGGAACAGATGATAATATGATGCACCCACTAACAAATCAGTAAAGTCACCCAATCTCAACTGACTGCCCCCTCGGGTCCAGTCAAGCCTGTGCCTACCTACTGCCGCACATCCCGGAGGAACGGACTTACGTAGGGCGTCCCACACGGACCAACTCACCCCTCGCGCAAAACTGCCTCAACAGGCCCACCATCGCATCCACTGCGGCATCTCAGGGGGCGCGACCCCAACTGAGGAAAAACGACGCGGCATAGAGTATCAAACATTGGCATATGCAGGCTAATCAAAATCCACGCTCACTCTCAGAACGGTAGGACCCAAGATCCCCAAATATCTCGCACAACAGTCGGGGCACTCTTGACGACTCAGCTGATCAGCTCACACAAAACACGAGACACTAGCCTCTCCAACAGCTCGCAGCACAAAGCACACTGGCTGGAGGTACTCCACAGCCAGGAACGACCCACAACTCAAGCTAACAATACTGGTCGGACAACACTCAACGACCTGGGATCACCGTTAACCCCAACGGTTCCCAACAACACTGACCGGAAGATACTCGACGGCCCGGGACTGCCGTCTGCGCAACGGCTCCCTCCCACGATAGCACAACAGGGATACAAGACCTCCCGGGACTACCTGTAAGACCCGCTTAGTTTTTCTAATGGGGCACCCAGCGGAACCAAAACATTGTAAATTGATTCATTTAATTTTTAACTATTTTTGGGGTGATCCGTCATGGGCTGCGGAAATTTTAGTAAGTAGAGCTCACGGAGCCGAGAACGGCGGTGCGATCAGATCCGAATCCCGACTCCGGGAGCTCCCAGAATTAAATTCCGAAGTTTGGACCTCCCGTCTAATGTTCCGGGATCCGTGCGAGACCGTTTGCACGCTTTTCCATGCAATCTTTAAACAGCGAGATTTATTATTTATAATTAATTAATAGGTATTATTGGTATACGTATATTGTTATATTTTATTTTATTTTATTTTATTTTTATTTTTGTGGGGGGTTATAAATACGGGGTTAGGGTTTTTGGGAACCCCGTAAACCTTTTCCCTTCTCTTCTTTCTCTCCTCCCCTCATCCGTGCGGCGGCTAGGTCCGGAAAACGATCAGAGCGAACAAACGAAAGGCTCCTCCTTCGCACGAGTCCCCACCCGACCAAGAACCCCGGTCCTCTCCCTTCTCGCCGTCAAGGTAATTTTTATTAATTTAGTTTATTTTTACGGGTGGGGCAACGAGATCGCCGGGCGGCCGAACCGCCGCCACCGGAGGCGAGGCGGACGCCGTCGTCGACGGAAGCCACCGCCGCGAGCGGCGCGCCGCCGCGCGGGGCCGCCCGCACGCGGGGCGCCCGCGCGGCCGGCGCCGCGCGGGGCCGCCCGCGGGCGGGGCACCCGCGGGCGTGTCACGCCCCGGGGGCTTTATTTTAGCGGAAACGATTCACAAGAAGTATGTGTTTGGCGCGTATAATTTTTTTTTTGAAAAACCTTCCTCCCCGGCGCGTGCCCAGACCCGCCGCATATACAGGATCACTCTGCAAACGGGCAGAGTCTCCTCTGTATATGCACGGCGTAGCAGCTAATACAAGTCCCAAACGCAATCATCCATTCAATCACAACAGTTCTAACATACAACTAAGTACCATAACTGAGTAATAACCATGGCCAAGGGGTTTTGAAAGGATAAATCCACAGTCGTTGAAAACGGCGCCTACCCGGCACCCAGAGTTTGAAAACGTGTTCGAAAATAGCATAAATCCACATGGTTTTGAAAACAGTGCCCACACGACACTCGAGTTTTGAAATTCATTTTCACAATCCATAAATCCACAGGGTTTTGAAATCAGTGCCCACGCGACACTTACATTTTTGAAAACAATGTTCGCAATCTTTTCTTTGGGTTTCTTTTTTTTTTTTTTTTTTTTTTTTTTTTTCCAAACGGCCAACAGAAATGAAAGGAAAGGGAAGTACATAAAAGGACAACTAAACGTAACCATACCGATATCCATGCCGACCCCACGAGGGTATCGAGAACCTCACAAGTAACTACAAACGTAAATGAAATGTAAAGAAGAAAGAGGAAATACAGTCCAGGGTCCCCAGCGACCCAGAAGCTCCTGCCCCGTCCTCACCGTCGCCTACCTCTCCCCTCGTCTGGACCCTGTCACGAAGCGGGAGTCTGGACCCTGTCACGAAGCGGAAAGATAGTAGAGCAGAAAAAAGCGGTAAAACAAACCTTAAAGTCAACCGGAGCAACCACCCTCTCAAGAGGGGAACGATAACCTGTACTCCTGTGTCCTGCAATACCCGGCCGCGTCGGACAACTAAACCGACGGCCGTACCGTACCTGCAATACCCGACCACGTCGGACAACTAAACCGACGGGTCGCACCGTACCTGCCGAAACCCGACCACGTCGGACAACTAAACCGACGGGTCGCACCGCTCGCACCTCGGCGCCTCAAACCCCACAACTAATAAGGGGCCCCACTACGTCACCTCGTGGGTATACACGGGTCATAGACCGCTTATCCGGAAAAGCGCACCCTTTGCGGTGGCCAAACCGCGGGTGCGTGTGCTGCAGCCTCGAGCAAAGTAACCAACAATACCAACAGTACTCAAGGAGAAGATATAACCGTTATCATGTTAGCAACATAATATATAATCAAGAGTAAAGCTATAACCGTTATCATGTTAGCAACATAATGTGTAATCAAGAGTAAAACTATAACCGCTATCCTGGTAGCAACATGATATATAATCAAAAGTAAAGCGACCGCCGGAAACCGACGCTAAAACCCAAAGCAAAAACCCACCTGAATGCAGGCCGATTCCGAACTCCCGCTAGACTACCGGGAGGCTGGTGCTGAACTGCTGGGCCCTGAACAGAGATTGTAGTCAGAACTAGACTCACACATACCCATCCTGACAACACTACAGCAACACAACGCTAACACGGAAAAATGTAGCCGATTTACGGAACGAGGTCCGATTCCCGCTCAACGAGAGCCCACGGGACTCTAACAAAATGCCCAGTAGGTGTGAAAATGCTATATGAAGATAGCCAGCGTGTCCCAACTGTATCTAGGTCCTTAATACACTTTAAAAATTCCATAAAAAACTAGTTCGAATAATTGCTTCGATCCGTTCTCGGAAATCGGGAAACCAAAGACAACGCTGTAAGTTTCAGCGCGTCCGTTTCGACGAGACGAAGCTCGTGCTCACAGGCTTAGGCCGGCACAAGGCCCATTTACAAAGTTGGCCCATAAATACTTAGGGACCAAGACACCACTTTGCTACAACTATTTATATACTTGATCAAAATGGAAGCTAACTGAAGCATGGCACTTAGAGAGGACAGAGCACAGTGATGCTGACCTGTGGCTTGCCGGAGGGTGGCCGGGAAGTTGGCTGGAGCTACACCACTCAAATACACAAAGCTCGGTTTGCACAAGTTGAACCAAACCTAAAACACAAGGCCAACAGAGGCAAGCATCAGTGCAAGGGTGATCCCAGAAGAGGTTCGGGCCAAGCCAGGCACGGCGGCGGCGGCCGGAGGCGGCGGCTGGCCGGGAAAAAGCCTAACAGCACACCCTACTACAAGGTTGGAACAACTTAGCTTCCAAGGGTTCTCAGGCCAAACCAACTAGATAGAAAACAATGTAAAGGGTATTTAGGACTCACCTGAGTGGTTGGCCGGCGACCAGGAGCAGCGGCGGCGGCCGGTGCTCGAGCTCGGGTTGCATCTATGGTGCAACAACAGTGGGCAAAAACCCCACGTCAAAACTCACATGCAAATGCATACCAAGCTTCTAAAAGACCAAACTAAGTTACCTGGGTCACTTGACGGTGGCGCGGAGCGTCGGAGATCGCCGGCGACGAAACCCATCCAAGCTCGGTTGAAGATGGAGAGCTCTAATGGCGGATTCCGGTCGGCGAGGCCTGGGCCGGCGCAAGATGGACCAAAATGTTCCCCTCGGTGCTAGGAAGCTTCCTGTGGTGGTGTCCGGCGGCGCAGGTGAACGGCGGCGCCGGACGGGGAAGATCGGCGGAGGTGCAAAGTAGCCCGGTTCTAGGGCTGGCTCGTACGACTCGGATCCTTATCCGATCGGCCTGAAACTTTGTGGGGCCCTTGCAGTCATCAAGAGGAAGAGGTTCAACGGCCTTTATCTTCATCTCGACGGTTGGAATCTTCCCGAGCACGAGATCGGCCAAAAAAATAGACTTCCGGCGAAGGGTCGCTCCCGCCGGCTACCGGGACGACGGCGGCGGCTCAAACTTCACAGGGACGATCCACTCGATGTCAGGAACACACTTATAGGGTCCATGGGCCATTTAAAAAACAAAACTTCCATAAACTTACCTCGCCGAAAAAGTAGAGGAGGAAGGAGGTGGCCCGCGGCGGCGCACGGCGGAGCTAGGCGTCGGGTTCACCTCGGCTCGACGTCAACCTCGCAGAGGCACTCCCAGATGATGCTTGGAACCACCCAAAGCCTCTGGGATCCAATCTTTCACCTTCCCAACCGAGGTGTAGGAGAATCCTTGGTTCTCCTTCCTCTCCGGCGACGGGGCGGCGGCCGGTGCGCTACCTCCGTGGAGTGCGGCAGAGGGAGTGGAGTACACTGGAGCTGGCGGCTGCTGGGGCTGAGGCTACGGGGTTAGGGTTTTTTTTTGAAACCCTAGCCGAGTTGCTATGTTTATAGTGTAAATAGCACAATTGCATTTAACCCCCCTCAAACCTCCATGTTTCGAGCTCGGTCCCTCCCAGCATTTTAGTCTCACACTTAGGTCCCTCTCCAAGCAATGGCACGCAAAACGAAGCATAAAGTATAGGGTTCATTGCGCAAAACGTCGCATTTTCACTGTATTTCGCGCTTCTCGAGGTGTTTCGCTTGTCGAAACGAAAAACGCATTTCGCCATGACGCCCGGCACGTCGAAAACTATAAGGTAGCGATTTTTGTTTTTCGACGAAAAGCCCGGATAAATTCTCGGTCCACAGTTACTGTACACTTATACCGTACGGCACGCTTCTCGAGACTCTAGGATCGTCAAACAAAAATTCCGTCAGCGCCATTGCGCTCAGAACGTCCAAATTAGCTAGAATCGTCTACTCATACTGCTAGGTTTGGATTTTGGACAGTGAAATGGCCAACGACCGACCGAGAGGGGACCGAAATCAGGGGTTACTATTCATTTTACTATTCACTTAAGTCGTGTGTCCCGCTAGTTTTCTTGCTGATTTCCGGATAATCCGACCGTCGGATCAGCAAACGGTCTATACCATTTCCACTCGATTCGACGAGACGGTCGCACTGGCGACCTCAGATTTCCCAGATCAGACTCGGATCGGAAAGGCGGAATTTGTGCTTCGGCAACTGTGCCAACCGTACACCGGTACACCCCACTAAGGTTAAATTTGTTTCCTCGCCTACATTCGCACCTGAAAAACACTCTTTACACTAACACAATTTTCCCGAGTATTACATCACTCACACCTTAAAAGAAGTTTCGTCCTCGAAACTTGAACACACCAGGAATCCCATAAATGGGGAAAGTGCCCAACCACGTCCGACTTGCGCTCCCAAATTGCTTCGCGCCCCCCATGATCCGCTCGTTTCTCTCTGGCACTAGGAGAGATTGCACTTTCCCCGCCGGGCGCTGACGTTCGGCCTTTATTCGATGACCGACACAAAAGCGAGCCACGCGTTGTGCTACATCCCTTGTCAAATTAAGCCACCAACAGTCTGCTGTTGATCCGCCCTGCTACGTAATCGCGGTTACCGGTATGTCTCCTGTCTGACACTTACCGCTCCAGGCATCGACTGCTCCACTCGTCTTTCCGGAGTGATCTTGATTGGACGCATCGATTCCTTGAGTTGCTTGGTCGTAAAGGCCTTAACTCTCCCCCGCGATGCCCAAACGCACACCTTTGGAGTTTGGCCTACCCTCTCTGGTCCCTGAGGGTCTGAAAGGTCTCCCGAACACGCTCCTTGTTCGTACGCAAGTTGACCCAAGAAGGGTCTGGAAACTTTCAGTTCATCAAACCCACGAACACCGTTGGGGCGCTCAATAATCCAACCCCGAAGCGATGACACTCGAAACGCCATATATCTCTTGGCGAAACTCGGTGGTAACCCTGAACGAAAAACTACCGGACTGAACCACCCTAAGATTTCAGACAGACGACGGCTCGACCCGCCTGGCAACCCTACCGTCCCGTCTCTCTTAATCGAAACTAACCTAAGTACGCCTGCTCCTCGACTTGGAGTTCCCTGCTATGACGCTACTGGTTCGCGGACCACCTCTGACGGTGTTGAGCAGTCAGCAGCCAAAGTCTTGCGATGCGTCGAGGTACCCCGGTCCTACCGCCAAACCCGGACCGACGGCCCGTAAATGCCCAAACTAACCCGACCACGAAGGGGGAAGCCACACTAATACCCTTACACAACTCCAGGATGTGCCAAACCAACTAGCCGGGTCACCGCCTACAAGTAATCTTCCTTTGAAAACGACGAACCCACCCGTCGCCAACACTGTCACGCCCCGGGGGTTTTCATTTCGCATTTAATCACAACAGTACCGCTACTAACAATGCAGGAAGGTTAAAACAATACCCGTGGCCAGTTAAGTTGAAAGGATAAACCCAGAGTTTTGAAGACAGGCCCACACGACCCTCAGTTTTAGAAAACGGTTTGAAATCCACATAAATCCACATAAGTTGGAAAACGGGTCCACACGACCCTAGATCTTTGAAAACAGTTTTCGAAATTCTTCTCTTTTATTTTTGGTTTGGAAAACAGCCGAATGGGGATAGAAGAGAAAAATAGTAATATGCATCCAACCAGAAGTCAACAACATCCACACGACCCCACGAGGGTATCGAGAACCACACAGTAACTACAATACTGAATGAAATGCGGAAAAAGTAAAGGGAAATAAAAACAAACTGGGGCTCCCACAGCCCGATCGCTCCCACCGCGGCCTCACCGTCGTCTACCTCCCACCCCTGGATGAACCTGTCACAGAGTGGGTAGTCAGTGACAACAACAGGCTAAAGTAATAAGCGGTAAAGTAATAACAAACCACAAAGCACGACTAGCTGGAGCAACCACTCTGCTCATAAAATCAATCCGCAGTCACCTGTAACCTGTAACACCTCACCTGTAACACCTGACCTCGTCGGTCCCCAATCCGACGGGTCGCACCGCCCACACCTTGGTGCCTCAAACCCCACACCTACGGGGGTCCCCACTACGTCACCTCGTGGGTAAACACGGGTCAAGGACCGCTTTTCCGGAAAAGAGCACCCTTAGCGGTGGCCAAACCGCGGGTGCTCGTGTCGCAACCTCGGGCCACAGAACCAAACACAGGTAATATAGTAACACACTGAGACCATTAGCATTAGGAATAATAAAACAGGAAATTTAACATTATCACTATTATCCGACTTGTAAGATCCGTCTCAAAGATGACAAAAGAAACCCACCTGTCACGCACTATGACTGCCGCTCGGTCACTCCGCGCCCCGGCGTGTTCCCTGAACCTACGAGAACCCACTGTCAGGACGAAGTCATAAACTCCTCACCTATAATTTAGACGCGGCCGACACCGACTAGTCCCCCGTTGCTTGGACGCGAGGAGGGCTCCCCGGCGCGGAAGAAGCAACGGCCCGGTCGGTCCCGGCGGCGGCAACGGCCCGGCACGGCGCCCAAGTCCCCACGGCGTCCACGCCCGCACGCGCGGCGGCGCCCCGCGCGGTGCTCGGGTCCGCACGGGCCCAGCCCGCACGCGCGGGCTGCGCCCCGCGCGGCGCCCGGGCCCGCACGGCCCTAGCCCGCACGCGCGGGCTGCGCCCCGCGCGGCGCCCGGGCCCGCACGGGCCCAGCCCGCACGCGCGGGCTGCGCCCGCGCGGCGCCCAGGCCCGCACGGGGTCCAGCCCGCACGCGCGGGCGGAGCCCCGCGCGGCGCCCAGGCCCGCACGGGGTCCAGCCCGCACGCGCGGGCGGAGCCCCGCGCGGCGCCCAGGCCCGCGCGGCGCCCTGCCCGCACGCGCGGGCGGCGCCCCGCGCGGTGCCCAGGCCCGCGCGGCGCCCTGCCCGCACGCGCGGGTGGCGCCCCGCGCGGTGCCCTGGCCCGCGCGGCGCCCCCCGTGCGGCGACGTACGGCCGGCCGTGGTTTCCCCCTCCTCCTTTTCGCGCGACGGCGCATCTCAACCCTCGAATTTAACACAAGAACTACGTAAAATATTTTACAAGAAAAACTCACCGGTCTCGGTGCTACCAATTCGCCAATGGGGGAAGGAGAGGAAGAAGAGGTTCGCTCCGCGCTTGCCGGGTCTTGGGGGTGGTCGATCGCTCCCTCCCTTGCACCGTCCTTGCTCCGCCGATCGAAAGGAGAAAGCCTGGGGAGAAGGGGAAAAACCGCTTCCTCAACTCGATGCGTTATGCTCAGGACAAGAAGGGGGAAAAATAATGCCCTAGCCCCGAGTCGTAGCGTCCAAACAAAAAGGGGAGGGTCGATTACCAAAACCCCAGACCCAACCATCTAATTAACCAAATTGGCACAATCGACCTAGACCCCGCGTAATCAAGAAAATAATTAGATAACCAAACGGGGTAAACAGGGTGCGAACCTGGGTCCAGCCTGCCTCGGTAACCGTACTAAAACTTCCGGAATTTATTCTGGGAGATTCCGGGGTCCGAATCCACAACCGATTTCGCCTGCGGTCTCCGTTTCGCGAGCTTTATTGCCTAAAATTACTCGCGAGCCCCGATGATCTTTCCAGAAACTCAGAATTATTAGTCCCCCCTTCCCGGACCCCTGAACGAAAAGCGAAAGAAATTAAAAAAACAAAGGCAGACCCCAGGATGGAACCACAACAATTTAAACCAGCGGATACTACACCACTCACCTTTTAAAAACGAGCTTCGTCCTCGAAGCTCAAACTTGGATCTCGGTGAAAAGATAGGGGTAGCCCTCCCTCATCTTGGACTCCAGCTCCCACGTCGCTTCCCGCTCCTCGTGGTTGCTCCAAAGCACCTTTACGTAGGGGATGACTCGGTTTCGGAGCGTCTTGCTCTCACGTGCTAGGATTCGAACCGGGGTTTCCTCGAAACTTAGATCCTCTTTTACTTCAAGTGTTGAAACATCCAGAACGTGCGAGGGGTCGGGAAGGTATTTCTTGAGCATTGAGATGTGAAACACGTCATGAATCTGGTTGAGGTTCGGTGGTAGAGCGAGGCGGTAGGCTACTGGGCAAATGCGTTCCAGGATTTCGAATGGCCCTACAAACCGTGGGCTCAGCTTGCCTTTCAGTCCGAACCGTTTGATTCCCTTGGACGGCGAGACCCGCAGAAATACGTGTTCTCCCACCTGGAACTCCAAGCTGCGGCGTCTCCGATCCGCGTAGCTCTTTTGTCGACTCTGGGCGGTTAGTAAGCGCTGTCTGATGAGGCGCACCTTCTCCTCTGTCTCTTCCACTAAGTCGGGTCCCAAGAATTTTCGCTCTCCCAAGTCATTCCAGCAGATCGGGGATCGGCAACGTCTCCCGTACAAGGCTTCGTAGGGTGCCATCTGGATGCTAGCTTGGTGGCTGTTGTTGTAGGCGAATTCCACGAGTGGCAAGTAACGCTCCCAACCGACTCCCCAATCAAGTACACAGGCCCGGAGCAGGTCCTCCAGCGTCTGTATCACCCGTTCTGACTGCCCGTCTGTCTGAGGGTGGAAGGCTGTGCTAAAATGCAATTTTGTCCCCAAGGCTTGCTGCAGACTTTGCCAAAACTTCGAGACGAAGCGTGTGTCTCTGTCTGATGTGATCGATACCGGTACTCCATGCAGCCTCACGATCTCGCTAAGGTAGACCTGAGCCAACCGCTCTCTGGTCCAGGTTGTGTGGATGGGTAGAAAGTGCGCTGACTTGGTTAGCCTGTCCACCACGACCCATATTGCGTCGTGGCCTTGCTGCGAACGTGGGAACCCGGTGACAAAGTCCATCGTGATATGATCCCATTTCCACTCCGGCACCGGCAGGGGTTGTAACTTTCCCGCCGGCCGCTGATGTTCCGCCTTTATCTGTTGGCACACCAGGCAGTGGGCTACGAAACGTGTCACGTCCCTCTTCAGCCCGGGCCACCAAAAGGTTTGCTTGAGGTCTCTGTACATCTTTGTGCCTCCTGGATGCGCCGCATAAGGGGCGTTGTGTGCCTCGGTTAGGATTTCCTTCTTCAATTCTGGGGTATCCGGCACGCAAAACCGCCTGCGGAACCGTAGAGTGCCGTCACCCTCTACAGAAAAGTCGCCTTCCTGATCCGGTACGATCTTATCTCTTACGAGCTGTAAATGCGAATCCGCCTGCTGTCCCTCTCGAATCCTCTCGAGCAACGTTGGCTTGACCACCAAGGTTAACAATTGCGCAACCGTGCCTGCGGGCACTACCTCTAACCTTAGCCGTGAGAAGTCCGCAATCAAGTTGCTCTGCTCAGTTATCGCGCCCACTGTTCCCTCTTCCAATTGCCCTTTTCTGCTCAGGGCGTCCGCTACCACGTTTGCCTTCCCGGGTGGTATTGGATTGATAGATCGTAATCCTTCAGTAACTCGAGCCACCGCCTCTGCCGCAGGTTTAACTCTTTTTGGGTGAACAGATATTTAAGACTCTGGTGGTCCGAGAAGATGTTACAGTGCACCCCGAAGAGATAGTGTCTCCATAGCTTCAGGACGAAGACTACTGCAGCCAGCTCTAAGTCGTGTATCGGGTAGTTTCTCTCGTAATCCTTTAGCTGTCTAGACGCATAGGCTATCACCTTTCCCCGCTGCATCAGCACACCCCCAAGGCCGATCCTCGAAGCGTCGCAGTACACATCATAGTCCTCTCCCGGTGTTGGTAATACTAGAATTGGTGCCCTGGTTAGCCTTCTTTTGAGTTCTTCAAAACTCTCCTGGCATTTAGCCGTCCATACAAACTTTTCACCTTTCTTGGTCAATCGGTTTAAAGGGGCCGCAATCTTCGAGAAGCCTTCGACGAAACGTCTGTAATAACCCGCCAGTCCCAAGAAACTGCGGATCTCCGTCACCGTCGTCGGCGGCTGCCAGTCGATCACCGCCTCTACCTTCTTGGGGTCCACCGCGATTCCCTTCGCCGAGATCACGTGCCCCAGGAAACCCACCTCGCGTAGCCAAAATTCGCATTTCTTAAGCTTAGCGAACAGCTTTTGCTCCCTGAGGGTTTGGAGTATCGTTCGCAGATGGTCCTCGTGCTCCTCGTCGGTAGGTGAATAGATCAGTATGTCGTCGATGAAGACCACCACGAACCGGTCTAGAAAAGGTTTGAAGATCCGGTTCATCATATCCATAAAGATCGCGGGGGCGTTCGTAAGCCCGAAAGGCATGACCGTGAACTCGTAGTGGCCATACCGCGTCCGAAAGGCGGTCTTTGGGATGTCCTCATCTCGAACCCGGAGCTGGTGGTAGCCCGACTGCAGATCAATTTTTGAAAAGACCGTCGCTCCTCGTAGCTGATCAAAGAGGTCGTCGATTCTGGGCAGGGGGTACTTATTTTTCACCGTAACCTTGTTTATTCCTCTGTAGTCAATACAGAGCCGCAGGCTTCCATCTTTCTTCCGCACAAAGAGTACCGGTGCACCCCAAGGTGATACACTCGGCCTGATAAACCCTTGTCCAAGAGATCCTCCAGTTGCGCCTTCAGCTCTTTTAACTCCGCAAAAGCCATTCGGTAGGGCGCCTTCGTGATGGGTTGAGTACCCGGTAAGAGTTCAATAGGGAATACCACCTCTCGTTCAGGAGGTATCCCTGGCAGCTCTGTTGGGAAGACGTCGGGGAATTCCTTCACCACCGGGATGTCTGCGAGTGTCGTCGGGGGTCGGGTGACCAGATCCACCGATGCCAAGTAGGCCACGCACCCACCCTCCACCAATCTCCTGGCTCGAGCCGCGGATATTACCGCCGGGAAGGATGTACTCTTGCACGCCAGGTACGCATTCTTAGGAAAACTTGGTTCTTGTAGTTGCACCATCCGCTTCTCGCAATCAATTAATGCTTGGTACCTTGAGAGCCAGTCCATGCCAAAACAACGTCGTACTCCTTCAGGGGAATCACCACCAAATCCCAAGGGCAAGCCAGTCGCCCCAGCTTAATTGGGCAATTGGCCACCAAACCGGTCGCCTCCAGTGTCCCACCCGCTGTCTGCACCGTCATACGGCCTTGGAGAGGTGTCACCTCGAGATCGTGTGCAAACACGTAATCAGAAGAAATGAATGAGTGGGTTGCTCCAGTGTCGAAGAGGGTTCTAGAACGGGAATTTGAAACAGAAGTTATACCTGCAAGTACGTCCTCCGGCGGGTCCGATTCCTGGCGAGTCATTGAATAAATTCGCCCGCCCGATAGGGGCTGTCTTTCCTCCTCGTGCCGAGAAGCGGGGGCCTAGAGGTCGACCCCATTGGAGCTTTCCCCCGTCCCGACTGCTGTGGTGAAGGCGTGGACGCGGCGGAGGAAGCTGGTCCCAAGACAAGGGGGCAGTTGCGGCGGAAGTGCCCCTGCTTGCCGCAGCGAAAGCAGTGATCAACTCTCTGGGGGCAGTCCAACACCCCGTGCGATCCCCCGCATATTACACAGGGCCTACCACCTGATCTCGGCCCTGCCGTAGGTGCGCTCCGTGCTCCCGACTGTTGCCTCCACCGTTTTGGGGGTCGGCTCCCAGACGACCCCCCCCCGTGATTCTGCTGTGGCCGCTTCCTATCATCATGCTGTGCCGGGGCCTCCCTCCTGTTGGGTTTAGGTTAATAAGGATCTAATAGGGGAAAAAACACCTAGAGGGGGGTGAATAGGTGTAAACAATAAACACTCAAAAATCTTTGTGCGATAAAACCCAATGCGGAAAAATAAAAGAACACACAAGATTTTTACGTGGAAAACTCCAAACCGGAGTAAAAAACCACGGGACCGATATCACGGCGAAATCCACTAGAGTTAACACACGTACAAGGTGATATAACGTACTCACAGACGACTCAACCTTTTACCATACGCCCCTAGTCGATCTTCTCCGCTCGCTCCGCAACGCTTCTCGAATCCACGATTTGCGCCGCCAACGCTGAATCCACAGCGTCCAACGTCGAATCCACGACGTCCGACCGAATCCACGGTCTTCACCCAATGGCACGCTTCGAATCCACGAACGCACCTCGCTCCGAATCCACGAGAGCGATAACACCTTGAATCCACAAGGCCACGCGAGTCCACGCGCCGATTTTGGGATAAATCGTTGTTTGTTTGGGTGGTGATGATCCGCCGAATACTTAGATCAAGAGTAGATCGGAAATACCATCTAAGTATTCATTAGTTTGATTCAACTCAAGATATGAGTATGAAAATCCTAGAATCAAACTAATCAATATAGATGAAGAACCATTAAATAGATCTAATGATTTCCGTTCTTCTCTATATGTGGATCTAAGGCCGTATAAAATGATATTTGAAAATGACGGCTCTTTTTCCGATGCCCTAGAAATGAAATAGGAGGGCTATTTATAGGTTAGAAACCCTAGGAAGAATATTCGGATCAAAAACAAACTTTTCTGGAAAGTTTTACCGACGGCGATCCGGATTGCATAAGCCACGATCCGGATCGCAGACGCACAGAATGCAGTTTCCAGAAAATCGCCTGTTCGGGATCCGGATCATAATCCACGATCCGGATCGTTCATACATTTTCACAAAACACCCCATTCGGGATCCGGACTGCCCAAGCTGTGATCCGGATTGCAGCAATGTATGAACGAACACCTTTCGGGATCCGGATTGAAAGTCCACGATCCGGATCCTGAACATGTCCCATGTCCAGTTTTTGATGAATATGCAATTAAAACCTCTTCCAAGTGTTTCTACACTATAAGAAGTATTCGGATCATCAAAATTATTTAGTTAAACGTACCTGATCCTTTTGAATTCTTCTTTCTTGAGATTGAGGTATATGATCCACAGTTTCTTCATCTTCAATCTTCAAGACTTAAACTATTCACGAAATACGCCAACTCAAATTCCGTAACAATCTCCCCCTTTGGCGGTTTCGTGACAAAACACAGATCCACAAAGAAAATTCAAAAAGATATTTTTGTTGCTATCACCATACAACAAAAATTTACAAAAGAGTTCCAGAAATTAAAAACATGAGATAAACTCCTAAGACAGACTCTAGACTTAGACATCTGTAACCTCTGCACACAGAAAACATTCTTGACAAACAAATTCGTTAGATACCTCAAGAATTGGAACATAGAAAAAACCAAGTGCAGAGATAGAGTTTGATCTCACCATGACATTTAAAAGAATCAGATATGTGAAAGAAACATAGTTAAAACCAACATATCTTCTAAGCAGTTGAAAACCAAATGTCAAAGTATGTTAGTCCAACACCAACTTGTTAGTCATATTACATGCCCAAATAGTTAGTCAAATAGTTAGTATAGAAGCATGTCACAATCCACAAAAGAAAACCAAAGTTGAGTTGAGATTCATACTTACCTTGATATCACAATCATTGTTCATTCATTGTTCATTGTTTTCGCTAACTCTCTCCCCCTTTTTGTCACAAAAACAAGCCAAAACGTAGCATGAGCTACAATATGTAAGGAGAGTAACAAAAAAAAAAAAAGAGTTCTAAAAGTATGCACAAACTGAGAAATAAACTAAAAGAGTAAAGAAAAACAATGTTCTGAGAACTAAGAACCCAAACTAAGGTGACCAATTCTGTTGCTCAATCTGAAGAGTCAGAACTAGTACAGCTTAGCTTGCTTAAAAGTCCTTTAAGCAAGTTCTTAAGGTTTGAGTATTTTTTCTTGATCTTCTTGTGTTCAGAGGAGACTTGCTGAAGCTCTCTCGATATTCTTTCATGTGTAGCAGAGATTCTTTGTTGTTCCTGACGAATCGATTCCAATATCTCTGTCTCAGTTGTCCGTGTCTTTGAATAAGATGAACGCTGTCTGGATGCAGATGGTGCATCAGGTCCTGCAGTCCATGGTGATCCAGTTTGCAAAATTCCTGAAAGTGAGCGTGCTCTGGTTAGAGGCCCACTCTGCTGGCTTGTATTTCTTTGAACGCTTTTCCTTCTTGTATATTGTACGGTCGTGGAGGCAGATTTCATAAGTCTCTTCCCTTTGGTGAACTTCCTTTCTTCTTCATCAATTTTTCGCTGAACATCCTTAAAGAAATCGTCCCATTCTTCACTATTGTAATCCGAGCTGTCTTCATTGGCTCCTTCCGGTTTGTCTCCAGTTGAGACGCCTGGTTCTTCTTTAACCGATGAACCCCCAGGCAGCATTGCGACCAGCAAGATGATCAACCACGAGAATGCCATTGATTCTAGTGCTTTGAGTTTTAAGAAGGTGTCCTGTGAAGACCAACTCAAGAATATATGAAAAATCGTCAATTTTGAAAAATTTGAAAAATTGTACCTAGACAATCATAATCATATAGAGAAGCCAAGAATCAAATTAGTTTTCCAAAAAGAATTTTAAAAATAGATCAAATCCATGATTTACAAAAATTCCTCTTTTATGCCCTTAAACCGAATTTTTAGAAATCGAAGCCTAAAAACACGTTAAACAAGTGAAATCCCAGCATAAAAGTAAAACTAATTGATCCAGAGTTCTTATTTCAAAAGAAATTTGATCAAAAACCATTCACAAACGAAAAAATCCAACTTTACAACTCACGTTTGATGAAAAAACAGAAAAACTGTGAAAAACCGAGTTTTGATCATGAAAACTTACTTGAATCCAAAGAACTTTGAGTTTTGAAGCACCAGGAAGCAAGAAATCTAGAGAGAGAAACTCTAGAAGCTTGAAAACCAGAAATTAGGGTAAAGAAATCTCGAATCTGAAAGTTTCTATATAGAACCCTAGCCGCGATCCGGATCGGCCGAGAATGTGATCCGGATCGGCCACACGCGGGAAAAATCCTGCGTTCGGGATCCGGATCACTTGCCACGATCCGGATCGGCTACACCTTTTTCTTCAGAAAAATTAAGAAAAATACAGTAAAATCCAGAAAAAGTATGTAAGCACATTATCATGTCAACTTTAAACAAATGACATCGTTTCACACAACAAGAAATAGATTATGAAAAATCTATCAATAATATCCAAAAATGAAACGAAGATTTACGAAAGTTAAAACACTTAAAGTTGAACAACTTCAATTACATCTATCTTGATCCTATGTGTAATGTCTTTATCAAATCATCAATTTCAGTAAAGAAAATGAAGTACCAAGATCAATAGATGTTTGAAATCCCAGATAAGTTAAATAATATATCTAGACAATCTGTTGAAGGAGTGGCTCTTTGAGCATCTTAAATCAAAAATCCCACCTTATACCAACCATGAAATACGACTGAGTCAAGTATTTCAATATGAGTTTTATCAACAATTTTTCAAACAAAAGTTTGCTTTTCATTCATGGAGTTCCTTTTTCTTTCATTTTCTCCATGTGGTGGTAGTTTTCACACTCCTCACTGGGATGTAACTCTTTCCACATCTTTTGAGCATTTCACATTTCATTGACTCCCCCTCAATTGGCTATCAATTATTCAATATATAAAGTATTCAACCAAACCATTGATCTCGAATTCATACTCGACTAAGCAATCAAATATGATAATGACTATACCAAGAGATCATTGAGAGAGAAATTGACTTTGATCACAGAAAGATGGTTTAATTAACGTAAATGATCATTGCAACATTGAAACATTATGACATCAAAAACATAATAAATTTCTAAATGCATAAAAGGATGCAATTAAAGTCAATTATGATGTATGCTCAATTAGTGTGCTATGTACAGAACATAGATAAAGAACAAAACAAAAACAAGAACAAAAACAAAACCTAATCTAAGCAAAGGTTTCAAAAAGAGTTTATTTCAAGGAAAGCATGCCAATTGCTTTTCGCAAGTGAATGAAACGTTTTTGATCCAACGGTTTTGTTAAGATGTCGGCTAATTGATCTTCAGTTGAAATATATGACAGTTGAAGAATGTTTGATTCAACTAGCTCTCTAAGAAAATGATATCTAAGTTCAATATGTTTTGTTCTAGAGTGCAACACAGGGTTTTTAGAAATGTTAATGGCACTAGTGTTGTCACATAAAATGGTTACCGAAGATGTTGAAATTCGGAAATCACTCAACACGCTCTTCATCCAAATCAATTGGGTTGAGCAACTTCCTGCAGAAATGTACTCCGCTTCGGCAGTCGAGAGTGCTATGCAGTTCTGTTTCTTACTGTGCCATGCAACAAGGCAGTGGCCTAGATAGAAGCATGCACCACTCGTGCTTTTTCGGTCATCCACAGATCCAGCCCAATCGGCATCTGAGTATCCAACAATATCCAAAGTCGTTCCCATAGGATACCAAATTCCGAAACTGATTGTACCTTTGATATACCGGATGATCCGTTTCACCGCTTTCAGGTGAACCTCCTTCGGTGCTGATTGATATCTCGCACAAATCCCAACACTGAAGGATATATCCGGGCGACTAGCCGTGAGATATAGTAGACTTCCAATCATACTGCGGTACAGTTTCTCGTCTACATTCTCACTTTGTGATTCACTTCCAAGTCCCTTATGGCTAGTTCCCATTGGAGTTGGAAAATCTTTCGAATTTTCAAGGTCAAACTTTTTGACCAACTCCAGTGCATACTTGGATTGACACAAGTGAATTCCTTCATCGTTCTGCTTAACTTGTAATCCAAGAAAATAATTCAACTCGCCCATCATGGACATCTCAAATTCGCTTTCCATGGTCTCCGCGAATTTAGAAGCATCAGTATTTCTTGTTGCTCCAAAAACAATGTCATCAACATAGATTTGAGCAACTATGAAATTGTTTTGATAATGCTTCACAAAGAGAGTCCTGTCAGCTCCCCCTCGAGTGTAGCCCTTTTCCAAAAGGTGCTTTGTCAACCTTTCGTACCATGCTCGCGGTGCTTGTTTCAGACCGTAAAGAGCCTTTTTCAGTCGAAAAACATGGTTAGGTAGTTTATGATCCACAAAACCTTTCGGTTGAGCTACATAAACTTCCTCATTTAAAAATCCATTTAAAAAGGCGCTCTTAACGTCCATTTGAAATAATTTGATTTTAAAATGACAAGCAATAGCAAACAGTATACGAATGGACTCGAGTCTAGCTACAGGGGCGAAGGTTTCATCAAAGTCTATACCTTCTACTTGAGAATAGCCTTGAGCAACTAACCTTGCTTTGTTCCGGATGATAGTACCTTCTTCGTTTTTCTTGTTCTTGAAGATCCATTTGGTACCTATCACATTGTGTTGCTTCGGAGGCTTTGTCAGTTCCCAGACTTTGTTTCGCTCGAATTGATGGAGCTCTTCCTGCATTGCTTTAATCCAATAATCATCTTGGAGAGCTTCATCAACATTCCTTGGTTCGATTTGAGATACATAGCATGCAAATCCGCAAACCAATTGTCTCCGTGTTCTAACTCCTTCTTGTGGATCTCCAATTATGTTCGACTCAGGGTGATCCTTGGAGATGCGTAACGTCTGAGGTAGAGGAGTAGGCGGAGGTACACGAGATGATTCCTGCACATCACATGAGCTTGAAGAACCGTTAGATGCATCAACATTATTATCGAAAGAATTGTTAGAAGAAGATGCATTAGCAGGTGAATCATCATCAAGAGAGATATCGAGGGTAGATTTTTCAGATTCAAAATGAAAAGCTTCATCTACCTTAACATTTATCGATTCTACGATCGTCTTAGATTCTAAGTTAAAAACTCGATATGCTCTGCTGTTTGTAGAATAACCTAAGAAAATCCCTTCGTCACTTCGAGAGTCAAATTTTCCAAGATTTTCGCGATCACGTAAAATAAAACACCGACTCCCGAAAATGCGAAAATATTTGATGTTAGGTTTTCTACTAAACCAAAGTTCATATGGTGTATTAAAAGTCCCCGGGCGCAAGTACACTCGATTGATAACATAGACAGCCGTGTTCACCGCTTCAGCCCAAAAGTATAAAGGAAGGTTCCGGCTATGAAGCATAACACGAGCCATCTCCTGTACGACCCTGTTCTTGCGCTCGACTACACCATTTTGTTGAGGTGTGTAAGGTGCGGAGAATTCATGTTTAATACCATTAGAAACACAAAAATCAATGAATCTAGAATTAATGAATTCACCACCTCTATCACTCCTCACTCGAGTAATCCTTTCATTCTTTTCTATCATAATACGATTGCAGATTTCGAGAAAAGAGTCAAAGGTATCAGCTTTTTCCTTTAGAAAGGCTACCCAAGTATATCTAGAAAAATCATCAACCAATAAGAAAATATACCATTTACCTCCCAGAGATGGTTGACGAGTTGGCCCCATTAAGTCCATATGCAAAAGTTCCAAAGGCCGTTTTGTACCTATGTGGTTCAAATTCTTGTGTGCAGTCCTAGACTGTTTTCCCTTTTGGCAACCGCCACACACAAGGTTTTGTTCAAAAGAAAGTTTCGGAACCCCTTTGACCACATCTTTATTTGAAATTCTAGAAAGTTCCTTAAAGTTTATGTGACCTAGCCTTTCATGCCAAAGTGTTTCGTTTTTCAAAGATGCTAGGTTACATTTTTCAGAAATTTTAGAAGGAACTACATAACAGTTGTTTTCTGATCTAACCCCCTTTAAAAAGAAAGCATGGTTCAAGTCAGTTACAGTGCATTTATCAGATGAAAAATTAACTGAATAACCATTATCACACAGTTGACTTATGCTTATGAGGTTAGTCTTTAGGCCATGAACAAATAATACATTATCTAGAACCGGGCCATCTGGAATAGCTACTGTTCCCTTTCCAACAATTTTGGAAGACCGGCCATCTCCGAAAACAACAAGTCCTCCGGAGTTTTTCTCAAAAGTTTGAAAACAGTTTTTATCGCCGGTCATATGTCGGGAACACCCGCTATCCAAATACCAAGACGAACTATCATATGCATGCAAGGAAACAGTGGTAGCAAGACAGGGAAAGATCTCACCTTTGCGCACCCAAACCTTTTTGGTATGCGACTGTAGTGCTCGTGGAGTTGATTTCCTAGGTGAGGGCGTCTTGCTTGAAGAATTGCTGCTCCTTGAAGATGTCGTCTTGAGCGATGTACTACCAAGGCTCTTTTCCGTCAATTTGGTTGGAGTGGTTTTCCGAGGAATAGCCCTTTTGGTAGTTGCTGCAAGATGTTCTTGAGGTGTGCATTTGGCTCCAGTCTTGCAGTTTCTTCTGATGTGCCCTGAAATGCCACAACGAAAACATACCTTGGTTCTTGTCGATTCCGAAGATGATGTAGTAGGTTCGTTGTCGTTGCTTGGCGTGAACACCGGTGTCGGAGGAGGAGATACCGACGAAGGCACAAATACCGTACCACTCGAACTTGGAATGTCTCCAGTTTGAGTGTATCCGAGGCCGAACTTGTTTCTTTGACCGAGACCAAGGAGTCTGTCCAACTTACTCCTTCCAGAAGTAAATCTCTGTAAGTCATCCTTTAGTTGGCGTATGGTCTCTGTCATTTCAGATTTTTCCTGTCGGGCCTCGCCGTAGAGCTTCAAGAAGTAATTCGCTTTGTTCACCATGTCTACATAACTCTTCTCGAAATGCTCATTGGACTCTTGAAGGGAAACATTTGTCTTAACCAGATTGTCCCTTTCCACTTCAAGATCGGTTGAGATAGAGGTTACTCTTTTTAATTCAACTTCAAGATCCAGTAATCTCTCTTTCAACCCCTTGTTTTGTTTAGCCAGTTTCTTTGAATCCCTCAGAAGTTGATGGTAGGCTAAAACAAAATCTTCACCTTCCGAATTATCTGACTCATCGTCCGTTGCAATCTTTTCCACAGTGGAGTTGGACAGTGAGTCGGATGTACTTGCCATTAAGCACATGAAGGATGAAGGTTTGGTGGACGCGTGGAAAGCTGTCGCGTTGTCTTCTTCATCACTTGACGATGACTCATTTGACGTGGAGTTGTCATCCCAAGTGACTGCTTGCATCGCTTTCTTCTTAGCCGGATTCTTGTTGGGACATTCAGTTGCTATGTGGCCGTAGCCTCGACATTTGAAACACTGAACTTGTCCCTCAGAACTTTTCTTATCCTTTGAGAAGTTCTCTTGGCTTCTTGACTTGTAGCTTGAGAATCCCTTGCCTTTCTTCGACTTTCCGAAGGATGGAGTTTTGCTTGAATTTCCCCTTCGAAAGTTGCGGCGAAACTTCCTTGTCAAGAGAGCGAGCTGCTTCTCAAAGTCCTCCATAGAAATGTTCTCGTCGTCGTCCGAGGAGGATGAATCCGCGTCTTCTTCTTTAGTTGATTTCAATGCGTAACCTGAAGACTTAGAAGAGGATGCCTTTCCAGAAGAATAGTTAGTAGGAAAAGTCATTTCATAAGTTTGTAAAGCACCTACTAATTCTTCTACACGCATTTCGTCCGGGTGTTTAATTGTTTCAATGGCTGCAACCTTCGGGCGAAATCGTTCAGGAAGAGTTCTTAGAATTTTTCTTACAACTTTAAATTCTGGAATCTTCTCTCCCAAGTTAGCACATGAGTTCACGATGTCTTGCAATCGTGTGTAATAGTCAGTGAAGGATTCATTCTCTGCCATAGAGATAGAGTCAAACTTGCTCGTAAGCATTTGCAGTTTCTGAATCTTCACTAGGTTAGTTCCCTCATGCGTAACTTGAAGAACATCCCAGATTTCTTTCGCAGTCTCACATGCCGAGACGCGAGAGAACTCAGTTTGTGACAAAGCATTAAATAGAGCATTAATCCCTTTGCCATTGTAAGAAGATAAGTCTATCTCTTCCTTGGTCCATTTCGACCTAGGTTTTAAGGTGCGAACATCATCTAAAATTTCAGTTGGATTAGACCATCCTAATTCAATTGATTGCCACACCCTTTCGTCGATGGAAATTAAGAAAGCTTTCATCCGTACTTTCCAGTACGCATAATTAGTTCCATCAAAGAAAGGGGGTCGATTGATGTTTCCACCTTCAACCATTGTTTACAACCCTATTCCCGCTCTGATACCACTTGTTGGGTTTAGGTTAATAAGGATCTAATAGGGGAAAAAACACCTAGAGGGGGGTGAATAGGTGTAAACAATAAACACTCAAAAAATCATTGTGCGATAAAACCCAATGCGGAAAAATAAAAGAACACACAAGATTTTTACGTGGAAAACTCCAAACCGGAGTAAAAAACCACGGGACCGATAACACGGCGAAATCCACTAGAGTTAACACACGTACAAGGTGATATAACGTACTCACAGACGACTCAACCTTTTACCATACGCCCCTAGTCGATCTTCTCCGCTCGCTCCGCAACGCTTCTCGAATCCACGATTTGCGCCGCCAACGCTGAATCCACAGCGTCCAACGTCGAATCCACGACGTCCGACCGAATCCACGGTCTTCACCCAATGGCACGCTTCGAATCCACGAACGCACCTCGCTCCGAATCCACGAGAGCGATGACACCTTGAATCCACAAGGCCACGCGAGTCCACGCGCCGATTTTGGGGTAAATCGTTGTTTGTTTGGGTGGTGATGATCCGCCGAATACTTAGATCAAGAGTAGATCGGAAATACCATCTAAGTATTCATTAGTTTGATTCAACTCAAGATATGAGTATGAAAATCCTAGAATCAAACTAATCAATATAGATGAAGAACCATTAAATAGATCTAATGATTTCCGTTCTTCTCTATATGTGGATCTAAGGCCGTATAAAATGATATTTGAAAATGACGGCTCTTTTTCCGATGCCCTAGAAATGAAATAGGAGGGCTATTTATAGGTTAGAAACCCTAGGAAGAATATTCGGATCAAAAACAAACTTTTCTGGAAAGTTTTACCGACGGCGATCCGGATTGCATAAGCCACGATCCGGATCGCAGACGCACAGAATGCAGTTTCCAGAAAATCGCCTGTTCGGGATCCGGATCATAATCCACGATCCGGATCGTTCATACATTTTCACAAAACACCCCATTCGGGATCCGGACTGCCCAAGCTATGATCCGGATTGCAGCAATGTATGAACGAACACCTTTCGGGATCCGGATTGAAAGTCCACGATCCGGATCCTGAACATGTCCCATGTTCAGTTTTTGATGAATATGCAATTAAAACCTCTTCCAAGTGTTTCTACACTATAAGAAGTATTCGGATCATCAAAATTATTTAGTTAAACGTACCTGATCCTTTTGAATTCTTCTTTCTTGAGATTGAGGTATATGATCCACAGTTTCTTCATCTTCAATCCTCAAGACTTAAACTATTCACGAAATACGCCAACTCAAATTCCGTAACACCTCCTGGCGTGGGTAACGGCAAACCCGCGCTATACAACGGTGGCCGTCTGACACCTCTGGAATGGTGCAAATCAGCAGCCTGAACCACTTGAAAAATCTCACTTCGCAACCCATCCACGAACAGTTGCGCTTTGTGGGATCGTCCCTTATGACGAAAGGGACGCAATTGCCAAGCGCACGAATTCGCGCTGATATTCCATAACTGTTCTGTTTCCTTGCTGAATATGGTTTAGGTCGTCTTCCAGCTTCTTCTTAACGCTGCTAGTGAAGAAGGCCCCAAATAGATCCTGCTTAAACCTCGCCCACGACAGAAGCACGGTGCCCTGGGTGGGATCTGGGCGCACGTCTTCCACCATAGACGAGCGTTTCCCTCCAAAAAGTGGACCGCCAGGGGGACGCGCTCGGGGTCCTCTATGAGTAAGTCTTCAAACAACTTCTCCATCGAACCCACCCACTTTTCAACGACCCAGGGGTCGGTCGTCTCTCCATCGTACGTGGGCGGTTCGAACTTCATAAAATCCGCCAGATTAGCCCGCACTCGTTCTCGCCTGACTGGGGGACTGTCCCTTCCCCAGCGACGGCGGCGGCCGCGGAGGTACTCCCGCCGAGGGCTCCCGGCGCCGGCCCCGCGGGTGCTGATCCTGGTGCTGCTGTCGGTATGGTAGTCTGGGTGGCCATTGCTGCCGGTGGGGGGGCTGCCCCTGTTGCTGGCGGTGGTGCGACTGGTGCAGTTGGCCCCTGTGGAGGGGCAGGAGCGATGGTTGCTGCTGCATCAGTTGACGTACATGTTCTGTAAGGGTCGCCAGCTGCCCCGCCATCTCCCTCAACTGTTGCCGCAGGGCTGGTTCTCCGCGGTTGCCGATGTCGTCGCATCCGCCCCCACCTCCTCAGCCGATGCCCTGGTTCGAACCATTGTCTGTCGCACATACCATCAGAAATTAGCTCTAGACAACTAGAAGGAACCACCATAAACATCGGGAGGGAAAAGAAAAACACTATCTATACATCCCCTTTCCCCGGTCTCTCACGTCCTACGCTCGTAATCCCTGCACATTTCATTTATTAGTAGCAAAGTGTGTATCTCGGTGGATGTTGGGCCATGTACTGCTGTGATTAAAGCAACCTCTCTGATACCATCTTAATCTGTCACGCCCCGGGGGTTTTCATTTAGCGGAAACGATATACAAGGAAAGCATTTGACGCGCAAAATCTCAATTTTTTTGAAAACCTCCTTCCCCGGCGCGTGCCCAGACCCGCCGCATATACAGATTTACTCGGAATCGGGCAGAGTCTCCTCTGTATATGCTCGGCGTCGCGGCTAATACAACAGTCACACAATCATCATTTCGCATTAATCACAACAGTACCGCTACTAACAATGCAGGAAGGTTTAAACAATACCCGTGGCCAGTTAAGTTGAAAGGATAAACCCAGAGTTTTGAAGACAGGCCCACACGACCCTCAGTTTTAGAAAACGATTTGAAATCCACATAAATCCACATAAGTTGGAAAACGGGTCCACACGACCCTAGATCTTTGAAAACAGTTTTCGAAATTCTTCTCTTTTATTTTTGGTTTGGAAAACAGCGAACGGGGATAGAAGAGAAAAAATAGTAATATGCATCCAACCAGAAGTCAACAACATCCACACGACCCCACGAGGGTATCGAGAACCACACAGTAACTACAATACTGAATGAAATGCGGAAAAAGTAAAGGGAAATAAAAACAAACTGGGGCTCCCACAGCCCGATCGCTCCCACCGCGGCCTCACCGTCGTCTACCTCCCACCCCTGGATGAACCTGTACAGAGTGGGTAGTCAGTGACAACAACAGGCTAAAGTAATAAGCGGTAAAGTAATAACAAACCACAAAGCACGACTAGCTGGAGCACCACTCTGCTCATAAAATCAATCCGCAGTCACCTGTAACCTGTAACACCTCACCTGTAACACCTGACCTCGTCGGTCCCCAATCGACGGGTCGCACCGCCCACACCTTGGTGCCTCAAACCCCACACCTACGGGGGTCCCCACTACGTCACCTCGTGGGTAAACACGGGTCAAGGACCGCTTTTCCGGAAAAGAGCACCCTTAGCGGTGGCCAAACCGCGGGTGCTCGTGTCGCAACCTCGGGCCACAGAACCAAACACAGGTAATATAGTAACACACTGAGACCATTAGCATTAGGAATAATAAAACAGGAAATTTAACATTATCACTATTATCCGACTTGTAAGATCCGTCTCAAAGATGACAAAAGAAACCCACCTGTCACGCACTATGACTGCCGCTCGGTCACTCCGGCCCCGGCGTGTTCCCTGAACCTACGAGAACCCACTGTCAGGACGAAGTCATAAACTCCTCACCTATAATTAGACGCGGCCGACACCGACTAGTCCCCCGTTGCTTGGACGCGAGGAGGGCTCCCCGGCGCGAAAGAAGCAACGGCCCGGTCGGTATCCGGCGGCGGCAACGGCCCGGCACGGCGCCCAAGTCCCACGGCGTCCACGCCCGCACGCGCGGCGGCGCCCCGCGCGGTGGTCGGGTCCGCACGGGGCCCAGCCCGCACGCGCGGGCTGCGCCCCGCGCGGCGCCCGGGCCCGCACGGCCCTAGCCCGCACGCGCGGGCTGCGCCCCGCGCGGCGCCCGGGCCCGCACGGGCCCAGCCGCACGCGCGGGCTGCGCCCCGCGCGGCGCCAGGCCCGCACGGGGTCCAGCCCGCACGCGCGGGCGGAGCCCCGCGCGGCGCCCGCCCGCACGGGGTCCAGCCCGCACGCGCGGGCGGAGCCCCGCGCGGCGCCCAGGCCCGCGCGGCGCCCTGCCGCACGCGCGGGCGGCGCCCCGCGCGGTGCCCAGGCTCCGGCGGGCCCTGCCCGCACGCGCGGGCGGCGCCCCGCGCGGTTGCCCTGGCCCGCGCGGCGCCCCCCGTGCGGCGACGTACGGCCGGCCGTTGGTTTCCCCCCTCCTCCTTTTTCGCGCGACGGCGCGTCTCAACCTCGAATTTACACCAAGAACTACGTAAAATATTTTACAAGAAAAAACTCACCGGTCTCGGTGCTACCAATTCGCCAATGGGGGAAGGAGAGGAAGAAGAGGTTCGCTCCGCGTTGCCGGGTCTTGGGGGTGGGTCGATCGCTCCCTCCCTTGCACCGTCCTTGCTCCGCGATCGAAAGGAGAAAGCCTGGGGAGAAGGGGAAAAAACCGCTTCCTCAACTCGATGCGTTACGCTCAGGACAAGAAGGGGGAAAAAAATAATGCCCTAGCCCCGAGTCGTAGCGTCCAAACAAAAAGGGGAGGGTCGATTACCAAAACCCCAGACCAACCATCTAATTAACCAAATTGGCACAATCGACCTAGACCCCGCGTAATCAAGAAAATAATTAGATAAACAAACGGGGTAAACAGGGTGCGAACCTGGGTCCAGCCTGCCTCGGTAACCGTACTAAAACTTCCGGAATTTATTCTGGGAGATTCCGGGGTCCGAATCCACAACCGATTTCGCCTGCGGTCTCCGTTTCGCGAGCTTTATTGCCTAAAATTACTCGCCGAGCCCGATGATCTTTCCAGAAACTCAGAATTATTAGTCCCCCTTTCCCGGACCCCTGAACGAAAGCGAAAGAAATTAAAAAAAACAAAGGCAGACCCCAGGATGGAACCACAACAATTTAAACCAGTGGATACTACAAACACGGACTACTTCCACCCGTCACCACACGGGCCACTAGCTCGGAGCATAACCACCATCCCGGATTGTCCGTTCGACAGTCCGTTCTACCGAGGAGACGGTCAAAACTAACGCTAGATTTCAGCTCTAGGTCCTGCCACGAGGCCTCCCCATAGAGGAAGTTGCATGCAGGGCATCCTAGCCGAGAGTGACCAATGCCAGAACGCCGTGCGGTCAAACACCCCTCGTTGACCCGTACTGCCTCACAATCACTAAACTCGCAACCCAAATCCTCAAGACTATACCTTGGTCATGGGAAGCTGGCGACGACAACCAAGAAATACGGTCCTACCTCCGTCTGGTGCCGAAGGGGTGCGACACTCTGGTTAACCCCTACCGCTCGGTCCCAATCCATTGCCCTTCCAAGCACCATGCACTGAGCCGAGCTGCAAACCCCCAGACCAAACGATCACATTCCAACTAGGAGTATTCTAAGCTCTAGGTTCCGCTCAACTAAAAGAAAGAATCGAGCCCAAACGAACAAGATTTGCAAGCCCCGGTGGTCTCTTTCTCAACCCAAGGGAGAACCCCAAGACCCCACCGTGACGATTCCTACAACCATCGTAGTGACCACAGCAAAGAGACGAACCATGGGTAACAACCGTAGGGGAGGAAGTCCTCATACCTGCCCCTACCCTATCAAGATGCACAACGAAACGGCCGACTATCTACTGTAACTAAAACCAGCAGACCTAGAAGGTGCAAATCTAGACGAAAGGCTACCCGGTGCCCACGACCGACAACCCAGTAGACCCTCTAACAACTACAGCGGGTACACTACCACCAGTCACCGTTACTAATGTCGACCAGAACGTGGCAGAGGAAGGGGTTCGGAAAACCAAAAGCCGGCGCACGATCTGCGTGTTAACAGCCGCACCAAGTGCATGAAACACCGTCAGCAGGCCCACCGTGTCCGTGTGGTTGCTTAATCCATTGATTCCTAGCAACCATCAATACCCCGGTGGCAGCCGGCCTCGACCCCAGCTCCACAACAACACGACTACACATGCACGACAACCACGCTAAACCGAGAACAAAACTTAACCCGTACACACACAACACAAGTCAGTTCTAGTCTCCGGCTAGCATAGCACTCAAACAACTATCGAGAAAAGGGGACCCATACTTTTCCCCCCCCCGGATCACTCGCGTTCTAACCTTCATACCATTCATTTCATTCATTTGTAGATAAGTGAGGTATCTTTGTGGATGTCGGGCAAAACTGTTGTGATTGACGAAGTCTCTGTACCATCATAAGCTGTCACGCCCCGGGGCTTTATTTTAGCGGAAACGATTCACAAGAGTATGTGTTGGCGGTCTAAATTTTTTTTGAAAAACTTCTCCCCGGCGCGTGCCCAAGACCCGCCGCATATACGGATCACTCTGCAAACGGGCAGAGTCTCCTCTGTATATGCACGGGAGTAGCCGCTAATAAAGTCCCCAAACGCATCATCCATTCAATCACAACAGTTCTAACATACAACTAAGTACCATAACTGAGTAATAACCATGGCCAAGTGTTACGGAATTTGAGTTGGCGTATTTCGTGAAAGTATCGAGTCTTGAAGATTGAAGATGAAAGAACTTTGGATCATATACCTCAATCTCAAGAAAGAAGAATTCAAAAGGAATCAGGTATGTTTAACTAAAGATTCTTGGTGATCCGAATACTTCTTGTAGTGTAGAAACACCTGGAAGAAAGTTTTATTGCATATACATCAAAAACTGGACATGGGACATGTTCAGGATCCGGATCGTGCTCGGCAATCCGGATCCCGAAGGATGTTTGGTCATTGGCAATTTCAATCCGGATCCTAGACCATCACGATCCGGATCCCGAACATGAAAGTTTGGTGAATTGCATGAACGATCCGGATCGGACTTTGTGATCCGGATCCCGAAACCATGGATTTCTGGACTGTCATTTTTGTTACGACGATCCGGATCACACTAATCTCGATCCGGATCGCCGTCCGTAAATTTTCCAGAAACGGTTTGTTTTTGATCCGTATATTCTTCCAATGGTTTCTAACCTATAAATAGCCCTAAGGTTTTATTTTTCTAGGGCATCCATATAGAGCCGTTCGAATTCAAAATACATCTTATACGGCCCTAGATCCACATATAGAGAAGAAAGGAAATCAATACAATTTATTCTATGTTTCTTCATCTATATTGATTGATTTGATTCTAGGTTTTCCATACTCACATTTTGAGTAGAATCAAATCAATGAATACTTAGATGGTATTTCCGATCTATTTCTAATCTAAGTATTCGGCGGATCATCACCACCCAACAAACAACGATTTACCCTAAATCGGCGCGTGGACTCGCGTGGCCTTGTGGATTCAAGGTGCAACCGCTTCGTGGATTCGAGGCGAGGTACGTTCGTGGATTCGAAGCGTGCTACTGGGTGAAGACCGTGGATTCGGTCGGACGTCGTGGACTCGACGTTGGACGCTGTGGACTCAGGTATGGGACGCAGATCGTGGATTCGAGAAGCGTTGTGGAGCGAGCGGAGAAGATCGACTAGGAGCGTATGGTAAGAGGTTGAGTCGTCTGTGAGTACGTTATATCACCTTGTACGTGTTCAATTCTAGTGGATTTCGCCGTGTTATCGGTCCCGTGGTTTTTTACTCCGGTTTGGAGTTTTTCCACGTAAAAATCTTGCGTGTTATTTATTTTTCCGCATTGGGTTTTATAGCGCAACGATTTTGAGTGTTTATTGTTTACACCTATTCACCCCCCTCTAGGTATTTTTTCCCCTATTTAGATCAATTACTATATAACCCAACAAGTGGTATCAGAGCGGGAATAGGGTTGTAAACAATGGTTGAAGGTGGAAACATCAATAGACCCCCTTTCTTTGATGGAACAAATTATGCGTACTGGAAAGTACGGATGAAAGCATTTTTAATTTCCATCGACGAATAGGTGTGGCAATCAATTGAATTAGGATGGACTAATCCAACTGAAATTATTTCTGATGTTCGCACCTTAAAACCTAGGTCGAAATGGACCAAGGAAGAGATAGATTCTTCTTCTTACAATGGCAAAGGAATTAATGCTCTATTTAATGCTTTGTCACAAACAGAGTTCTCTCGCGTCTCGGCATGTGAGACTGCGAAAGAAATCTGGGATGTTCTTCAAGTTACGCATGAGGGAACTAACCTTGTGAAGATTCAGAAACTGCAAATGCTTACGAGCAAATTTGACTCTATCTCTATGCAGAAGAATGAATCTTTCACTGACTATTACACACGATTGCAAGACATCGTAAACTCATGTGCTAACTTGGGAGAGAAGATTCCAGAATTTAAAGTTGTAAGAAAAATCCTTAAGAACTCTTCCTGAACGATTTCGCCCCGAAGGTCGCAGCCATTGAAACAATTAAACACCCGGACGAAATGCGTGTAGAAGAATTAGTTGGTGCATTACAAACTTATGAAATGACATTTCCTACTAACTATTCTTCGGGAAAAGCATCCTCTTCTAAGTCTTCAGGTTACGCATTGAAAACTACGAAGGAAGAAGACGCGGATTCATCCTCCTCGGACGATGACGAGAACCTATCTATGGAGGACTTTGAGAAGCAGCTCGCTCTCTTGACACGGAAGTTTCGCCGCAACTTTCGAAGGGGCAATCCAAGCAAAACTCCATCCTTCGGAAAGTCGAAGACAAGGCAAGGGTTCC
>JAQOTM010000395.1:54532-206424 GCA_029168755.2 Tillandsia fasciculata | reverse complement strand
TGACCACCGGTTATTTAATCACCTTTAAATCCTGACCACCGATTATTTAACCACCTTTATTAAATAATCTTGGGGGAAATAAATTCCCTATTAAAATATCCGGATCTTATCTCTTATCCAAACCACGAGATAAAATCCCACCATTTAAATCCTTAAATTAATTCGTACGTAGGAGGATTTAAATTTCCGTCACCGGGTAATTAATTAATTAATTAATTAATTATCCTCACGAGTTAACCCACCTTATCCCTAGGGTGCAAGATATTTTGCACGGTTACCGATGCGTGACTAATTACCGCATCGCTAAGGATCCCGTTCCGGGAGATCCCGATATCGGATTTCGAATCCGATCGCACCGTCGGTCATCGTTTTTCGCGCTCTATCGCGGAAAAATATACACACCTCGTCCCGGCCGACTTAAGAAAATTAAATAAATTTTATTTCGCTTAAGGCCTAAGCGATTACATGTGAGTTCGAAAATACCCCAAAGGGTCGGGTCACTACAATAGGCTATAACCTTTCCCCGTTGCATGAGTACTCCACCCAGTCCATTACGCGACGCATCGCAATACACTTCATAATCCTCCCCTGGCTCTGGCAGGGCGAGGATCGGGGCTCGTGTCAATCTGTCCTTGAGCTCCTCGAAGCTTCTCTGACATTTGTCCGTCCAGATGAACTTTTCCCCCTTTCTAGTCAATCGGGTCAAAGGGGTGGCTATCTTGGAGAATCCCTCCACGAAGCGCCGGTAATACCCGGCTAATCCCAGGAAGCTTCGGATTTCCGTTACCGTTGTCGGTTGGGGCCAGTCCGTCACCGAATCTATCTTCTTCGGATCCACTGCGACTCCAGCCGCCGAGATTACGTGCCCCAAGAAACCGACCTCACGGAGCCAAAACTCACACTTTTTGAGTTTGGCATAGAGTTTCTGTTCCCGAAGGGTCTGGAGGACTGCGCGCAGATGTTCTTCATGTTCCTCGTCTGTACGGGAGTAGATGAGGATATCGTCGATGAAGACCACCACGAATAAGTCCAGGAAGGGTTTGAATACCCTGTTCATCATATCCATAAACACTGCCGGGGCATTTGTGAGCCCGAATGGCATTACAGTAAATTCGTAATGGCCATAGCGTGTACGAAAGGCCGTTTTGGGAATATCTTCCCCCTTAACTCTGACCTGATGATAGCCCGACTGCAGGTCAATCTTCGAAAACACCGTCGCCGCTTGTAATTGGTCAAAGAGGTCATCGATCCTTGGGAGGGGGTATTTGTTCTTAATGGTGACCTTATTTATCTCCCGGTAGTCGATGCACAACCGGAGACTTCCGTCCTTCTTTCTCACGAACAGGACGGGCGCGCCCCAAGGTGACGCGCTTGGTCTGATAAAACCCTTATCCAACAGGTCCTCCAACTGCGCCTTGAGTTCCTTCAACTCCGCGAAAGCCATCCTGTATGGTGCTTTAGTGATGGGCTTGGTACCGGGGAGTAGCTCAATTGGGAAGTCGACCTCCCGCTCCGGTGGCATTCCGGGGAGCTCCGCCGGAAATACATCCGGAAATTCCCTTACGACGGGAATTTCAGACGGCAAGGAAATGGGTCGGGTGGCCAAATCCACCGAGGCTAGATAGGCCACGCACCCTCCCTCTATCAGCTTTCTAGCCCGCGACGCGGATATGACAGCCAAAAAGGAGGTGCTTTTACATGCCAAGTACACGTTTTCCGGGAATCCCGGCTTCCGTAGTTGCACCTGGCGCTTGTCGCAGTCGATGACCGCCTGATACTCGGTAAGCCAGTCCATGCCCAAAACCACATCGTATTCCTTTAGCGGTATGACCACTAGATCCCAGGGGCACGACAACCTTCCCAGTCTTACCGAACACGAGGGTATTAGGCCAGTCGCCGCGATTGGCCCCCCAGGTGTTTGGACGGTCATCATAACATCGAGAGGGCTACTTTCTATCATATGTGTTTGTGCAAACGTGCGGGAGATGAAGGAGCGAGTCGCTCCGGTGTCAAACAGGGTTCTAGCTCGAAAATTGAAAACGGAGGTAATACCTGCTACCACTTCCTCTGGCGGTACCGCTCCTTGCTGATCCATGGAGTAGAGTCTCCCTCCGGGTTGCGGTCGCGATTCCCCTCCTGATCTTGGCGTCGGAGGGTGTGAGGGCATTCCCGTTGGCGCTCTACCCCGTCCTGGTGCCTGCACCGTTGGGGCGGAAGCCGCGGAGGATGCTGCTCCCGTGTTCAGGGGACAGTTGTATCGGAGATGCCCCTGTTTGCCGCAGCGGAAACAGTGATCTTGTCTCTTGGGGCATTCCGTCACTAGATGCGATGCTCCGCAGATAACGCATGGCTTGTTCGCTGGTCGAGGCTTCCCGGCAGGCGCACTCTTGCTTCCTTGTTGCGTCTTGGGGTACTTTGGGGGTCGGCTCCCACCAGAAGGGCCCCCTCCCGGGTAAGTCTGCATTCGCTTCCTCTCCCGGTTATTTTCTGATCCCTCACGCCGAGCTCGGGTGATTGCGAACCCCCGCTCCACGATGGTGGCCCTGTCCACCACCTCCCGGAATGTGCGCAAGTCCGCAGCCTGAACCATCTCGAAGATGTCATTCCGTAGCCCATCAACAAAGAGACGGGCCTTGTGGGGTTCATCCCGTATAACAAACGGGACACAGTTAACCAATCTCACGAACTCTCTTTGATATTCCACGACTGAGCGGTTCCCTTGTCTAATATTCTTCAGGTCGTCTTCCAATTGCCGCTTGACGCTGTCGGAGAAGAAGGCGCCAAACAGCTCCTCTCTAAAGGCCGACCATGTGGGTAGTGGGTCGCTTGTAGACGGATCCGGGCGTATAGTCTTCCACCAGATGCGTGCATTCCCTTCGAGGAAGTGCACAGCTAGTGGGACCCGCTCATGCTCCTCCATCAGTAGGTCCTCAAAGAGTTTTTCCATGGTATCCACCCACTTCTCGACGACCCACGGATCGGTCGTTTCGCCCTCGAAAGTGGGAGGGTCATGTTTCTTGAACTGGGTCAAATTCGTCCTGATCCTTTCCCGTGTCGCTTGCTGCTCCGTGATTCCTCCTGCGGTGGCGGACCCCCCAAGGGTAGGGGTCGTCCCTGCCTCCCCTGCTGTCGCTCCCAAAGCGGGCCCCGAAGTCGTCGGGGTGGGTACTTCCCTTGGGACTGGGGGCTGTTCCGTCGTCGTACCACCCGCCCCTTGCGGTTCCGTAGTGGGTGCTGTGGTTTCGGGCGGAGGGGTCGGATCGCGCTCGGCTGACGCGGTAGTCTGTCGTTGCGTCAACTGCCGAACCTGCTCCGTCAATGTCGCTAACTGCCCGGCCATTTCTCGCAGTTGTCGCCTGAGGAGCTGGTTCTCCGCGGCGGCCGGGGCCGCTCCGTCTGCGTCTGCATTCTCGGTGGACGATCTAGTCCGGGCCATCGTCTGCTGTAAACAAAGAAACCTCGTTAACCCTAAGGTTACTACCCTAGCACCCTATCTTACGACTACACCTATAATACGTTCCCGTTTCCCCGTACTCTCACGTACTACGCACCTATACCTTGGTTATCTCATGTCCAATTTGCTTGTGGTACCTTACACTGTGGATGTGGGTCACGTCTACTATGGTTGTGGTTGCATTTCTCTGATACCATTTAATCTGTCACGCCCCCGGGGGTTTTCGAGTGAATCAGAGCGGAAAACAGCGTGAATATTTTTTTTTTCTTTTTAAGGTAATACAAACCTCATCCCCGGTACGTGCCAGACCGCCACATACACAAACTCTCTCTGCCCACGGACAGAGTCTCCTTTGTATATGCACGGCGTCTCATTTACAACATCAAACATTAAACTCCAACCAACAACCATACAGTAGACATACATCATCAAACAACACAAGTTTATAAAGCGGCGTCAGCGTTTGGAAAGGATAAAACCCAGCGTTTGTAAAATCCGTGCCCACACAGCACTTCGTTTTGAGAAAACATTTTCGCAATCAAGTAGTTTATCATGAAAACGTGCCGCGTAAGAAAGCATCATCAGGAGTATCAAAAGCATATGAGGACACCTCATCCACAGAACTACTAATACATGTCCAAACTAAAGTAATCCACAACTAAAGTAGTCCACAAGCAAATTAACTATTTAAAGCATAAAAGGAAATGAGATATAGAACCAAGTATCCTGACTACGGTCCTCGCGACGCAGTCTCACCGCCATCCCGGCTAACGCACCTAGTAATACCTGTCACGGAGTGGGTAAAGTCAGTGACAAACAAAGTAGATGTTTAAATGCAACAAGGAAAGAAGAGCAAACCGATTATACCAGGACCTTTCGCTAAAACCTGAAACTCACATTACTCATTTTGTTTACTTTGGTGCCACCGTCCCGTCGGGGTTGTCAACGTCTCTCCCCGCGGGACAATTGATGCCCTCTTCACGGGCTAGTGCGGTACCTTTAGCCGCCGTGAAGAGGTCCCCACCTTACGTGGGGAGCACGAGTCACATAGACCGCTTCTCCGGAAAAGTACACCCATGCGGAGGCCAATCCGCCTGTGTACGTGCAACATCCGAAAACGGATTTGCCGAGATCGGCGTGTAGTGAGCACCGCGACCGCAGCCGCATCAGTTGTTAGATAAAAACATTTATGCGAAAGGTTAAACTGTCCATCTACTTTGTTAGGTAAATTGAGAGCACTTTTAATGACGATAGATGCACTTACTGCACTTGTTGCACTTATAGCAACTGTACCCACCTTGTTGGAGAGCAATCGGAACACCGGTATCCTTCGCGCTCTCCCGCTGCACCCCGGGACCTAAAGAAAGTCCGTACGGATAACTATGATCAGAAACATACACTAACATCTTAAATCGGAATAGACCCCACTATAATCTTTTTGACGGACAAAGACCCGGCACCGTCCGGTTCGCCGTAACCGGAACCCCCGCACCGCCATCGCCGTCTGTCGGAGCCCCGCGCGGCTCGAACCCGCGCGGCGCGGCTCCACGGGCGGCGCCCGCACGGTGTCCGCGCAGCGCCCGCGCGGGTGCGGCACCGCGCGGTGCCCCACGCGGTGCGCGCGCGGGGTTGCCCGCGCGGCACCCCGGCCCGCGCGGGTGCGGGCCCGCGCGGCGCCCGCGCGGGTGCCCCGCGCGGCGCCCGCGCGGGTGCGGCCCCGCGCGGGTGCCCCGCGCGGCGCCGCGCGGGTGCGGCCCCGCGCGGCGCCCGCGCGGGTGCCCCGCGCGGCGCCCCGCGCGGTGTCCCGCGCGGTGCCCCGCGCGGTGCGCGCGCGGGTGCGGGCCCGCGCGGCGCCCGCGCGGGGTTGCCCGCGCGGCACCCTGCCCCGCCCGGCGCCCGCGCGGGTGCGGGCCCGCGCGGCGCCCACGCGGGTGCCCCGCGCGATGCCCCGCGCGGTGCCCGCGCGGGTGCGGGTCCGCGCGGCGCCCGCGCGGGTGCCCCGCGCGGCGCCCGCGCGGTTGCGGGCCCGCGCGGGTGTCGCCCGCGCGGCGCCCGTGCGGGTGCGACCCGCGCGGTCCCGTCGCCGCTTGCGGCGGCGTCCGTCCGTCCGCGGCTCTCCTCCGCGCGATGCCCTAGCGGCACCGCGCGTCTCAGCCGCCCGTTCCGTGCCCTTGCATGATGACGATGGTGGCGACGGTGACGGGGTTGACGGAGAAACCCAAGAACTTGACGAAAGAGGCGACGGAAAAATCCGGAAAAATTACTAAAAATTATTTTACTAACCGGAGATCGTCGGGAAGGTCGCCCGGTCGTGATTTTGCCTTCGGATCGGTGTTCGGGACGATCGGGCTCCTTCTCTTTTTCCTTCTCCTTCCTTCGGCTAGGGTTCCGTCTTTTTCCTTTTCCCTTTTCTTTCTCTCCTCACCGGTTAGGGTTTTTATTTTTCTTTTCTTTCCTTTCCGATAATCGGGATCCCTTATATAATCCGTACTTTATCTTTAATTAATTTCTCTTTAATTCATACGTAAGAGAATTATTATTTTCCGTCTTGGATAATTAATTAACTAATTAATTATCCCCCACGAGATAACCCACCTTATCTCTAACGGGTGCAAGATATTTTGCACGGATTCCGATGCACGACTAATTACCGTATCACTTTGAATCCCGTTCTGGGGGATCCCGGTATCGGATTTCAGATCCGATCGCACCGTCGGCTTTCTTTTTCCGCGCTCTATCGCAGAAAAATACTAGCACCTCACAATGGCCAACTTTTAAGAATTGAATAATTTTATTTCACTTAAAGGCTTAAATGACTACATGTAAGTCAAAAATACCCCGAAAGGCCAGATCACTACATGAGTGGAGTGGTAATTTTCGAAAACCCTTCCACAAACCGCCTGTAATACCCCGCAAGCCCAACAAAACTTCGCACTTCGATGACATTAGTTGGTCGGGACCAGTCCCTAACAGCTTCAACCTTCTTGGGGTCCACAGACACCCCTGATTCCGTAATTACATGCCCCAGAAAGGTCACCTCTCGAAGCCAAAATTCGTACTTCTTCAGTTTTGAGAAAAGGCTTCGCTCCCGAAGCACTTGCAATACTTGTCGTAGGTGATCCTCGTGCTCGTCATCACTCCGGGAGTAGACCAATATGTCGTCAATAAAAACTACGACAAATCGGTCCAAAAAGGGCTGAAAAACGCGATTCATCAGATCCATAAATGCCGCCGGGGCGTTAGTCAACCCGAATGGCATTACGGTGAACTCATAATGTCCATACCGCGTTCGAATAGCCGTTTTATGCACATCCTCCGGCTTGATCTTTAACTGATGGTATCCCGATTGGAGATCAATCTTTGAAAACACTCGGGAACCCTGCAATTGATCAAAAAGGTCGTCGATTCTCGGCAATGGATATCGGTTCTTAACCGTTAACTTATTGAGTTCTCGATAATCCACACATAGCCGTAGCGACCCGTCCCTCTTTCGCACGAACAAAACTGGAGCTCCCTAAGGGGACACACTGGGTCGAATGAAGCTCTTGTCCAACAAGTCTTCCAATTGGGCCTTAAGCTCTTTCAGTTCTGCTGGGGCCATTCGGTAGGGAGCCTTTGAAACTGGAGCCGCCCCGGGAATCAAGTCGATGATGAACTCGATTTCCCGATCTTTCGGCATGCCCGACAATTCCGCGGGGAACACATCAGAATACTCCCTTACCACTGGAATGCCCTCTACATTGGGCTCCTCTCTACGCCCCTCCATGTCATGCCCCGGAGGTTCTAAAAGAGCGAAAAACGTACCCCTTTTTTTTTTTCATTTTATTTGTATTTAAAATGAACCTCGCCTCCGGTGCGTACCAGACCCGCCGCATATACAAATTCACTCCCCAAACGGGCGGAGTCTCCTTTGTATATGCACGGCGTTCCCAGCAAGACAAACACTTTAACCATTCCAACCATGACAAACAAAGAGGAGAGATTACCATTAACCATACAGTCACCGCTATCACATACAGTCTATAGCATAAACCCATGGGTTTGAAAATAGGTGCTCACTCGACACCCAGTTTTTTTAAAATGATTTCGCAAATTTTTTTAAGCGGCCATTAACTTGAAAGGATAAATCCACGGGTTTTGAAATCGGTGCCCACACGGCACCCGTATTGAAAACACTTTTGAAACCAGGTTTGCATTGGAAAACACGCCGCAATACACATCCTAACATTCATCAATTATAAACACGAAATCCTCATTCCAACATCCATCAGAAACCACACAAATGAATCACAGTTTAACTAACCACAGTATAAGGAAATAACCAAAGAAAGAACGTATCTTTTACTAGCCCTCATGGCTAGGGTCCTCTAACTGATGCCTCACC
This sequence comes from Tillandsia fasciculata, assembly GCA_029168755.2. NCBI lineage: Eukaryota > Viridiplantae > Streptophyta > Magnoliopsida > Poales > Bromeliaceae > Tillandsia > Tillandsia fasciculata. The sequence continues at coordinate 198,586 of JAQOTM010000395.1, read as the reverse complement.
GTCGTCCCAGTTCCAACCCCTGCTCGGACCTGTCACAGTGTGGGTTATCAGTGACTGATAAAGTAGAAAACATATATGTAAATGCAATAACTGAAAGAACACACCAAATCACTGGAGCATTTACTCCCCCCCCCTCATGTATCGCTAAATCCCTGTCGAATGTCACACTAGGCACCTACCCCAGATTCCAGAATACTTTGGGCCCCTACCCCAATGCCGTACTCATCTTCTTGGTGCCACCAACCCCTCCACTGCCCAAGTAGCAGCCGCCTCTCCTTGAGGGGTCCCCACCATCACAAGTATGGGGTACACGGGTAAAAACTTACCATCTTTTCAAAAAAATACACCCTGTGCGGTGGCCAAACCGCCGGTGTGCGTGTAAGCAATATGAGTGTAAGAACAGTGTTGCGACCTCATCCGCTCTGGTCAGAATAATAAAACGATCTTGCGACCGCAGCCGCTTCGATTAAAATAGTAAATGGGATTCACATGCTATGGGGTTAGTCAAATTACCAAAAACATCTACTTTATCAAACCGAATATTCGGGAACGACTCTACACCGGTAATAACCAAAAGTACCCACCTCGATTGTGCGAAATCTGGACTCCGGAGACCGAACCTTGCTCCCTGTTGACACCTGGACCTAAAAGTAGTCCCAAAAAGAATCGCAGTCAGATCAGAAATATAACGAAAGATAAACCAAGCCTAAAAACTCAAAAACACTAACAACAACTTGACACGCAACGAGCGACACGGCCACCCCCGCGGCGTTGCGGGCCATGAGGCCGCGCGGGCACCCGCCTCGCGCGGCACTTGTCGTGACCGCGCGGGCCCTAGCCCCGCGCGGGCACCAGCCCCGCGCGGCACCCACCGCGACCGTGCGGGCCTTAGCTCCGCACGGCGCGAGCCGCGGCCACGCGGGCACCGACCCCGTGCGGCACTTGCCGCGGCCGCGCGCGCACCGGCCCCGCGCGGTGCGTGCCCTAGCCGCGGCAGCGCGGGCATGGGCGCCGTGCGGCGCGTGCCGCATCCGCGCAGGCATGGACCCCGCGCGGCACGCGTCGCAGCCGCGCGGGCGCCCGCCCGCGCGGCACCAGGCGCGGCCCCGCGGGCATGGGCCCCGAGCGGCGCGCGCCGCAGCCGCGCGGGCGCCCGCCCGCGCGGCACCAGCCACGGCCGCGCGGGCATGGGCACCGCGCGGCACGCGCCGCAGCCGCGCGGCGCCCGCCCGCGCGGCCCTTGCCGCGGCCGAGCGGGCACCGTCCCCGCGGGGCGCTTGCCCTAGCCGCGGCCGCGCGGGGCCTTGGTCTCGCGCTGCGCTAGCCGCGGCCGCGCGGGCACCGTCCCCGCCCGGCGCATGCCGCGGCCGCGTGGGCGCTAACCCCCTGTGCGGCGCGGCCATGACGCGGCGCGATGCCCTAGTGCCGTGCGGCAGTGCCCTAGGGTTTCGTGGCAGCGACGCTTAGGGTAGCAAACGGCTACCCCGAAGACAACGCGTAAAACGGAAACGAAAACCGAGCGAAGCTAAACCGAAAATAAATCTCGCTTACCGCTAATCGTCGGAGACGGAGATCCGTTCACGCTCCCGACTTCGGCACGTTCGTCGGGAGGGTTGGGTCCTTCCGCCTTCTCCTTCTTTCCTCTCGTTTCCTTCCGATTAGGGTTTCGCCTTTTCCTTTCCTTTCGCTCGTTCTTTCTCGTTTCCTTCCGGTTAGGGTTTCGCCTTTTCTTTCTTTCGGGAGAAGTCAAAAATCGTTTTGTACGATACAAAACACATCGGATATTTTTTTTAAACCCCAATTATTTAATTCCTTAATTAATTAATTCCTCAGAGATAATCCTTCGGAATAATTCTTTAAAGATAATTCTTTAAAGATAAATCCCTATCTCCTCGAAAGGCGTGCAAAATCACTTACACGGATTTCGATGCACCCTTTGGCTATTGCGATCCTAACCACCCCTTTCTGGGGTTCCGTAAGTTGAAATCCGAATCCGATCGCACCGTCGTTCTCCGTTTTCGAGCTCTATCGCAGAAAAATACCCGCACCTCGAGATTACCCACCTAAGTAATCCCGTTAGTTCAATTTCTCCAAATGGAAACTTTATTAGCAGGAGGTAAAATGTTACAAAAATCTATGATATTACACCCCACTACTGTAGCCAAATAAGCCACACAGCCTCGCTCAATCATCCTCTTGGCTCGCGACGCGGAAACCGTCGAGGCAAAAAGGGAACTCTTGCATGCTTGGAATTCAAACTCTTCCTGCCAAGGTTCTCGAAACGTGATAACCCGACGCTCACAATCGATAGTAGCATAATACTTGGAAAGCCAATCCATCCCCAAGATCACATCGAAGTCCCCCAATCGTCTTAAGACCATGAAGTCTATTGCCATTAACCACTCGCCAATTCGTGCAGGACAGGCGGGACAACATTCGGAGATCTCGAGAGAACCTCCCGATACTTGGACTGTCTTAAAACTAGTGGACTGTAATACATCTAACCCGTGTCTCATAGCAAATGATCGACAAATAAATGAGTGCGATGCACCTGTATCAAATAAAGCCCTGCATCGAACATCATTAATGAAAATTATACCTGCTATGACGTCATCAACAGTGGGCTTCTCCTCGATTGCCTGAGCGGCGAAAACCCGTCCGCTCGGCGGCTGCTGGGGTGCGGCTGGTAGGGCTAGTACCGCCCTCTGCTGCTGCCGTGGAGCACCCTGGATCAATGGTGCGGCCGGGGCAGGACTTGTACCCCTTGGACAATTTTGACGAAAGTGGCCCGGTTGGCCACAATTGTAACACCTTCCTTCTCGCTTCGCACACTCTGCAGGCCGGTGCGGTCCTCCACAAATGACACATCGCCCGGGGGCCGTGAACTGTCGGGGCTCCCGAGGATAATGTGGCTGTCGCGGTTGCTTCGGGGGCCGTTGATAATAGCCTTGACCCCCGGCGCCACCCGAATTCCTCTTCTTTTCCTTCCCCTTGCCCTTGTTGTGATGATCCTGGTTTCCATGCACTGTTTTTCCGTGAATCCAAGGGTGGCACACCTATTGATGGTGTTTGACCCACAGTGTGTTAAAGGGACAGCACAGATGGGTCCGTGGCAGTATTTATTGTTAGTTTGGCCTTCGGCGGGATTTGCCGAATTTTAGAAAAGTTTCTAGGCCAAACGGATGGCGTATTTGGATTCAGCGCGGAAAAACGCTTGAAAACGGCTATTTATTTGCCGAATTTGGAGTCTGGATGCCCAAAAACGGACTCCCGGAAGTTTCTGGTAACTTCGGGTGCATGGGGGGAGTCGTGGACCATCGGAGCGCCACGTGGCGGGCCATCATTGGCCGGTCCGCAGCATCCGGTGCACGGAGTGGCGCGGTTAGGTGCATAAGCCCGGTGCGGGGCCACGTGGCAGGTCAGGATTGGGCGGTCCTGGGTGCGCGGTCCACGGAATCGGGCGGCCGGTGCAGGGTTCGGTGCGGCGGTGCACGGCAGCGGGCGGGGGCCACGCGTCGGCTGCGGAATGGCGCGGTCCAGGGCGGCGGTCTACGGAGTCCCCTGCGCGGGTGCATAGGCCCGGTGCAGGGACACGTGGCGCATGCCTATTGGCGGGCTCACGGGAGACGGCGCACGGGGACAAGCCTGGCGCATGTCAGGCGGCCGGTCAGGCGGCGCCGCCCGCGCGCCTGACCGCACAGTGCCGGGACGCGCGTCGCCTCCTGATTGGCGGTCGCCTGCGGGTTGACCGCGCGGTCGGGACGCGCGTCGGCCGCTGGCGCGCCCCGCACGGCTGTTCGCTGTGCGGGATGCGCGCCGATCCCCTGTGGGGACGCGCGGCGCTTTTTGACTGGCTCCGCCCGGTCGGACGGGGCGCGTCCGACCCGGCCGAGCGGATCCGGGCCCAAATTCGGCCCGAATCCGATAAAAAGGGGTATTTCTCCTTTTTAAGCTTCCTAAGGCATTTGAGAGGGTTTTTCTCTCTTTCTGTTTGGTTTTAGCCCGAGCTCCTCTCTGAGACATTTCTTCTCTTCGAGTCCTCTATCTACTGTAGCTTCCCCGAGATTTGTAGAAGCTCGGATCCCGAGGTTTGCAAATTTTCCGGCGCGGCGCGACGATTGTTCTTGGGCTTCCCGATTCGTCGCTTCTCGGTGTTCAAGCTCCCCCGGTTCACCCCGACATCGTATTTTCACGATTTTTGCGCCGTTGGATTCCTAACAGGTAGGGCTTCAATTCCTCTTCTAATGGGTTTCTCCTGGTTCAGAGGTTTTGATGATGATTTTGAGGCTTCTTTCTGACCCTTTTTCCGTCGCGGAGTTTTCGGACAGCACCAACTTGTTTTGGCGATAACTTTGCGCTCGAGCATCGAAACAGGGCGATTCAAAAGGGGATTTGCATCTACACATCGCGAGGAGTCTACTGGAATTTTCTTGGAATTTCGTGGATTTTCCCTGAGGGTGAGGAATCCCTTTTTACAGATATTTTTACTGCTGTTTTGGGATGAAAATATTGTTGAGATAGTCCTCTTGTCGATTTTCGTTCTCAGCACAGAAAAATCGTGGGAAAACGTGCAGGTACTCGTTTCGACCGTATCGTCGCGTAGATCGTGATAGTATTTTTCTGGAGATTTATTGGGCACGTTTCGCAGGTAAAAATTATCGAACAGTGAATCTGTTTTTTGGGGACAGAATTTTGGGTGAAACTTGAATAGTAATTGTGTGTATTCTGTGGGACCCTTGGCACAGTGTTGCGGTGATTCTTGGAGACCGAGCGCGGACTTCGCCGTCGGAACTTGGATTTAGCGCTCGAGGTGGGTACCGTTGTTTAACCTCCCACTTATGATGTCCCCACTAGGCCTATTGGAGTTGCTTCATTATTATATTGCTAAATGAACCGGGACAAGTTAAAATGGCACTTTTATTGAGAATTGGACTTATTGCTTGGGCTACATTTTAAAAATGGACTAAGTATTAGTAAACGGATGATTCTTATTAAAATATGTCATTTAATATTGGGAAAGATGATATTATTTAACCCTGTTTTAAATAACGGACTTTGCATGCTTAAATGGACATCTAGTTAGGCCACCTTTTTCTGCTACACTATCATGCTGGAATTGACTTAGGAGAAACCATGCTTTTCTCTTCTTTTATTTATATTTGGGGGATAGTGCGCTCGGGTTCGAGCAGGGGCTGGGATAGTGTAGTCAGACAGTTGTGGGCTTTGGGACAGGCAGGCTGTGAGGGCAGGGCATTGCGGCAACCGCGGATCTTTGGCGGTTGACCGGACAGTGGTCATTGCATCAGATTGGGATAGAGGCTTTGGGCTTTCTTTTAGTGGATGGGTTTTCCCACTTTGATCAGAGTCATGATCCAGTCCTGCTGATTTGGTACTTGTTACCCAGGCATTATACTCGTGTGGGTCGCTCCCCTCGAGTGCCACTCCGGAGTGTGCGTTTTACAGGCTTCGAGTCTTCGAGACTCTCTTTTCCTATCGGTGTTATGCGTAGGCTGGCATACCCGATTTGGCAGGCAGAGCAGGCAGTACCAGTGCTTACTGGTGTATCGATTGGGTCTAGACAGGCAGGCATTTACATTCTGATGCATACATATAGCTATTCTATCAGTTAGCTCATTAGAGGCATGTAGTGGTAGCTTTATTCATCAGCAGTTTTATTTACAGCTTACCACCTTTGTTCATCTTTTCTGCCTCTTATAGTCCTAGTGGGCACATTTGAGTTGAGGTCTACCCACTAGGAGGAGGCTACTGTTTTATAGTAGTTCTCACTCCCCACTGTTTTCTTCTTCTCTTCCCCTTTGTTTTGCAGAGTCGTCTGCGGGAGTTGCAGGACCCTCCACAGCGGACCGAGGTAAGAGGATCGCGGACTAGATAGCGGTCCACCCAGGCACCAGTTCTATTATTAGATGTACCCCGATACTCTCAGATACTCTACTTTTCATTTCTTTTTGGGTCTGGCTTCGGCCAGCTGGTTGTATTTGATTAGTGAGCTGGGAGAGACATATGTATTATTGAGAGCTTACTTTCTGCACTTTACTTTTCTACTTTATCTGAGATGTACTAGTTACTGTTTAGCTCTGTTTATGCTCTTTTATTATATCATCTATATCTGAGCAGGTTACCAGCGCTTCGTATACACGGGAAATTCCGTGTATACGGCGGATCTGTGGACGGGCCCGGGTTCTGGTTTACACCCGGGGCGTGACAGATTAAGTTGGTATCAGAGCTTAGGGATAGGTCAATTGGGACTTAGGAAACCCTAGGCTTTTGGCAGACCCTAGGAAGGCAGGACGTGAGTGACGTGACATTATGCGAAAGTCGGCAATTTGGTCATATATTATTTTGACTCTTCCAGGGAGTGAAGAGGGATTGGCATGTCCTATTTCTGGCGAACTATTATGTTGGCTGCAGACAACATAAGGTTACAGAAATAGGAGGATGCCTTTGACTTTCGCTAGATTGGGTCGAGTGTGGTTTCGTTACTGATCTGTGGTTTCTTGTGTGGCAGGATGCCTCCCAGGCGGCGGATTCCTACCCGGGGTACCCCCACACCCCCGGAGGGGCCGGAGCAGTCCGGATCTTCAGAGATTGCTGAGTTGAGGGCCATGGTGGCCCAGCTGGCGGAGGGTCACCGCCGGCAGGAGGAGAGGTTTGAGCAGCTGCTTGCTCAGGTTAGGGCCCCTCCCCCTACTGTTACTACTGAGGCCCCCGCACCACCTGTTGTACTACCGACTGTACCGCTTGTGCCTACGGCACCATCTTCGAGCAGCGGGGCCCCGGGAGCGATCCGACCTTTGACTCCCGAGGAGGAGCAGGAGTTTACTGATAAACTCACCCATTTCTGCAAGCGGGGACCGCCTAGATTTTCGGGGCGGAGCACTCACCCTTGGGAGGTTGGGACTTGGCTATCAGCAATGGAGAAGTTGTTCCGAGACTTCTTCATCGATCAGAAGTACCGGGTACACATGGCTGTGCATTGTCTGGACGGAGATGCGGACACGTGGTGGCGTCGGGTGGAGCCCCTGGAGTTTCAGATCACCCGGCAGCTACCTTGGGCAGAGTTCAAGAGGATGGTCCTGGACACTTACTTTTCCACCAGCGTGAAGAAAAAGGTAGAGGATGACCTGAAGAATCTCCAGCAGGGCGACCGGTCGGCATGGGACTACTTCCAGGAGTTTTCGCGACTGCTCAGCTGCGTTCCCTATGTCGCGAGGGATGGACCACATCAGGTGGAGCTCTTCGAGTCGGGCCTGCGCCCGGAGCTCTATACCTTGGTGCATGCGCAGAGACTACAGACCCTGGAGGAGGCGGCCGAGCATGCACAGTGGATCGAGAGAGGAGACCACGTTGTCGCCAGACGTGGGGGCCTGGTCGCTCAGGGATCTGACAGGAAGCGGCCAGCGCAGGACGATGGGGGACAGACCAGCTCCTGGAGGCCGCCCCGACCCCCGCCGCCTCAGTTCTCTGGCCGCGGGCGTTCGGAGCGGCGTGGGCATGGTGGATCTCAGAGGCCCCCACAGCACCAGCAGCAGCACTCACGACAGCAGCAGCATTCTCAGCAGCAGAGGTCGCAGTCCCGGCAGCAGGGATCTCAGCGGCAGAGGCAGCAGCAGCAGGGGAGGCAGCCCCAGACCCCAGCCAGGTGCATCTTCTGCCAGGGACAGCATTCTCCTGATACGTGTGACCAGAGGTTTGGCCGCTGTTACCGGTGCGGACAGTCGGGCCATGTTCGAGCTACTTGCCCTTATGCGTCAGCACCGGCTCCTTCCTCAGCATCAGCCCCACCGGCGCCCCAGCAGCGGTCCTATGCTCCAGCGAGCAGGGCCCCTTCTTCTCATCCGGCAGACCACCGACCACCGGCACGAGCGGGCGGGTTTATGCCGCCCAGGTTGAGGACTCCCTGGCAGCCGACCACGTGGTGGCAGGTATCGTTTTACTTTCTGGCAGTAGAGCTCGCACTTTATTTGATACCGGTGCATCACATTCTTTCATCAGTAGAGCATTTGCATCATCTCATGGACTAGAGTTAGGTCGGTTGCCACGTGCATTAGAGGTACGGGTTCCGGAGCATACTTTACTTGTAGAGGAGTGTTGTTGGTCTTGCCCTGTACAGATCGAGTCGTGGATCTTGCCAGCGGACCTGATGGTCCTGAGTCAGCTGCGAGACTTTGATATGGTACTTGGGATGGACTGGCTGACTCGCTATTATGCGACTATTGATTGTGCCGCGAGGACGGTGACTTTTAGCGAGCCAGGCCAGGAGGTGATTGTGTACAGAGGATGCCAGAGTACTTTCTTCGCCGCGATAGTTTCGACTTCTCGTGCGAGGCAGATGATGCGCAGTGGATGCGTGGCCTTTTTGGCCAGTGTGGTTGAGGGGCCTACGGCGGCACCGGGACTCGCGGATATCCCTATAGTCCACGAGTTCCCGGATGTTTTCCCACCAGAGCTGACTAGTATGCCGCCGGATAGGGAGATCGAGTTTTTGATTGACGTAGTCCCAGGAACTGCGCCAATCTCCAAGGCCCCTTACCGAATGGCACCGGCGGAGCTGCGGGAGTTGAAGGCGCAACTCCAGGATTTATTGGATAAAGGTTTTGTGAGGCCGAGTGTATCACCTTGGGGAGCACCGGTGCTGTTCGTGAAGAAGAAAGATGGTTCACTTCGACTTTGTGTGGATTACCGGGAGCTGAATAAAGTGACCATCAAGAACAAGTACCCTTTGCCGCGCATCGATGACTTATTTGATCAGCTGCAAGGGTCTTGTGTCTTCTCCAAGATTGACTTACAGTCTGGTTACCACCAACTGAAGGTGAAGGCCGAGGATGTCTCGAAGACAGCATTCAGGACTCGGTACGGGCATTATGAGTTCACCGTCATGCCTTTTGGATTGACTAATGCCCCTGCCGCATTTATGGATTTGATGAACAGGATCTTCCGACCTTATCTTGACCGGTTTGTGGTAGTGTTCATCGATGACATCCTGATTTACTCTCGGAGCGATGTGGAGCACGAGGAGCATCTGAGGATAGTGCTGCAACTTCTGAGGGAGAAGAAGTTGTATGCCAAGTTGTCTAAGTGCGAGTTTTGGCTTCGAGAGGTTGCCTTTTTGGGCCATGTGATTTCAGCCACAGGAGTGGCGGTAGACCCGGCGAAGATTGAGGCAGTCCGAGATTGGCCCCGACCGACGACGGTAGCAGAGGTTCGCAGTTTTATGGGCTTGGCAGGGTATTACCGTCGGTTTGTGGAAGGTTTTGCGAAACTTTCCGCCCCACTCACTCGTTTGACGCGCAAAGGAATCAAGTTCATCTGGAGTGAGGATTGCCAGAGGAGCTTCGAGGAACTGAAGAGCAGATTGATGTCAGCTCCTATCCTTTCCCTCCCTGTTATGGGGAAAGGATACGTGATCTACAGTGATGCATCGCACAGTGGACTTGGTTGCGTGCTGATGCAGGAGGGTAAGGTAATCGCTTATGCTTCGCGGCAACTCAAGGATTATGAGAAGAATTACCCTACCCATGACTTGGAGCTAGCGGCTGTGATCTTTGCACTGAAGTTGTGGCGCCACTATCTGTATGGGGAGCACTGCGAGATTTACACCGACCACAAGAGCCTGAAATATCTGTTCACACAGAAGGAGCTCAATTTGAGGCAGCGCAGATGGTTGGAGCTGTTAAAGGACTACGATGTGGACATACTCTACCATCCCGGCAAGGCAAACGTGGTCGCTGATGCCCTGAGCAGGAGAGCAGTGCAGAGCTTATCTATGATGATCACCGATCAGGCACCATTACTGGAGCAGATGAGGCGGTTAGAGCTTGAGGTGGTGTCCCCTGGGGTTTCTGCTAGACTGTTGTCCTTGGTCGTGCAGCCCACTCTGTTGGACAGGATTCGGGAGAAACAGAGTGAGGACCCCCATCTGATGAGGATTCGAGAGCAGATTCAGGCTGGCGAGACAGGGGATTTCTCAGTTGATGCTTCGGGAGTACTACGGTACAGGGACCGAGCTTGCGTGCCTATGGACTCAGAGATTCGAGAGCAGATCTTGCGGGAGGCTCATTATACACCTTATACCATCCATCCTGGTGGGACTAAGATGTATAAGGACCTCAAGGCACAGTTCTGGTGGAGCGGCATGAAAAGAGACATTGGCAGATTTGTGGCGCACTGCTTAACTTGTCAGCAAGTGAAGGCCGAGCATCGTGTACCTGCTGGCAAGTTGCAGAGTCTTCCAATCCCTGAATGGAAGTGGGATCATATCACTATGGATTTTGTCACTGGATTGCCGAGAGCTCAGACTGGAGCGGATGCGATCTGGGTGGTCGTGGATAGACTCACCAAATCCGCTCACTTCTTACCGGTTCAGATGACTTGGCCATTGGATCGACTGGCACAGATGTACTTGGCCGAGGTGGTCAGATTGCACGGGATACCCATTTCCATTGTATCGGACAGGGACTCGAGGTTTGTCTCTCACTTTTGGAGGAGTTTACAGACGGCCCTGGGGACACGGCTTCGCTTCAGCACAGCGTTTCACCCACAGACGGACGGGCAGTCAGAGCGCACTATTCAGACTCTCGAGGATATGCTGCGAGCATGTGTCCTGGATTTTGGAGGCGGGTGGTACCGACATCTCGGATTGGTTGAGTTTGCGTACAACAACAGCTATCAAGCGAGCATCCAGATGGCTCCGTTTGAAGCGTTGTATGGACGCAAGTGTCGGTCACCCCTATATTGGAGTGATGTGGGTGAGAAGAAGACTTTGGGTCCTGATCTACTGTTGGAGGCAGAGGAGAAGGTCAGACTGATTCGACGACATCTGGAGACAGCTCAGAGCCGGCAGAAGAGTTATGCTGACACCCGACGACGAGACTTGGAGTTTCAGGTGGGCGATCATGTCTTTTTGAAAGTCTCGCCGTCGAAAGGGATTCGGAGATTTGGGATTCGTGGAAAACTGAGCCCTCGTTATATCGGACCTTTTGAGGTATTGGAGCGCATTGGGCCAGTTGCCTACCGGCTTGCACTTCCTCCCAGATTGGCTAGTGTTCACGACGTGTTTCATGTATCCACCCTGAGGAGATATGTTCATGACCCATCGCACATCATTGATTTCGCCCCACTGGAGGTTGCAGAGGACTTGAGCTATGTCGAGCGGCCACTGCGGATTTTGGACCGCGAGGTTAGAGAGCTGCGCAGCCGGGCCATTCCTTATGTGAAGGTTCAGTGGAGCAACCAGGACGAGCGCGAGGCTACATGGGAGCTGGAGTCAGCGATGATGGATGCCCACCCCCACCTGTTCGAGGCCCCAGCTTGAGGTATGATTTTAGTTTCGAGGACGAAACTTTCTTTTAGTGGGGGAGGATGTGATGATCCTGGTTTCCATGCACTGTTTTTCCGTGAATCCAAGGGTGGCACACCTATTGATGGTGTTTGACCCACAGTGTGTCAAAGGGACAGCACAGATGGGTCCGTGGCAGTATTTATTGTTAGTTTGGCCTTCGGCGGGATTTGCCGAATTTTAGAAAAGTTTCTAGGCCAAACGGATGGCGTATTTGGATTCAGCGCGGAAAAACGCTTGAAAACGGCTATTTATTTGCCGAATTTGGAGTCCGGATGCCCAAAAACGGACTCCCGGAAGTTTCTGGTGTCTTCGGGTGCATGGGGGGAGTCGTGGACCGCCGGAGCGCCACGTGGCGGGCCCTCATTGGCCGGTCCGCAGCATCCGGTGCACGGAGTGGCGCGGCTGGGTGCATAAGCCCGGCGCGGGGCCACGTGGCAGGTCAGGATTGGCGGTCCTGGGTGCGCGGTCCACGGAATGGGGCGGCCGGTGCAGGGTTCGAGCGGCGGTGCACGGCAGCGGGCGGGAGCCACGTGTCGGCTGCGGAATGGCGCGGTCCAGGGCGGCGGTCTACGGAGTCCCCTGCGCGGGTGCATAGGCCCGGCGCAGGGACACGTGGCGCATGCCTATTGGCGGGCTCACGGGAGACGGCGCACGGGGACAAGCCTGGCGCATGTCAGGCGGCCGGTCAGGCGGCGCCGCCCGCGCGCCTGACCGCACAGTGCCGGGACGCGCGTCGCCTCCTGATTGGCGGTCGCCTGCGGGTTGACCGCGCGGTCGGGACGCGCGTCGGCCGCTGGCGCGCCCCGCACGGCTGTTCGCTGTGCGGGATGCGCGCCGATCCCCTGTGGGGACGCGCGGCGCTTTTTGACTGGCTCCGCCCGGTCGGACGGGGCGCGTCCGACCCGGCCGAGCGGATCCGGGCCCAAATTCGGCCCGAATCCGATAAAAAGGGGTATTTCTCCTTTTTAAGCTTCCTATGGCATTTGAGAGGGGTTTTTCTCTCTTTCGGTTTGGTTTTAGCCCGAGCTCCTCTCTGAGACATTTCTTCCTCTTCGAATCCTCTATCTACTGTAGCTTCCCCGAGATTTGTAGAAGCTCGGATCCCGAGGTTTGCAAATTTTCCGGCGCGGCGCGACGATTGTTCTTGGGCTTCCCGATTCGTCGCTTCTCGGTGTTCAAGCTCCCCCGGTTCACCCCGACATCGTATTTTCACGATTTTTGCGCCGTTGGATTTCTAACAGGTTGGGCTTCAATTCCTCTTCTAATGGGTTTCTCCTGGTTCAGAGGTTTTGATGATGATTTTGAGGCTTCTTTCTGACCCTTTTTCCGTCGCGGAGTTTTCGGACAGCACCAACTTGTTTTGGCGATAACTTTGCGCTCGAGCATCGAAACAGGGCGATTCAAAAGGGGATTTGCATCTACACATCGCGAGGAGTCTACTGGAATTTTCTTGGAATTTCGTGGATTTTCCCTGAGGGTGAGGAATCCCTTTTTACAGATATTTTTACTGCTGTTTTGGGATGAAAGTATTGTTGAGATAGTCCTCTTGTCGATTTTCGTTCTCAGCACAGAAAAATCGTGGGAAAACGTGCAGGTACTCGTTTCGACCGTATCGTCGCGTAGATCGTGATAGTATTTTTCTGGAGATTTATTGGGCACGTTTCGCAGGTAAAAATTATCGAACAGTGAATCTGATTTTTGGGGACAGAATTTTGGGTTAAACTTGAATAGTAATTTGTGTGTATTCTGTGGGACCCTTGGCACAGTGTTGCGGTGATTCTTGGAGACCGAGCGCGGACTTCGCCGTCGGAACTTGGATTTAGCGCTCGAGGTGGGTACCGTTGTTTAACCTCCCACTTATGATGTCCCCACTAGGCCTATTGGAGTTGCTTCATTATTATATTGCTAAATGAACCGGGACAAGTTAAAATGGCACTTTTATTGAGAATTGGACTTATTGCTTGGGCTACATTTTAAAATGGACTAAGTATTAGTAAACGGATGATTCTTATTAAAATATGTCATTTAATATTGGGAAAGATGATATTATTTAACCCTGTTTTAAATAACGGACTTTGCATGCTTAAATGGACATCTAGTTAGGCCACCTTTTTCTGCTACACTATCATGCTGGAATTGACTTAGGAGAAACCATGCTTTTCTCTTCTTTTATTTATATTTGGGGGATAGTGCGCTCGGGTTCGAGCAGGGGCTGGGATAGTGTAGTCAGACAGTTGTGGGCTTTGGGACAGGCAGGCTGTGAGGGCAGGGCATTGCGGCAACCGCGGATCTTTGGCGGTTGACCGGACAGTGGTCATTGCATCAGATTGGGATAGAGGCTTTGGGCTTTCTTTTAGTGGATGGGTTTTCCCACTTTGATCAGAGTCATGATCCAGTCCTGCTGATTTGGTACTTGTTACCCAGGCATTATACTCGTGTGGGTCGCTCCCCTCGAGTGCCACTCCGGAGTGTGCGTTTTACAGGCTTCGAGTCTTCGAGACTCCCTTTTCCTATCGGTGTTATGCGTAGGCTGGCATACCCGATTTGGCAGGCAGAGCAGGCAGTACCAGTGCTTACTGGTGTATCGATTGGGTCTAGACAGGCAGGCATTGACATTCTGATGCATACATATAGCTATTCTATCAGTTAGCTCATTAGAGGCATGTAGTGGTAGCTTTATTCATCAGCAGTTTTATTTACAGCTTACCACCTTTGTTCATCTTTTCTGCCTCTTATAGTCCTAGTGGGCACATTTGAGTTGAGGTCTACCCACTAGGAGGAGGCTACTGTTTTATAGTAGTTCTCACTCCCCACTGTTTTCTTCTTCTCTTCCCCTTTGTTTTGCAGAGTCGTCTGCGGGATTGCAGGACCCTCCACTGCGGACCGAGGTAAGAGGATCGCGGACTAGATAGCGGTCCACCCAGGCACCAGTTCTATTATTAGATGTACCCCGATACTCTCAGATACTCTACTTTTCATTTCTTTTTGGGTCTGGCTTCGGCCAGCTGGTTGTATTTGATTAGTGAGCTGGGAGAGACATATGTATTATTGAGAGCTTACTTTCTGCACTTTACTTTTCTACTTTATCTGAGATGTACTAGTTACTGTTTAGCTCTGTTTATGCTCTTTTATTATATCATCTATATCTGAGCAGGTTACCAGCGCTTCGTATACACGGGAAATTCCGTGTATACGGCGGATCTGTGGACGGGCCCGGGTTCTGGTTTACACCCGGGGCGTGACACTTGTCCTTCTCGAAGGCTTCGCGCTCTCGGCGCACCACCATATCGCCTCTCTCAACCAAGCGAGCTCTATCCACAATCTCTCTATTGGTCGCAATGTTCAGCAACTGGACCTTCGAATAAATAGAGGGCCGAAGGCCCTGCTCGAAACACCGCGTCTTATCCCACTTACTTCGCACCACCGAGGGTAAGCAGCTAACGATGCGAGAGAACTTGCACTCGTACTCTTGAATTGAATGGCTTACCTGGCGAAGATTTTTAAAATTATCCTCCATTTGCTGCTTCGCACTGTCGGGGAAATAGGTGGCGAAGAAAAGCTCTTTGAATTCTTCCCACGATGGCTCCGGCAACGCCGTCCTAGCCCGCCTCTCCAACTCTGTCTCTGCGGAAGTCCGGATCATCACATCCTCCCCCACTAAAAAGAGTTTCGTCCTTGAAACGAGACCAAACTAAACAACAATCCTCAGTCCGATGTCTCAAATAAATAGGGGTGGGTATCTCTCATCTCCGACTCGAGCTCCCACGTAACCTCGCGTGTTACGGAATTTGAGTTGGCGTATTTCGTGAATGTATTAAGTCTTGAAGATTGAAGATGAAGAAACTTTGGATCGTATACCTCAATCTCAAGAAAGAAGAATTCAAAAGGATCAGGTACGTTTAACTAAAGAATTTTGATGATCCGAATACTTCTTATAGTGTAGAAACACCTGGAAGAGGTTTTATTTGCTTAATCATCAAAAACTGAACATGGGACATGTTCAGGATCCGGATCGTGGCTTGCAATCCGGATCCCGAAGGGTGTTCGTTCATACACTGGTTCAATCCGGATCGTAGCATTCCATGATCCGGATCCCGAACATAAGTTTTACCTATTTGCTTGAACGATCCGGATCATGAATTGCAATCCGGATCCCGAACATTGTGTTTTGGTAAAACTGTATGAACGATCCGGATCGTGGACTACGATCCGGATCCCGAACAAGCAATTTTCTGGAAACCGTCATTTGTGCTTCTGCAATCCGGATCGTCAAATCCAATCCGGATCGCCGTCGGTAAAACTTTCCAGAAAAGGCTGTTTTTGATCCGAATATTCTTCCTAGGGTTTCTAACCTATAAATAGCCCTCTTATTCATTTCTAGGGCATCCGCAATAGATATATCAAAAAAGAAAAATAGCCGAAAAGAAAAATCCACATATATAGAGAAGAACGGAAATCATTAGATCTATTCTATGGTTCTTCATCTATATTGATTGATTTGATTCTAGGTTTTCCATACTCACATTTTGAGTAGAATCAAATCAATGAATACTTAGATGGTATTTCCGATCTATCTTTAATCTAAGTATTCGGCGGATCATCACCACCCAAACAAACAACGATTTACCCCAAAATCGGCGCGTGGACTCGCGTGGCCTTGTGGATTCAAGGTGCAACCGCTCTCGTGGATTCGGAGCGAGGTACGTTCGTGGATTCGAAGCGTGCCATTGGGTGAAGACCGTGGATTCGGTTGGACGTCGTGGACTCGACGTTGGACGCTGTGGATTCAGCGTTGGGCGCGGATCGTGGATTCGAGAAGCGTCGTGGAGCGAGCGGAGAAGATCTACTAGGAGCGTATGGTAAAAGGTTGAGTCGTCTGTGAGTACGTTATATCACCTTGTACGTGTGTTAATTCTAGTGGATTTCGCCGTGTTATCGGTCCCGTGGTTTTTTACTCCGGTTTGGAGTTTTTCCACGTAAAAATCTTGCGTGTTCTTTTATTTTTCCGCATTGGGTTTATTTGCGCAATGATTTTTTGAGTGTTTATTGTTTACACCTATTCACCCCCCTCTAGGTGTTTTTTCCCCTATTTAGATCCTTATTAACCTAAACCCAACAAGTGGTATCAGAGCGGGAATAGGGTTGTAAACAATGGTTGAAGGTGGAAACATCAATCGACCCCCTTTCTTTGATGGAACAAATTATGCGTACTGGAAAGTGCGGATGAAAGCCTTTTTAATTTCCATCGACGAAAGGGTGTGGCAATCAATTGAATTAGGATGGTCTAATCCAACTGAAATTTTAGATGATGTTCGCACCTTAAAACCTAGGTCGAAATGGACCAAGGAAGAGATAGACTTATCTTCTTACAATGGCAAAGGGATTAATGCTCTATTTAATGCTTTGTCACAAACTGAGTTCTCTCGCGTCTCGGCATGTGAGACTGCGAAAGAAATCTGGGATGTTCTTCAAGTTACGCATGAGGGAACTAACCTAGTGAAGATTCAGAAACTGCAAATGCTCACGAGCAAGTTTGACTCTATCTCTATGGCAGAGAATGAATCCTTCACTGACTATTACACACGATTGCAAGACATCGTGAACTCATGTGCTAACTTGGGAGAGAAGATTCCAGAATTTAAAGTTGTAAGAAAAATTCTAAGAACTCTTCCTGAACGATTTCGCCCGAAGGTCGCAGCCATTGAAACAATTAAACACCCGGACGAAATGCGTGTAGAAGAATTAGTAGGTGCTTTACAAACTTATGAAATGACTTTTCCTACTAACTATTCTTCTGGAAAAGCATCGTCTTCTAAGTCTTCAGGTTACGCATTGAAATCAACTAAAGAAGAAGACGCGGATTCATCCTCCTCGGACGACGACGAGAACCTTTCTATGGAGGACTTTGAGAAGCAGCTCGCTCTCTTGACAAGGAAGTTTCGCCGCAACTTTCGAAGGGGAAATTCAAGCAAAACTCCATCCTTCGGAAAGTCGAAGAAAGGCAAGGGTTCTTCAACTTACAAGTCAATAAAGCAAGAAAACTTCTCAAAGGATAAGAAAAGTTCTGAGGGACAAGTTCAATGCTTCAAATGTCGAGGCTACGGCCACATTGCAACAGAATGTCCCAACAAGAATCCGGCTAAGAAGAAAGCGATGCAAGTTGTTACTTGGGATGACAACTCCACGTCAAATGAGTCATCCTCAAGTGATGAAGAAGACAACGCGACAGCTTTCCACGCGTCCACTACATCTTCACCCTTCATGTGCTTAATGGCAAGTACATCCGACTCATTGTCCAACTCCACTGTTGAAAAGATTGCAACGGACGATGAATCAGATGATTCGGAAGGTGAAGATTTTGTTTTAGCCTACCATAAGCTTTTGAGGGATTCAAAGAAACTGGCTAAGCAAAACAAGGGGTTGAAAGAGAGATTACAGGATCTTGAAGATGAAGTAAAAAGGGTAACCTCTATCTCAACCGATCTTGAAGTGGAAAGGGATATTTTGATTAAAACTAATGTTTCCCTTCAAGAGTCCAATGAGCAACTCGAGAAGAATTATATGGATATGGTGAACAAAGCGAATTACTTCTTGAAGCTCAACGGCGAGGCTCGACAGGAAAAATTGGAAATGACGGAGACCATACGCCAACTGAAGGATGACTTAAAGAGATTTTCTTCTGGAAGGAGTAAGTTGGACAGACTTCTTGGTCTCGGTCAAAGAAATAAGTTCGGCCTCGGATACACTCAAACTGGAGACATTCCAAGTTCGAGTGGTACAGTATTTGTGCCTCAGTCGGTATCTCCTCCTCCGACACCGGTATTCACGACAAGCAACGACAACAAACCTACTACATCCTCCTCGGAATCGACAAGAACCAAGGTATGTTTTCGTTGTGGCATTTCAGGGCACATAAGAAGAAATTGCAAGACGGAAGCCAAACGCACACCTCAAGCACCTCTTGCAATGACTACCAAAAAGGCGATTCCTCGAAAAACGACTGCAAACTATTTGAAGGAAAAGAGCCTTGGTAGTCACCGCTCAAGACGACATCATCAAGGAGCAGCAATTCTTCAAGCAAGACGCTCTCACCTAGGAAATCAACTTCACGATCATTACCGACGCATTCCAAAAAGGTTTGGGTGCGCAAAGGTGAAATCTTCCCTTGTCTTGCTACCAATGTTTCTTTGCATGCATATGATAGTTCGTCTTGGTACCTGGATAGCGGGTGTTCCCGTCATATGACCGGCGATAAAAACTGTTTTCAAACTTTTGAGAAAAACTCCGGAGGACTTGTTGTTTTCGGAGATGGTCGGTCTTCCAAAATTGTTGGAAAGGGAACGGTAGCTATTCCAGATGGCCCGGTTCTAGATAATGTGTTATTTGTTCATGGCCTTAAGACTAACCTCATAAGCATAAGTCAATTGTGTGATAGTGGTTATTCAGTTAATTTTTCATCTGATAAATGCACTGTAACTGACATGAACCATGCTTTCTTTTTAAAGGGGGTTAGATCAGAAAACAATTGTTATGTAGTTCCTACTAAGATTTCTGAAAAATGTAACCTAGCATCTTTGAAAAATGAAACACTTTGGCATGAAAGGCTAGGTCACATAAACTTTAAGGAACTTGCTAGAATTTCGAATAAAGATGTGGTCAAGGGGGTTCCGAAACTTTCTTTTGAACAAAACCTTGTGTGTGGCGGTTGCCAAAAGGGAAAACAGTCTAGGACTGCACACAAGAATTTGAACCACATAGGTACAAAACGGCCTTTGGAACTTTTGCATATGGACTTAATGGGGCCAACTCGTCAACCATCTCTGGGAGGTAAATGGTATATTTTCTTGTTGGTTGATGATTTTTCTAGATATACTTGGGTAGCTTTCTTAAAAGAAAAAGCTGATACCTTTGATTCTTTTCTCGAAATCTGCAATCGTATTATGATAGAAAAGAATGATAGGATTACTCGAGTTAGGAGTGATAGAGGTGGGGAATTCATAAATTCCAAATTCATTGACTTTTGCACGTCTAATGGCATTAAGCATGAATTCTCCGCACCTTACACACCTCAACAAAATGGTGTAGTCGAGCGCAAAAACAGGGTCGTACAGGAAATGGCACGTGTTATGCTTCACAGCCGGAACTTACCTTTTTATTTTTGGGCTGAAGCGGTGAACACTGCTGTTTATGTTATCAATCGCGTGTATTTGCGCCCGGGGACATTGAATACACCATATGAACTTTGGTTTTGTAGAAAACCTAACATCAAGTATTTTCGTATCTTTGGGAGTCGGTGTTTTATTTTGCGTGATCGCGAAAATCTTGGAAAATTTGACTCTCGAAGTGACGAAGGGATTTTCTTAGGTTATTCTACAAACAGCAGAGCATATCGAGTTTTTAACTTAGAATCTAAGACGATCGTAGAATCGATAAATGTTAAGGTAGATGAAGCTTTTCATTTTGAATCTGAAAAATCTACCCTCGATATCTCTCTTGATGATGATACACCTGCTAATGCATCTTCTTCTAACAATTCTTTCGATAATAATGTTGATGCATCTAACGGTTCTTCAAGCTTATCTGATGTGCAGGAATCATCTCGTGTACCTCCGCCTACTCCTCTACCTCAAACGTTACGCATCTCCAAGGATCACCCTGAATCGAACATAATTGGAGATCCACAAGAAGGAGTTAGAACACGGAGACAATTGGTTTGCGGATTTGCATGCTATGTATCTCAAATCGAACCAAGGAATGTTGATGAAGCTCTCCAAGATGACTACTGGATTAAAGCAATGCAGGAAGAGCTCCATCAATTCGAGCGAAACAAAGTCTGGGAATTAACGAAGCCTCCGAAGCAACACAATGTGATAGGTACCAAATGGATCTTCAAGAACAAGAAAAACGAAGAAGGTACTATCATCAGGAACAAAGCAAGGTTAGTTGCTCAAGGCTATTCTCAAGTAGAAGGTATAGACTTTGATGAAACTTTCGCCCCTGTAGCTAGACTCGAGTCCATTCGTATATTGTTTGCGATCGCTTGTCATTTCAAAATCAGATTATTTCAAATGGACGTTAAGAGCGCCTTTTTAAATGGATTTTTAAATGAGGAAGTTTATGTAGCTCAACCGAAAGGTTTTGTGGATCATAAACTACCTAACCATGTTTTTCGTCTGAAAAAGGCTCTTTACGGTCTGAAACAAGCACCGCGAGCATGGTACGAAAGGTTGACAAAGCACCTTTTGGAAAAGGGCTACACTCGAGGGGGAGCTGACAGGACTCTCTTTGTGAAGCATTATCAAAACAATTTCATAGTTGCTCAAATCTATGTTGATGACATTGTTTTTGGAGCAACGAGAGATAATGATGCTTCTAAATTCGCGGAGACCATGGAAAGCGAATTTGAGATGTCCATGATGGGCGAGTTGAATTATTTTCTTGGATTACAAGTTAAACAAAACGATGAAGGAATTCACTTGTGTCAATCCAAGTATGCACTGGAGTTGGTCAAAAAGTTTGATCTTGAAAATTCTAAGGATTTTCCGACTCCAATGGGAACTAGCCATAAGGGACTTGGAAGTGAATCACAAAGTGAGAATGTAGACGAGAAACTGTACCGCAGTATGATTGGGAGTCTACTATATCTCACGGCTAGTCGCCCGGATATATCCTTCAGTGTTGGGATTTGTGCGAGATATCAATCAGCACCGAAGGAGGTTCACCTGAAAGCGGTGAAACGGATCATCCGATATATCAAAGGTACAATCAATTTCGGAATTTGGTATCCTATGGGAACGACTTTGGATATTGTTGGATACTCAGATGCCGATTGGGCTGGATCGGTGGATGACCGGAAAAGCACGAGTGGTGCATGCTTCTATCTTGGCCACTGCCTTGTTGCATGGCACAGTAAAAAGCAGAACTGCATAGCACTCTCGACTGCCGAAGCGGAGTACATTTCTGCAGGAAGTTGTTCAACCCAATTGATTTGGATGAAAAGCGTGTTGAGCGATTTCCGGATTTCAACATCTTCGGTAACCATTTTATGTGACAACACTAGTGCTATTAACATTTCTAAAAACCCTGTGTTGCACTCTAGAACAAAACATATTGAACTTAGATATCATTTTCTTAGAGAGCTAGTTGAATCAAACATTCTTCAACTGTCATATATTTCAACTGAGGATCAATTAGCCGACATCTTAACAAAACCTTTGGATCAAAAACGTTTTATTCACTTGCGTAAAGCAATTGGCATGCTTTCCTTGAAATAAACTCTTTTGAAACCTTTGCTTAGATTAGGTTTTGTTTTTGTTCTTGTTTTGTTTTGTTCTTTATCTATGTTCTGTACATAGCACACTAATTGAGCATAAATCATAATTGACTTTAATTGCATCCTTTTATGCATTTAGAAATTTATTATGCTTTTGATGTCATAATATTTCAATGTTGCAATGATCATTTACGTTAATTAAACCATCTTTTAAGTGATCAAAGTCAATTTCTCTCTCAATGATCTCTTGGTATAGTCATTATCATATTTGATTGCTTAGTCGAGTATGAATTCGAGATCAATGGTTTGGTTGAATACCTTATATATTATATAATTGATAGCCAATTGAGGGGGAGTCAATGAAATGTAAAATGCTCAAAAGATGTGGAAAGAGTTACATCCCAATGAGGAGTGTGAAAACTACCACCACATGGAGGAAATGAAAGAAAAAAAATATCTACTCCATGAATGAAAAGCAAATTTTTGCTTTGAAAATTGTTGATGAAACTCATATTGAAATACTTGACTCAGTCGTATTTCATGGTTGGTATAAGGTGGGATTTTTGATTTAAGATGCTCAAAGAGCCACTCCTTCAACAGATTGTCTAGATATATTATCTAACTTATCTGGGATTTCAAACATCTATTGATCTTGGTATTTCATTTTCTTTACCAAAATTGATGATTTGATAAAGGCATTACGCATAAGATCAGGATAGATGTAATTGAAGTTGTTCAACTTTAAGTGTTTTAACTTTCGTAAATTTTCGTTTCATTTTTGGATATTTTTGATAGATTTTTCATAATCTATTTCTTGTTGCGTGAAACGATGTCGTTTGTTTAAAGTTGACATGGTAATGTGCTTACATACTTTTTCTGGATTTTATTGAGTTTTTCTAAATTTTTCTGAAGAAAAAGTTGTAGCCGATCCGGATCGGGGCAAGTGATCCGGATCCCGAACGCAGGATTTCTCCTGCGGGTGGCCGATCCGGATCACATGCTTGAGCCGATCCGGATCACGGCTAGGGTTCTTATAAAAACATAGAGATTTTCAATTTCTTTTACCCTAATCTCTGGTTTTCAAGCCTCTAGAGTTTCTCTCTCTAGATCTCTTGCTTCTTGGAGCTTCAAAACTCAAGGTTCTTCGGATTCAAGTAAGTTTTATTGATCAAAACTCGGTTTTTACAGTTTTTCATCAAACGTGAGTTGAAAAATTGGAACTTTTTCGTTTGTGAATGGTTTTTGATCAAATTTCTTTTGAAATAAGAACTCTGGGTCAATTAGTTTTGCTTTTATGCTGGGTTTTCTCAAGATAAACGAGTTTTTAGGCTTCGATTTCTAAAAATTCTGGTTTAGGGCATAAAAGAGGAATTTTTGAAAATCATGGAATTGATCTATTTTTAAAATTCTTTTTGGAAAACTAATTTGATTCTTGGCTTCTCTACATGAATATGATTGTCTAGGTACAATGTTTTCAAATTTTTCAAAATTGACGATTTTTCATATGTTCTTGAGTTGGTGTTTCACAGGACAATTTCTCAAACTCAAAGCACTAGATCAATGGCATTCTCCTGGCTGATCCTGCTACTTGTTACAATGGTGCTTACTAGAGCAACTAATAAATTGAAAAGGGCCAAGAAACTCCAAAGAAAGGGAGAAGTCGATGTCATTAGTGACACTGAACTTGAAGAAAACGAGAATGAAATTCACTGGGATATGATAACGGATGATGATGATGATGAGGTATTGCCGACTACCTCAAGACAAAAAGGAAAGGCTCCCATGGACACTGGGAAAGCTCCTATGTCTGCTCCAACTATCTCTATAAAACGCAAACGACTTGCTCGACGTTTTGGACTAAGACAGAACACCAGTGTTGACCCGCCAATTGCTCCTGACTCTCCGCCCCGTGTTGAAGAAGTATTTGTTAACAATGATCGTCTTAGAGCGTTTGCACATCGCGAATGCATTGGTGAAAGGCACGTGAACATTGAGGCTCTACGAGGTCACTGCCCTGAATTTGGTATTTTGATTGAACAAGCGAATCTCATTCAAGTGTGTCGCTTCCCAGAAACTCTCGGCTACTGCCTGCACCATGTGAGGACCTTCTATACCAATGCACGGCATCTTCGGGAATTTGAGAACGGTCCTATGGAGTTCTACACGAATATCCAAGGCACAAGGTTTAAGATCACTCCACAATTGATTGGCGAGGTTTTGGGAATGGAAGCCAGCAAGACAGGAGCTCACTACCTGAAAGGAGTAAATTTGACAAACACTTTATGGCGAAAAGTGATCGAGGGAATTTGTCTCGAGGGAACACAATCAACCGAAAAATCTGTTCGATCTAAAGAACTTCGTCTTGAATATCGCTTCTTAAACTTCATCACGTGTTACAATATACTTCCAAACATGCAGACGAAGGTTGTGAGATGGGAACGGTTGTTGTTCTTGTATCTCATAGGACATCCATCAGAGGCAACGGCATTGAATATCAACATTCCGTACATCATCTGGAATAGAATGGCGCGATATGTCGAGCATCCTCATCCTGCTGAAAGAATTCCATTTCCATTGATTATAATGAGGATTTTAAAGAAATTTCAAGTTGATATCACTTCTACAACCTATCATCAATGTCTGAGCATGATAGATGAGTCCACGATTGTCAAATCCCTTCACAAGTTGCCACATGTCACTCAACCTTCTGCATCTGGAACGAAGCCCGGTACAAGCACGCATGCATCACCATCTCGGCAAGCACCTGGCACAGATGGTGAAGCATCGTTAAATACGATTTTTAAGTCACAGCAACAACTATCCGTTCAGCAGGACCAAATTGTGAAGGAACAACAAAGAATTGCCAATGAGCTTGAGATCACTACAGCAGCTCACATTACCATCACGAAGAAGATAAATTCTGTGCACAAGCGATTGACAAAGATGTTCTACAAGCTGGGTTGCACAAGTTCTGATGATTCAGATTCTGACAACTGACTATCTTTGACTCATTTCTTTTTGTGCAGGATTTTTAGGTTTTAGTCTTATTGATTCTTTTAGTTTAGTTCTCAGTTTGTGCATACTATTAGAACTTTACGTTTTTTTTCTCTCCTTACATATTGTAGCTCTTGCTACGTTTTGGCTTTGTTTTGTGACAAAAAGGGGGAGAGAGTTTGAGAGAGAGAGAGAGTTAGAGTTTGCAAAGAACTTTGAACAATGATTGTGAATATCAATGACTAAGTAAGGTAAGTATGACCTCAACTCAACTTTGTTTTTTTTTTCCTTGTGATTAGTGACATGCTTCTATACTAACTATTCGACTAACTATTTGGGCATGTAATATGACTAACAAGTTGATGTTGGACTAACATACTTTGACATTTGGTTTTTGAATGCTTAGAAGATATGTTGGTTTCAACTATGATTCTTTTGCATATCTGAATTTTTCAAATGTCATGATGAGAGAAACTCTATCTCTGTAGTTGTTTTTGAATGTTTCAATTCTTGAGGTATCTAACGATTTTGTTTGTCAAGAATGCTTTCTGTGTGCAGAGATTACAGATGTCTAAGTCTAGAGTCTGTTTTAGGAGTTTATCTCATGTATTTAATTTCTGGAACTCTTTTGTAAATTTTTGTTGTATGGTGATAGCAACAAAAATATCCTTTTTGAATTTTCTTTTGTGGATTTGTGTTTTGTCACGAAACCGCCAAAGGGGGAGATTGTTACGGAATTTGAGTTGGCGTATTTCGTGAATGTATTAAGTCTTGAAGATTGAAGATGAAGAAACTTTGGATCGTATACCTCAATCTCAAGAAAGAAGAATTCAAAAGGATCAGGTACGTTTAACTAAAGAATTTTGATGATCCGAATACTTCTTATAGTGTAGAAACACCTGG
The DNA here is from genome assembly GCA_029168755.2 of Tillandsia fasciculata. Classification (NCBI taxonomy): domain Eukaryota; kingdom Viridiplantae; phylum Streptophyta; class Magnoliopsida; order Poales; family Bromeliaceae; genus Tillandsia; species Tillandsia fasciculata. The sequence goes on along the minus strand of JAQOTM010000395.1, from coordinate 173,057 downwards.
AAGAGGTTTTATTTGCTTAATCATCAAAAACTGGACATGGGACATGTTCAGGATCCGGATCGTGGCTTGCAATCCGGATCCCGAAGGGTGTTCGTTCATACACTGGTTCAATCCGGATCGCAGCATTCCATGATCCGGATCCCGAACATAGTTTTACCTATTTGCTTGAACGATCCGGATCAGGAATTGCAATCCGGATCCCGAACATTGTGTTTTGGTAAAACTGTATGAACGATCCGGATCGTGGACTACGATCCGGATCCCGAACAAGCAATTTTCTGGAAACCGTCATTTGTGCTTCTGCAATCCGGATCGTCAAATCCAATCCGGATCGCCGTCGGGATTTCTTTCCAGAAAAGGCTGTTTTTGATCCGAATATTCTTCCTAGGGTTTCTAACCTATAAATAGCCCTCTTATTCATTTCTAGGGCATCCGCAGCATCGGCTATGATCATATACATCGAAAAAAGAAAATAGCCGAAAAGAAAAATCCACATATATAGAGAAGAACGGAAATCATTAGATCTATTCAATGGTTCTTCATCTATATTGATTGATTTGATTCTAGGTTTTCCATACTCACATTTTGAGTAGAATCAAATCAATGAATACTTAGATGGTATTTCCGATCTATCTTTAATCTAAGTATTCGGCGGATCATCACCACCCAAACAAACAACGATTTATCCCAAAATCGGCGCGTGGACTCGCGTGGCCTTGTGGATTCAAGGTGCAACCGCTCTCGTGGATTCGGAGCGAGGTACGTTCGTGGATTCGAAGCGTGCCATTGGGTGAAGACCGTGGATTCGGTTGGACGTCGTGGACTCGACGTTGGACGCTGTGGATTCAGCGTTGGGCGCGGATCGTGGATTCGAGAAGCGTCGTGGAGCGAGCGGAGAAGATCTACTAGGAGCGTATGGTAAGAGGTTGAGTCGTCAGTGAGTACGCTATATCACCTTGTACGTGTGTTAATTCTAGTGGATTTCGCCGTGTTATCGGTCCCGTGGTTTTTTTACTCCGGTTTGGAGTTTTTCCACGTAAAAATCTTGCGTGTTCTTTTATTTTTCCGCATTGGGTTTATTTGCGCAATGATTTTTTGAGTGTTTATTGTTTACACCTATTCACCCCCCTCTAGGTGTTTTTTCCCCTATTTAGATCCTTATTAACCTAAACCCAACATCGCGCTCGTTATGATTGCTCCAAAGGATCTTCACATAGGGAATGGCTCGACTGCGCAATTCTCGCACCTCTCGATCCAGAATCCGCAGCTGGCGCTCCTCATACCTCAAATCCTCACTAATCTCGAGTGGTGTGAAGTCGATAACGTGCGATGGGTCGAAGACGTATCTCCTTAGAGTAGAAACATGAAATACATCATGGACACCAGCAAGCCTCGGAGGAAGTGCAAGTCGGTAGGCAACTGGCCCGATACGCTCTAATACCTCAAAGGGTCCAATGTATCGGGGGCTAAGTTTCCCACGAATGCCAAACCTCCTGATTCCTTTGGACGGCGAGACTTTCAGGAACACATGATCACCAACCTGAAACTCTAAGTCTCGTCGTCGAACATCGGCATAACTCCTCTGTCGGCTCTGGGCGGTCTGAAGATGTCGTCGAATCACCCGGACCTTCTCCTCTGCCTCTAACAATACATCTGGTCCCAAGGTCCGCCTCTCGCCCACATCACTCCAATAAAGCGGTGATCGACACTTGCGTCCATACAATGCTTCAAACGGAGCCATCTGAATGCTCGCTTGGAAGCTATTATTGTACGCAAACTCAGCCAATGATAAGTGTCGAATCCACCCTCCGCCGAAATCCAAGACGCAAGCCCTAAGCATGTCTTCCAGGATCTGTATAGTCCGCTCTGACTGCCCATCAGTCTGCGGATGAAAAGCTGTACTGAACCTAAGCTGAGTCCCCAAGGCCGTCTGCAAGCTCCTCCAGAAACGCGAGACAAACCTCGGGTCTCTATCTGATACTATGGAGGCTGGTACTCCATGTAGTCTCACTATCTCGTCTAGATATAACTGGGCTAGTCGCTCGAGTGGCCAAGTAGTCTGCATAGGCAGAAAGTGCGCTGACTTGGTAAGTCGATCTACAACTACCCAGATAGCGTCTATTCCTCCCTGCGCTCTCGGCAGTCCGACCACGAAATCCATCGTAATGTGGTCCCATTTCCACTCGGGAATTGGGAGACTTTGTAACTTGCCAGCTGGCACTCGATGCTCAGCCTTCACCTGTTGGTAAGTTAAACACTGAGCCACAAATCTCCCGATATCCCTTTTCATGCCATTCCACCAGAAGTGTGCCTTGAGGTCCTTATACATCTTAGTCCCACCAGGATGTAGGGTATAAGGTGTATAATGGGCCTCTCGCAATATCTGCTCTCTAATCTCCACATCTATTGGCACACATGCTCGGTCTCTGTACCTTAGTACTCCCGAAGCATCCACTGTAAAGTCCCCTGACTGATCACTCGGAATTTGATCTCTAATCCTGATCAGGTGGGGGTCCTCACTCTGTTTCTCTTTGATCCTGTCCAGTAGAGTGGGCTGCACGACTAAAGATGTCAGTCTAGCAGAGACCCCAGGGGACACAACCTCTATCTCGAGTCGCCTCATTTCCTCTAACAGTGGCGCCTGATCTGTAATCAACATGGACAAACTCTACACCGCCCTCCTACTCAAGGCATCTGCAACTACATTGGCCTTGCCCGGATGGTACAGGATATCCACATCATAATCCTTTAGTAGCTCTAACCATCTACGTTGCCTCAAATTCAGCTCCTTCTGCGTGAACAGGTACTTTAGGCTCTTGTGGTCGGTGTAGATTTCACAATGCTCCCCATACAGATAATGACGCCAAAGCTTCAGTGCAAACACCACGGCAGCAAGCTCCAAGTCATGGGTAGGGTAATTCTTCTCATAATCCTTGAGTTGCCTTGATGCATAAGCAATTACCCTCCCTTCCTTCATCAACACACAACCAAGTCCGCTGTGTGATGCGTCACTGTAGATCACATATCCTTTCCCCATAACAGGGAGGGAAAGGATAGGAGCGGTCATCAGTCTACTCTTCAGCTCCTCAAAGCTCCTCTGACAGTCCTCACTCCAGATAAACTTCACTCCTTTACGCGTCAAGCGAGTGAGGGGTGTGGAAAGCTTCGCAAAGCCTTCCACAAATCGACGATAATAACCAGCTAAGCCCATAAAACTACGCACCTCAGAAACGGTCGTCGGTCGGGGCCAATCCCAGACCGCCTCAATCTTCGCCGGGTCCACCGCCACACCTGCGGCGGAAATCACATGGCCCAAGAAGACTACCTCCCGAAGCCAAAACTCGCACTTTGCTAGCTTGGCAAACAACTTATTCTCTCGCAGAAGTTGCAGCACAATCCTTAAGTGCTCCTCATGCTCAGCATCACTCCGGGAGTAAATCAAGATATCATCAATGAAAACTACCACGAATCGATCTAAGTACGGTCGGAAGATCCGGTTCATTAAATCCATGAATGCGGCAGGGGCATTAGTTAGTCCAAAAGGCATAACTGTAAACTCATAATGCCCGTACCGTGACCTAAATACCGTCTTAGGAATATCCTCGGCCTTCACCTTCAAGTGGTGGTAACCGGATTGCAGATCTATCTTAGAAAAGACACAAGACCCTTGCAGCTGATCAAAAAGATCATCGATGCGCGGTAAAGGGTACTTGTTCTTAATGGTCACTTTGTTCAATTCCCTATAATCCACGCACAGTCGAAGTGACCCATCCTTCTTTTTCACGAATAGCACCGGCGCTCCCCAAGGCGACACACTTGGTCTAATAAAATCCTTATCCATTAAATCCTGGAGTTGCGCCTTAAGCTCTCGCAGCTCAGCCGGTGCCATCCGGTAAGGAGCCTTAGAGATTAGCGCAGTTCCTAGAACTACGTCAATCACGAACTCAATCTTCCTATCTGGCGGCATGCTAGTCAGCTCAGGTGGGAAAACATCCGAAAACTCGCGGGCAATAGGGATATCCCCGAGTCTCGGCGCCGCCGTAGGCCCCTCAACAACACTAGCCAAAAAGGCTACACATCCTCGACGGATCATCTGCCTTGCTCGAGAAGTCGAAACTATAGAGGCAAAGAAAGCGCTCTGACATCCCCGGTATACTAGCATCTCCTGGCTTGGCTCTCTAAAAGTGACAGTCCTCGCGGCACAGTCAATAGTCGCGAAATACCGAGCCAGCCAGTCCATCCCGAGAACCACATCAAAGTCCCTCAGCTGTCTCAAGACCAACAGGTCTGCTGGCATAATCCAGGACTCGATCTGCATCGGGCAGGACCAACAGCACTCTTCCACGTGCAACGTGTGATCAGGAATCTGAACCTCTCGTGCACGTGGTAAAAGTCCTACCTCTAGCCCATGCAATAATGCAAATGCTCTACTAATAAAGGAGTGTGATGCTCCGGTATCAAACAAAGTACGAGTCCTAATGCCAGAAAGTAAAGTGATACCTGCCACTACGTGATCAGCTGCTGAATAGTCCTCCACCTGAGCGGCATACACCCGCCCGCTCTGAGCTGGTGGGCGGTAGTCTGCAGGGTGAGAGGAAGGAGTCCTGCTTGCTGGAGCATAGGACTGCTGCTGGGGTGCAGAAGGAACAGATGCCGAGGAAGGAGCCGTCGATGGCGCATAAGTAGCTCGGACGTGGCCAGACTGTCCACACCGATAACAGCGGCCAAACCTCAGGTCACAAATATCAGAAGTATGCTGTCCCCGGCAGAAAATGCACTTAACCGTAGCCTGGAGTTGCCTCGCCTGCTGCTGCTGCTGCCTCTGCCGCGGAGACCCCTGATGCCGCGACTGCGACCTCTGCTGATGCGAGTGCTGCTGCTGTCGCGGGTGCTGCTGCTGCTGATGCTGTGGGGGCCTCTGGGATCCACCAGGCCCTCGCCGCTGTGAACACCCACGGCCCCGTGAACTGAGGCGGTGGCGGTCGGGGCGGCCTCCAGGAACTGGCCTGTCCCCCGTCGTCCTGCGCTGGTTGCTTTCTGTCAGAACTCTGAGCGACCAAGCCCCCACATCTGGCGACGACGTGGTCTCCCCTCTCAATCCTCTGTGCATGCTCTGCTGCCTCCTCCAAGGTCTGTAGCCTCTGAGCATGCACCAAAGTATAGATCTCTGGGCGCAGGCCCGACTCAAAGAGAACCACCTGGTGCGGTCCGTCCCTGGCGACATAGGGTACGCAGTTAAGCAACCGCGTGAACTCCTGAAAGTAGTCCAATGCTGTCCGATCGCCTTGCTGAAGATTCTTCAAATCATCTTCTAGCTTTTTCTTCACACTCGTGGAAAAGTACGTATCCAGAATCATCTTCTTGAACTCTGACCAGGGTAGCTGTCGAGTGATCTGAAACTCCAGGGGCTCTACCCGACGCCACCATGCATCTGCATCACCGTCTAAGCAATGTACAGCCATATGTACTCTGTACCTCTGGTCAATGAAGAAGTCCCGAAATAACTTTTCCATTGCTGAAAGCCAAGTCTCGATCTCCCAAGGCTGAGTACTCCGCCCTGAAAACCTAGGCGGTCCCCGCTGACAAAACTGGGTGAGTTTGTCAGCAATCTCATGCTCCTCCGTAGGAGTCAATGGCCGAATCGCTCCCTGGGCACCACTGCTCGAAGATGGTGCCGCAGGCGCTAGCGGTATAGCTGGCGGTATAACCGGTGGTACGGGGGCCTCAACAGTAGCAGGGGGAGGTGCCCCTGTCTGAGCGAGCAGCTGCTCAATCCTCTGCTCCTGCTGGCGGTGACTCTCCGCCAGCTGGGCCACCATGGCCCTCAACTCGCTAATTTCTAGAGGCCCGGACTGCTCCGGCTCCTCTGGGGGTGTAGGAGTACCCCGGAGAAGAATCCGCCGCCTAGGAGGCATCCTGCCGCACAAGGAACCACGAATCAATAAACGAAGCCACTCTCGACCCAATCTAGCGAAAGTCAAAGACATCCCCCTATTTCTGTGACTTTATGTTGTCTGCAGCCAACATAACTGTCCACCAGAAATAGGCTATGTCGATCCCTCTTCCCTCACTGGAAGAGTCAAATTAATAAATCAACGACTTTCGCGAAATATCACGTCTCTCACGCCCTATCATCCTAGGGTCTGCCAAAAGCCTAGGGTTTCCTAAGTCCCAACTGGCCTATCCCTAAGCTCTGATACCAACTTAATCTGTCACGCCCCGGGTGTAAACCGGAACCCGGGCTCGCCAACAGATCCGCCGTGCACACGGAATTTTTCGCGTACACGAAGCGCTGGTAACCTGCTCAGATATAATATGAACAATAAAAGAGTATAATACAGAGCTGAAGTAGAAGAACCACAAAGTATCTTAGACTGGAACTACAAATAAAACTGTAATAAGTACAATAATCTTCCAGCTCACCAAAATAGTACAACCAGCTGGCGAAAGCCAGACCCAAAATGAAAGGGAAATACCACAGTCTGAGTGAAGGGTACAGCATCTGTCTAACAACTCTCAGTCTCACAGGAGATCTATCTATTCAGCGATTCCTTTACCTCGATCAGTTGCCGATGGCTTAGCAGCTCCCGCAGACGACTCTGCAAAAATAAAGGGGAAGAAAGAGACAGAAAATAACAATGGGGGTGAGAACTACCAGATAAACCAGTAGCCTCCCCTAGTGGGTAAAACCTCAACTCTGACACACCCACTAGGACTACTAGAGGCAAAAAGGAAGATCAGTGGTAAGCTATAACGGCTGCTGGTGAAAGGAAACTACCACTATTATGCCTCTAAATGCCATGTAGCACAAAGGGACTGAATGTATGCAGCAATACCTAACATGCCTGCCTGAAATAACCCAATCAATGAACCAGTAAGGACTGGTACTGCCTGCTGTGCCTTGCCTGCCAAATTGGGTATGTCGGCCAATCCATAACACCGATAGGGAATAGGAGTCTCAAGGACTCAAAGACTGTCTGTCGCACACTCCGGAGTGGCACTCGAGGGGAGCGACCCACACGAGTAAAGTATCTCAGTGATAAGTATCATAAGTGCCATAAAAACAGCAGGACTAGATCACGACTCCGATCAAAGTGGAAAAAATCATCCACTAAAGAGACCTGATACCCAATCTGATGCAATAGTACTCAATAAGTGGGAAACTCCATCCGCTAGAAAAAGCCCGATCCCCAATCTGATGCAAAGATAAACATCCGGTCAACCGCCTAATGTCCGCGGTTACCACAATACCCTATAAGTCCAAAGCCTGATAAGGTAGTCAATATCTGGCCAACCGCCGGATGTCCGCGGTTACCATCATGCCCCACAATCCATAATCGAGTCTAACCCGTCCTCGACTCGATGACCTCGACTACACTATCCCAAAAACCTGCTCAAACCGAGCCACATGAATAACAAGGAGAACCGCGAAACATGGTCAAGTCCCAATATGATAGTGTAGCAATAAATAGGGGCCTAACTAGATGTCCCCACATGCATGCAATTGTCCCCTTTTTAAAATTGTAGAAGAGTGTCTGATGTTTATTTTAAAAAGATTGATTTTAATATAACTACAGGATAAGTCATTTGCATTCGAGATTATAGCATTTGTCCCAACCAGAGTGTCCCAATTTATCATAAATGAGCTGTCATATAATTTGTGGGGTCATATGTATGGTTCTCAAATAGTGTATCAATTGTCACATTAATTTTTAGGGGGAGTTCCAATAGTCCCAGTGACCCTGTCCTGTGGAGTCATATGTAGAGTATCAATTGACACATTAATTTTTAGGGGAGTTCCAATAATTCTAGTGACCCTGTCCTGTGGGGTCATATGTAGAGTATCAATTGTCATATTAATTTTTAGGGGAGTTCCAATAATCCCAGTGAGCTAGTCAAAAATGAGGTAAGCGACAACCACCCACCTCGAGCAGCTCAAACCACACCCCAAAAAGCCTCCTAGCTGTCCACAGTCCTCAAATCCCGCAAATCAGTGCACAGCTGTACATAACAACACACCCGGTATAAATACAAATCCCAAAAATACAATATTTGTTGTTTTTCAAATAGCACGGAAAAAGAGGAGTTTTCACCTCTGTATAGTGCTCAGAAAAATCCAAAAAAATTACGGTTGCGTTCCTTGCGACGAGTAGATCGAAATCGACTCTTTAAACGTCTTGATCTGATGCTCCTACCTCAAGATATAAATCGGAGAAGTCGATGCTATCCAGAAACTACCATAGCAAAAAAGGGGGATCAAAGAAGCCTCGGGAACCATGCCAAAAGTGCGAAATGGAGCAAAGTGATCAACACAAAAACCGAAGCCTTACCTCTTAGGAACGCGCTACCGCAAAAATCGTTCAAAAATTCCTCCTGGTTAGCACACAGGGATTTTTCGACCGAACTGCGATGGAAAATGGGCCGAAAAAGGAAATCGTTGCAGTGCGCCGCATCGCAGATAACTTACTATCGGTAACTCTAAAAATTCTGAAATTTCTAGGAGACAGAGAGGGCAGGGAGAGGAACAATTTTTGTAGAGGTCACGAGCTCTGATTATCTCTCTAAGATGCGGAATTTGCAGCGAGAAAGGGAGAGGGGGAAGAGGTTCCTTATATAATGGGCCAAGGAATCTTTGGGCTCCGCACGGGATCCAGACAAAATAGGAAACACCAAAATGGACCAACCAGGACGCGCCACGTGTCCACAAAACAGGAAACAGCCTATGCAAGTCCACTCAGAAATTGCCACGTGTCACCCAGGTGCACGTGCCCGGTCCCCGCTCCGGGTTTTCCGGAAGATGTCGGCCAATCGGAGAGCGCCATGTGTCACCAATCCCGCTGCCTTCTAGAAGTCGGCCAACCAATCAGGAGATGCCACGTGGCATATGAAATCTTCGGTGCTCCCGGTGCACGCGCCGGTCCGTGGACCCGCCGCCCGCGCGCCGCGCCTGCCCGTGCCTGCCCGCGGCCGCGTTCCCGCTCTGCGCCGCCGCGCGCCGCCTCTGCGCCGCCGCCTGCCGGCCGCCGCCGGTCGCACGAACAGTAATTCCGGGCGCCGGAGTTACTGTTCCGGTGAACAGTACTTTTGCGCCGAAAAAATAAGTAATATACCATTTTGACCGTTTTCGCGCGCTGAGTCCAAATTCGCTGTCCGTTTTGCCAAATTCTCATCCGAAATTTTGCCGAAAGCCCCCGGAAAGCCCACCTGATCCGATTTTCGCGCCGGATCCATTTCTGAGATTCGTTTTCGATACTACTTGCTCCGATACACTGTGTGAGCTTCTGGTAGTCACTATAATCACTGCAACAGTCTCTGCGGAAGTCCGGATCATCACACAGTGCCCGCACGGCATGCCTGCCGCGCGGCGCCCCGCCTGCAGGCGGCCCGCGCGGCACCTGTCCGCGCGGTGCCAACCTGCGGGCGGTGCCCGCGCGATGCCCCGCCTGCAGGCGGCCCGCGCGGCACCTGTCCGCGCGGTGCCAGCCTGCGGGCGGTGCCCGCGCGGCGCCGCGCCTGCAGGCAGCCCGCGCGGCCCCTGTCTGCTCGGTGCCTGCCTGCAGGCGGTGCCCGTGCGGCGCCCCGCCTGCAGGCACCCCGCGCGGCCCCTGTCCGCGCGCCTGCCGCGCGGCGCCCCGCCTGCCGGCGGCCCGCGCGGCCCCTGTCCGCGCGGTGCCGGCCTGCGGGCGGTGCCCGCGAGGTGCGCCTGCCGCGCGGCGCCCCGCCTGCAAGCGGCCCGCGCGGCCCCTGTCCGCGCGGGCCGCCTGCAGGTGGGGCGCCGCGCGGCGCGGTCCGCGCGGCGGCGGCGGCGGCTAATGCCTCGTGTCCGGCGGCGGCGGCGAAAACCCCCGATCACCTATCCCCACGAAACGATCCCTTACAAGAAAAAAGTAAATCAAGAAACCTCTAAAAACTCACCTTGATTCACGAGGGAAAAAGGAGGAAGAGGGATTGCCCGTTTTCACCCGGAGATCCCCGAAGAAGTCTTGCGCCGCACCTTGGACCGCAAGCGGGGAAAAAAGGGTTCCTCTTCCTCTCCTTGCTCGAACGTCCAAATCACGTAGGGGTGGGGATCCTTATTTCCGCTCATTTTTCCCCTTTAAATCGATTCGTCTGACCTAACCGAATTAAGGAGCCAAGCGGGTCGAATGGTTAAATCCCCGAGTCACCCTCCCCCAACACCACAGACACAACAAATGAGGGGTCTGGATTACCTCGATTTCCGTGCAAGTCACCAGCACGGTTCCCGGAGCACCAAAAAGGGGGGTCCAACTTGAAAAATTAATTCCGGGAGAACCGGAAGTCGGAATTCGAATCCGACTGCACCCCCGTTCTCCGTATCGCGAGCTCTATCACCTAAAAATACCCGTGAGCCCCGACGGACTGTCCAGAAAATCACGAAAATTTAACCCTCAGTCGGACCGTCATACGTGAGATAAAAAGGGAAAAAACCAAAGTAAAGGTCGGGTCTTACACGTTCGGCACAAGAGGGTCGGTTAGGTCGTCTCATTAATGGGTTGACGCGTGATCCCTCGAGTGCGCATAGTAACCCTAGGCAGGTTGATGACAAGATGATTCTCGCTGTTTTCATTGCTTATCTGCTCCCGACCCAATAGGCTTTGGATGGGTAGTCTACCGTACCTGGAGGTCATTGTTGAGCGAACCTAGAGCTTAGATTTCTCCTAGTTGGGAGTGTGATCGTTTGGTCTGGGGGTATGCGGCTCGGTTCAATGTACGGTGCTTGGAGGGGCAACGGATTGGGACCGAGCGGTAGGGGTTTAATCAGAGTGTCGCACCCCTTCAGTGCCAAGACGAAAGTAGGACCGTATTTCTTGTTTTTTTTTGTCGCCAGCTTCCCATGACCAAGGCATAGTCTGGAGGATTTGGGTTGCGAGACTATTGATTGTGAAGCAGTATAGGTCAGCGGGGGTTGTTGACGACATGGCGCTCTGGCATTGGTCACTTTCGGCTAGGATGCCCTACATGCAGCTTGTTCTGTGGGGTTGACCTTGTGGTAGGTCTTAGAGCTGAAACCTAGCTTTAGTTTTGACCGTCGCCTCGGTAGCACGGACAGTCGGAGAGGACAATCCGGGATGGTGGTTATGCCTCGAGCTTGTGGCCCGTGTTGGTGGCGGGTGGGTTCGTTGTTCTCAAAGGAGGACTATTTGCAGGCAGTGACCCGGCTTGCTTTGTTGGCACATCCTAGAGCTTTGTGAGAGTATTAGTGTGGTTTCCCCCTTTGTTGTCGGGTTATTTTGGACAGTTAAGGGCTCATTGGTACGGGTTTGGTGGTAGGACCGAGGTGCCTCGACGCATCGCGAAACTTCGGTTGCTGACTGTTCAGCACCGTCAGAGGTGGTCTGCGAACCCGTGGCGTCATAACAGGGAACTCCAAGTCGAGGAGCAGGCTTACTCAGGTTAGTTTCAATCTAGAGGGACGAGACGGTAGGGTTGCCGGGCGGGTTGAGCCCATCGATTGTCTGAAAACTTGGGGCGGTTCAGTCGGGTAGTTTCTCGTTCAGGGTTACCACCGAGTTTTGCCAAGAGATATAGGGCGTTCCGCGTGTCATTGCTTCGAGGGTGGATATTTGAACGTCCCAGCGGTGTTCATGGGTATGATGAACAGAATTTTCAGACCCTTCTTGGATCAACTCGCGTACAGACAAGGAGCATTTATGAGTGACCTTGCAGACTCTCAGGGACCAGAGAGTGTAGGCCAAAATCCAAAGGTGTGAGTTTGGGCATCGCGAGGTAGGCTTTTTGGGACGGCTAAAGGTTAGGAGAGCTTCAAAGAATGCAAGGTTAGGCTAACACGGGCACCAGTGTATGCACTATCGACAACCGGTGAGAATTTTGAGGTGTGGTGATGCATCACGGAACGCACTTGGAGGTGTGCTGAGGCAACAGGGGGGGGGAGAGAGTTAAGGCCTATACGACCAAGCAACTCAAGGAAACGATTCGTCCAATCAAGATCACCCCAGAAAGACAAGTGGAGCAGTCGATGCCTGGAGCGGTAAGAGTCAGATGGGAGACATATCGGTAACCGCGATTACGCAGCAGGACGGATCAACAGCAGACTTTTGGTGGTTTAAATTGACAAGGGATGTAGCACAACTCGTGGCTCGCCATTGGGTTGGTCGTCGAATAAGGGCCGAACATCAGCGCCCGGCAGGGAAACTGCAATCTCTCCTAGTGCCAGAGAGAAATGAGAGGATCACGAGGGGCGCGAAGCCAATTGGGAGCTCAAGTCGGACATGTTTGGGCACTTTCCCCATTTATTGGATTCCTGGCGTATTTAAGTTTCGAGGACGAAACTTCTTTTAAGGTGTGAGTGATGTAACACTCGAGAAATTCAAGTGTGGTTGCGGGTGAGGAAACAAACCTAAACCTTAGTGATTTGCGTGCCAGTGCGCGAATTGCACAGTTTCCGAGGCACCATTTCCGCCTTTCCGAACTGAGTCTAATCTCGGAAATCTGAAATCTCTAGTGCGACCATCTCATCGAATCGAGTGAAAATGGTATAGACCGTTTGTTGATCCGACGGTCGGATCGTCCTGAAATCAGCAAGAAAACTAGTGGGACCCGTGACTTAAGTGAATAGTAATTTGAATAGTAACACCCTAATTTAATTCCGGCGTTGGCCAACGTCGCCCGATCGACTGTCTGGAGTCCGAATCTGACGATCCAGGTAGTCGATTTAAATGGCGTCATCGATTTGAGCGCAGTGGCACCGACGAAATTTGTGTTTAACAAACCTAAAGCATCGTAAAGTAAGCCAAACTGTATAAACTACAGTATTTTATGAAGTTTAAAATTATAGGGGATCGAATGCGACAAACCAAAATCACTACTTTATAGATTTCATCGAGCCGGACATCGTGGCGAAGTCCGTTTTTCGATTTTACGACTAAATGCCTCGAAAAGTGTGAAAAATAGTAAAAAGTGTAGTATTTTACGCATTAACCCCTATATTTTATGCTCCGATTACTGTGCCGCTTCATGGACAAGGACCAGAGTGTGAAATAAGTATTCTGTGAAGGACCCAGCACAAAATATCTAGAGTTGAGGGGGCAAAATGCATTTGTGGCAATTTGCATATATAGACATGCATTAGGGTTCTCTTGCAACCCTAACCCATAGTCCTAGCTCTCTAGCCGCCTCACCTAAACCCTTTGTCTCCATCTGCTCTTCCCAACCGTTCGCACCACAAAGCGCCGCCGTCCCGTCGCTGGAGTTGCTCAAGGAAGCAAGAATAGCCTCGGATTCTTGGTATAGTGGGTGAGGGAAGCAACCTGGGAGGTGTTGGTTTGCTCCAAGTGTATCTGGGAGTCGCTCTGTGTGCGTGAAGTCGAGCCAGGGTGAACCCGACGCCGGGCTCCGCCGTGCACCGCCGCGGGCCATCTTCCTTCTTCCTCGGTTTCCGGCGAGGTAAGATGATGAAACTTCTTCTTTTTAATTTGCCCACGGACCCAAGCAATCTGTTCCTGACATCGAGTGGACCTTTTCTGTGGGGTTGGAAGCGGTCGCCGTCGACCCTATCGCCGGCGGGAGCGATCCCTTGCCGGAATCCTCGTGTTGGCCAGATCTGTGGTCGGACTTCATCCGGCCGTTGAAACGGAGATCAAAACCGTTGGATTTGATCTTCTCATCGACTGCAACCTCTCCACCAAATTTGAGGACGATCGGATAAGGATCCGAGTCGCACGAGCCAACCCTATAATCGGGTTAATTGTCACCTTGGCCGAACCTCGCCGCCCGGCGCCGCCGCTCACCCAAGTCGCCGTCCATCACCTCAGAAAGCTCCACGGCACAGAGGTGAGTGGGTTGGTGCAAGTTTCTGGGACTCAAGAGCCACCGGTCGGAATCCGCCATTAGAGCACCTCGGGATCTTCCGAGCTTGAGCTCCGGCGATCGCCGCCGCTCCGCGCCGCCGGCCAGCGACCCAGGTAAGATTGTTAGGTCTTGTAGAAGCTTTGCATGCATTTGCATAAAGCTTTTAACGTGGGGTTTCGTGTTTTTGTAGTTGCACCATTGTTGTAACCGAGCTCCACCGCCGGCCGTCGCCGCCGCCTTTGGTCGCCGGCCAACTACCCAGGTGAGTTGTAAGGACTATACGTAAGCTTTCCATCAAGTTGTTTTGCACTGAGAGGCTCTACAAATGAAGTTGCTCCAACTTCATTTGAAATTGATTTTGATGGGCATTTCTTCGGCCGCCGGCAGCCGACTTGGCCGAGTCTAAACCACATCTGAGAGGGTTATCTAACTTAGGCTCACCTTTGTTCCAGGTTTAAACCTGGTTTGATCCAAGTGGTGCAACCCGAGCCTAGCTTGTTTTAGGGTGTTGCTCCGGCGACTTCTCCGGCCACCCGCCGGCGCACCTCAGGTGAGCATCTCACTTCTCTGTCCAATCTAAGCACCATGCTCACAGTAAATCTCAGTTTGATCAAGTGTGTAATTAGTTGTAGCAATATGTCATTTTGGGCCGTAAGAGTTTATGGTCCAACCTTGTAATTGGGCCTCATGTTGGCCCAAGCCCATGAGCACGAGCTCCGTCTCGTCGTTTCGAACGCGCTGAAACTTACGGCGCTGTCTTTGGCTTCCGGGACTTCGAGAACGAGTTGAAACAACATTTAAAACAAAGCTATTATGCAATTTAGAGAAGTTTAATGGGTTAACTTGCAATTGTAACCTTATGGACAGTATTTAAGCAGAGTAAGCATGTCTCTGGGCAATTTGTTAGATTTCCGTAGACTCTCGTTGAGCGGAAAATGGATATCGTTCCGTAAATCGGCGAAATCGTCGGTTTTACTATTTCTGGCGCGTGTTTCGCGTGCCACGGTATGAAAGAATGGATTCAGGTCACTGTAGTGTTGTCGGGATGTGTATGAGTGAGTCTATTTCTGATCACAGTTTCTGTTCAGGGCCCAGCAGTTCTGTCACGCCCCGAGTTTAAAAACCAGCGTCTAAATTTTTTTTTTTTTTTTTTTTTTTTTTTTAAATCAGAGTTTGAAACCAGCCAGGGCGCAACAGACCGCCACATATATAGAAGAGTCCCAATCCCACTGGGGATTGAGCCTTTTCTATATATGCACGGCTAGCTTGGCAATCAATCAGAGTACCAACTACGTATCACTAATACAACACAGATATTAAATCACACAATTTCAACAACTTATTACATTTTCCTTGTTACATCAAATAACTAAATGCTTGGCTATCGGCTGTCCAGGGTCAAGCTCTATCTCGTGATCTCACCAACCCGTCCCGACATCTCAATGTTGGGTTTAGGTTAATAAGGATCAAATAGGGGAAAAAACACCTAGAGGGGGGTGAATAGGTGTAAACAATAAACACTCAAAAATCTTTGTGCGATAAAACCCAATGCGGAAAAATAAAAGAACACACAAGATTTTTACGTGGAAAACTCCAAACCGGAGTAAAAAACCACGGGACCGATAACACGGCGAAATCCACTAGAGTTAACACACGTACAAGGTGATATAACGTACTCACAGACGACTCAACCTTTTACCATACGCCCCTAGTCGATCTTCTCCGCTCGCTCCACGACGCTTCTCGAATCCACGATCCGCGCCGCCAACGCTGAATCCACAGCGTCCAACGTCGAGTCCACGACGTCCGACCGAATCCACGGTCTTCACCCAATGGCACGCTTCGAATCCACGAACGCACCTCGCTCCGAATCCACGAGAGCGATGACACCTTGAATCCACAAGGCCACGCGAGTCCACGCGCCGATTTTGGGATAAATCGTTGTTTGTTTGGGTGGTGATGATCCGCCGAATACTTAGATCAAGAGTAGATCGGAAATACCATCTAAGTATTCATTAGTTTGATTCAACTCAAGATATGAGTATGAAAACCTAGAATCAAACTAATCAATATAGATGAAGAACCATTAAATAGATCTAATGATTTCCGTTCTTCTCTATATGTGGATCTAAGGCCGTATAAAATGATATTTGAAAATGACGGCTCTTTTTCCGATGCCCTAGAAATGAAATAGAAGGGCTATTTATAGGTTAGAAACCCTAGGAAGAATATTCGGATCAAAAACAAACTTTTCTGGAAAGTTTTACCGACGGCGATCCGGATTGCATAAGCCACGATCCGGATCGCAGACGCACAGAATGCAGTTTCCAGAAAATCGCCTGTTCGGGATCCGGATCATAATCCACGATCCGGATCGTTCATACATTTTCACAAAACACCCCATTCGGGATCCGGACTGCCCAAGCTATGATCCGGATTGCAGCAATGTATGAACGAACACCTTTCGGGATCCGGATTGAAAGTCCACGATCCGGATCCTGAACATGTCCCATGTCCAGTTTTTGATGAATATGCAATTAAAACCTCTTCCAAGTGTTTCTACACTATAAGAAGTATTCGGATCATCAAAATTATTTAGTTAAACGTACCTGATCCTTTTGAATTCTTCTTTCTTGAGATTGAGGTATATGATCCACAGTTTCTTCATCTTCAATCTTCAAGACTTAAACATCACGAAATACGCCAACTCAAATTCCGTAACAATCTCCCCCTTTGGCGGTTTCGTGACAAAACACAGATCCACAAAGAAAATTCAAAAAGATATTTTTGTTGCTATCACCATACAACAAAAATTTACAAAAGAGTTCCAGAAATTAAAACATGAGATAAACTCCTAAGACAGACTCTAGACTTAGACATCTGCAATCTCTGCACAAAGAAAACATTCTTGACAAACAAATTCGTTAGATACCTCAAGAATTGGAACATAGAAAAAACCAAGTGCAGAGATAGAGTTTGATCTCACCATGACATTTAAAAGAATCAGATATGTAAAAGAAACACAGTTAAAACCAACATATCTTCTAAGCAGTCGAAAACCAAATGTCAAAGTATGTTAGTCCAACACCAACTTGTTAGTCATATTACATGCCCAAATAGTTAGTCAAATAGTTAGTATAGAAGCATGTCACAAATCACAAAAGAAAACCAAAGTTGAGTTGAGATTCATACTTACCTTGATATCATCGATATTCACAATCACTGTTCAAAGTTCATTCATCATTGTTCATTGTTTTCGCTAACTCTCTCCCCCTTTTTGTCACAAAAACAAGCCAAATAATTACAACAAAAGGAGAGTTAACAACATAAACACACATCATAAACCTGCAAAACAGAACAAAAAACAAAGTCAGAGGAAAATGATTATAACAAAGATTTACTCCTGAGAGTCGGAGTCATCCGAGGTCGTGCAACCCATTTTCGCAAACAGCTTCTTCACAAGTTTCTTTACTGAAGAAACTGACTTGGTCAAAGTGACTTGAGAAGCTGTGATAATTTCCATCTCGTTTTTCATAACATGAAGATCGCCTTTCATTTCAGAAAATTCAGCGGACATACGTTCTTGTTCATTTGAAAGCCGCTGTTGTTCTTTGTAGATGGATGTTACCGAGGCATCATCGTCCGAAGTAGATGCAGGTGCCTTCTGTTTCGGAGGAACGGGGGCAGTGGAAGAAGTTGCATGAGTTCGAACTCGTTGGCCAATTGGAGGAGAAGGGGGATCATCCTGCTTTGTTGTCAAAGACTTGACAATGGTTGTCTCATTTATTGTCCCCAAACTATACAAATACGAACTCGCGCTCGTATCCACCTTAAATCTCCTAAGGATGCGCATTATAATCATTGGATATGGTAGTCGCTCAGAGGGATGTGAGTGTTCGACATACCGCGTCATCCTATTCCAAATGAGGTAGGGGATGTTCAGGTTTGCTCCCATTGTCGCAGATGGATTTCCAAGAAGATAAAGAAATAGCAACCTATCCCATCGGACGATTTTCGTGTTCATGTTGGGAAGAATGTTGTAGCAAATAATGAAGTTTAAGTACTTGTACTCCTTCTTGAGTTCCCTGGAGTAAACTGAATTTCCGGCAGACGTAGTATCCGGAGAGCAGGTTCCATTTACTACTATTCTCCAAGATTTGGCTGTGAAGACCTGAGTCTTCAAATAATGAACTCCGTCTGAGATGGCTGTCATACCGAGCACCTCTCCAATCAGTTGGGGAGTGACTTTGATCTTGATACCTTTTACAAAGGTATGAAATTCTCGGCGTCCATCAGCTTCATCAATAAGACCTGCTGCATTCTGATAGAAGATCCGAACTGAGTGTGGACAGTACCCAGTTTTCTCAGAAAATTGCAGATCGGACCAAGACCAACTTGATCAAACAGAGCTCCAAACTCTGCAGATCTATCCCTCATCTGTTGTACATTGACATGTCGTTCTCCTATGCATTCCCTCTTTTCAAAATCTTTGATTCGTGTGGAGCTGACGAATCCCTGAAATGGTGGCAGGTTGTCCATAGGTTCATTGATTGAAATGCCTTGGGCACCACTTCTTTTCCTTGCCGAGGTTTTCACTCTTTTTCCGGTAGGCTCCATTGGCGCCTTTCCTTTCTCAGCTGCAGTAGGAGGAGGTTTAGATTTGGGAGCTTCAGCAGGAGCCTTCCCCTTTGCAGCAGTTGGGACAGCCCCTTCAACTTCAATTGTGTCCCAGTCAATCGATTCAGTTTCCGATTCAGTATCGGAGTCAGCTTTTGCTCTTTTTGTCCTCTTGCTTCTCTTCGGCTTTGCAGAGTCCTTCACATGAACCATGGCAGTGAGCAGGAAAATGATCCAGGTGATCACCATTTTGTCAGTGCTTTGAGTTTTTAGAAAATGTCCTGTGAAGACCAACTCAAGAACATATGAAAAATCGTCAATTTTGAAAAATTTGAAAAATTGTACCTAGACAATCATAATCATATAGAGAAGCCAAGAATCAAATTAGTTTTCCAAAAAGAATTTTAAAAATAGATCAAATCCATGATTTACAAAAATTCCTCTTTTATGCCCTAAAACCGAATTTTTAGAAATCGAAGCCTAAAAACTCGTTAATCAAGTGAAATCCCAGCATAAAAGTAAAACTAATTGATCCAGAGTTCTTATTTCAAAAGAAATTTGATCAAAAACCATTCACAAACGAAAAAAATCCAACTTTTCAACTCACGTTTGATGAAAAAACAGAAAAACTGTGAAAAACCGAGTTTTGATCATGAAAACTTACTTGAATCCGAAGAACTTTGAGTTTTGAAGCACCAGGAAGCAAGAAATCTAGAGAGAGAAACTCTAGAAGCTTGAAAACCAGAAATTAGGGTAAAGAAATCTCGAATCTGAAAGTTTCTATATAGAACCCTAGCCGCGATCCGGATCGGCCGAGAATGTGATCCGGATCGGCCACACGCAGGAAAAATCCTGCGTTCGGGATCCGGATCACTTGCCACGATCCGGATCGGCTACACCTTTTTCTTCAGAAAAATTAAGAAAAATACATAAAATCCAGAAAAAGTATGTAAGCACATTATCATGTCAACTTTAAACAAATGACATCGTTTCACACAACAAGAAATAGATTATGAAAATCTATCAATAATATCCAAAAATGAAACGAAGATTTACGAAAGTTAAAACACTTAAAGTTGAACAACTTCAATTACATCTATCTTGATCCTATGTGTAATGTCTTTATCAAATCATCAATTTCAGTAAAGAAAATGAAGTACCAAGATCAATAGATGTTTGAAATCCCAGATAAGTTAAATAATATATCTAGACAATCTGTTGAAGGAGTGGCTCTTTGAGCATCTTAAATCAAAAATCCCACCTTATACCAACCATGAAATACGACTGAGTCAAGTATTTCAATATGAGTTTTATCAACAATTTTTCAAACAAAAGTTTGCTTTTCATTCATGGAGTTCCTTTTTCTTTCATTTTCTCCATGTGGTGGTAGTTTTCACACTCCTCATTGGGATGTAACTCTTTCCACATCTTTTGAGCATTTCACATTTCATTGACTCCCCCTCAATTGGCTATCAATTATTTAATATATAAAGTATTCAACCAAACCATTGATCTCGAATTCATACTCGACTAAGCAATCAAATATGATAATGACTATACCAAGAGATCATTGAGAGAGAAATTGACTTTGATCACAGAAAGATGGTTTAATTAACGTAAATGATCATTGCAACATTGAAACATTATGACATCAAAAACATAATAAATTTCTAAATGCATAAAAGGATGCAATTAAAGTCAATTATGATTTATGCTCAATTAGTGTGCTATGTACAGAACATAGATAAAGAACAAAACAAAAACAAGAACAAAAACAAAACCTAATCTAAGCAAAGGTTTCAAAAAGAGTTTATTTCAAGGAAAGCATGCCAATTGCTTTACGCAAGTGAATAAAACGTTTTTGATCCAAAGGTTTTGTTAAGATGTCGGCTAATTGATCCTCAGTTGAAATATATGACAGTTGAAGAATGTTTGATTCAACTAGCTCTCTAAGAAAATGATATCTAAGTTCAATATGTTTTGTTCTAGAGTGCAACACAGGGTTTTTAGAAATGTTAATAGCACTAGTGTTGTCACATAAAATGGTTACCGAAGATGTTGAAATTCGGAAATCGCTCAACACGCTCTTCATCCAAATCAATTGGGTTGAGCAACTTCCTGCAGAAATGTACTCCGCTTCGGCAGTCGAGAGTGCTATGCAGTTCTGTTTTTACTGTGCCATGCAACAAGGCAGTGGCCAAGATAGAAGCATGCACCACTCGTGCTTTTCCGGTCATCCACCGATCCAGCCCAATCGGCATCTGAGTATCCAACAATATCCAAAGTCGTTCCCATAGGATACCAAATTCCGAAATTGATTGTACCTTTGATATACCGGATGATCCGTTTCACCGCTTTCAGGTGAACCTCCTTCGGTGCTGATTGATATCTCGCACAAATCCCAACACTGAAGGATATATCCGGGCGACTAGCCGTGAGATATAGTAGACTTCCAATCATACTGCGGTACAGTTTCTCGTCTACATTCTCACTTTGTGATTCACTTCCAAGTCCCTTATGGCTAGTTCCCATTGGAGTTGGAAAATCCTTAGAATTTTCAAGATCAAACTTTTTGACCAACTCCAGTGCATACTTGGATTGACACAAGTGAATTCCTTCATCGTTTTGCTTAACTTGTAATCCAAGAAAATAATTCAACTCGCCCATCATGGACATCTCAAATTCGCTTTCCATGGTCTCCGCGAATTTAGAAGCATCATTATCTCTTGTTGCTCCAAAAACAATGTCATCAACATAGATTTGAGCAACTATGAAATTGTTTTGATAATGCTTCACAAAGAGAGTCCTGTCAGCTCCCCCTCGAGTGTAGCCCTTTTCCAAAAGGTGCTTTGTCAACCTTTCGTACCATGCTCGCGGTGCTTGTTTCAGACCGTAAAGAGCCTTTTTCAGTCGAAAAACATGGTTAGGTAGTTTATGATCCACAAAACCTTTCGGTTGAGCTACATAAACTTCCTCATTTAAAAACCCATTTAAAAAGGCGCTCTTAACGTCCATTTGAAATAATTTGATTTTAAAATGACAAGCAATCGCAAACAATATACGAATGGACTCGAGTCTAGCTACAGGGGCGAAGGTTTCATCAAAGTCTATACCTTCTACTTGAGAATAGCCTTGAGCAACTAACCTTGCTTTGTTCCTGATGATAGTACCTTCTTCGTTTTTCTTGTTCTTGAAGATCCATTTGGTACCTATCACATTGTGTTGCTTCGGAGGCTTCGTCAGTTCCCAGACTTTGTTTCGCTCGAATTGATGGAGCTCTTCCTGCATTGCTTTAATCCAATAATCATCTTGGAGAGCTTCATCAACATTCCTTGGTTCGATTTGAGATACATAGCATGCAAATCCGCAAACCAATTGTCTCCGTGTTCTAACTCCTTCTTGTGGATCTCCAATTATGTTCGATTCAGGGTGATCCTTGGAGATGCGTAACGTTTGAGGTAGAGGAGTAGGCGGAGGTACACGAGATGATTCCTGCACATCAGATAAGCTTGAAGAACCGTTAGATGCATCAACATTATTATCGAAAGAATTGTTAGAAGAAGATGCATTAGCAGGTGTATCATCATCAAGAGAGATATCGAGGGTAGATTTTTCAGATTCAAAGTGAAAAGCTTCATCTACCTTAACATTTATCGATTCTACGATCGTCTTAGATTCTAAGTTAAAAACTCGATATGCTCTGCTGTTTGTAGAATAACCTAAGAAAATCCCTTCGTCACTTCGAGAGTCAAATTTTCCAAGATTCTCACGATCACGTAAAATAAAACACCGACTCCCAAAGATGCGAAAATATTTGATGTTAGGTTTTCTACAAAACCAAAGTTCATATGGTGTATTCAAAGTCCCCGGGCGCAAATACACTCGATTGATAACATAGACAGCAGTGTTCACCGCTTCAGCCCAAAAATATAAAGGTAAGTTCCGGCTGTGAAGCATAACACGTGCCATCTCCTGTACGACCCTGTTTTTGCGCTCGACTACACCATTTTGTTGAGGTGTGTAAGGTGCGGAGAATTCATGTTTAATGCCATTAGAAGTGCAAAAATCAATGAATTTGGAATTTATGAATTCACCACCTCTATCACTCCTAACTCGAGTAATCCTTTCATTCTTTTCTATCATAATACGATTGCAGATTTCGAGAAAAGAATCAAAGGTATCAGCTTTTTCTTTTAGAAAGGCTACCCAAGTATATCTAGAAAAATCATCAACCAATAAGAAAATATACCATTTACCTCCCAGAGATGGTTGACGAGTTGGCCCCATTAAGTCCATATGCAAAAGTTCCAAAGGCCGTTTTGTACCTATGTGGTTCAAATTCTTGTGTGCAGTCCTAGACTGTTTTCCCTTTTGGCAACCGCCACACACAAGGTTTTGTTCAAAAGAAAGTTTCGGAACCCCCTTGACCACATCTTTATTTGAAATTCTAGCAAGTTCCTTAAAGTTTATGTGACCTAGCCTTTCATGCCAAAGTGTTTCATTTTTCAAAGATGCTAGGTTACATTTTTCAGAAATTTAGAAGGAACTACATAACAGTTGTTTTCTGATCTAACCCCCTTTAAAAAGAAAGCATGGTTCAAGTCAGTTACAGTGCATTTATCAGATGAAAAATTAACTGAATAACCACTATCACACAGTTGACTTATGCTTATGAGGTTAGTCTTAAGGCCATGAACAAATAATACATTATCTAGAACCGGGCCATCTGGAATAGCTACCGTTCCCTTTCCAACAATTTTGGAAGACCGACCATCTCCGAAAACAACAAGTCCTCCGGAGTTTTTCTCAAAAGTTTGAAAACAGTTTTTATCGCCGGTCATATGACGGGAACACCCGCTATCCAGGTACCAAGACGAACTATCATATGCATGCAAGGAAACATTGGTAGCAAGACAGGGAAAGATCTCACCTTTGCGCACCCAAACCTTTTTGGTATGCGTCGGTAATGGTCGTGAAGTTGATTTCCTAGGTGAGAGCGTCTTGCTTGAAGAATTGCTGCTCCTTGATGATGTCGTCTTGAGCGGTGTACTACCAAGGCTCTTTTCCGTCAATTGGTTGGAGTTGTTTTCCGAGGAATAGCCCTTTTGGTAGTCATTGCAAGATGTTCTTGAGGTGTGCGTTTGGCTCCAGTCTTGCAATTTCTTCTGATGTGCCCTGAAATGCCACAACGAAAACATACCTTGGTTCTTGTCGATTCCGAAGAGGATGTAGTAGGTTCGTTGTCGTTGCTTGCGTGAACACCGGTGTCGGAGGAGGAGATACCGACTGAGGCACAAATACTGTACCACTCGAACTTGGAATGTCTCCAGTTTGAGTGTATCCGAGGCCGAACTTGTTTCTTTGACCGAGACCAAGAAGTCTGTCCAACTTACTCCTTCCAGAAGAAAATCTCTGTAAGTCATCCTTTAGTTGGCGTATGGTCTCTGTCATTTCCAATTTTTCCTGTCGGGCCTCGCCGTAGAGCTTCAAGAAGTAATTCGCTTTGTTCACCATATCCATATAATTCTTCTCGAATTGCTCATTGGACTCTTGAAGGGAAACATTTGTCTTAATCAGATTGTCCCTTTCCACTTCAAGATCGGTTGAGATAGAGGTTACTCTTTTTACTTCATCTTCAAGATCCTGTAATCTCTCTTTCAACCCCTTGTTTTGTTTAGCCAGTTTCTTTGAATCCCTCAAAAGTTATGGTAGGCTAAAACAAAATCTTCACCTTCCGAATTATCTGATTCATCGTCCGTTGCAATCTTTTCCACAGTGGAGTTGGACAGTGAGTCGGATGTACTTGCCATTAAGCACATGAAGGATGAAGATTTGGTGGACGCGTGGAAAGCTGTCGCGTTGTCTTCTTCATCACTTGACGATGACTCATTTGACGTGGAGTTGTCATCCCAAGTGACTGCTTGCATCGCTTTCTTCTTAGCCGGATTCTTGTTGGGACATTCCGTTGCTATGTGGCCGTAGCCTCGACATTTGAAACACTGAACTTGTCCCTCAGAACTTTTCTTATCCTTTGAGAAGTTCTCTTGGCTTCTTGACTTGTAGCTTGAAGAACCCTTGCCTTTCTTCGACTTTCCGAAGGATGGAGTTTTGCTTGAATTTCCCCTTCGAAAGTTGCGGCGAAACTTCCTTGTCAAGAGAGCGAGCTGCTTCTCAAAGTCCTCCATAGAAATGTTCTCGTCGTCGTCCGAGGAGGATGAATCCGCGTCTTCTTCTTTAGTTGATTTCAATGCGTAACCTGAAGACTTAGAAGAGGATGCCTTTCCAGAAGAATAGTTAGTAGGAAAAGTCATTTCATAAGTTTGTAAAGCACCTACTAATTCTTCTACACGCATTTCGTCCGGGTGTTTAATTGTTTCAATGGCTGCAACCTTCGGGCGAAATCGTTCAGGAAGAGTTCTTAGAATTTTTCTTACAACTTTAAATTCTGGAATCTTCTCTCCCAAGTTAGCACATGAGTTCACGATGTCTTGCAATCGTGTGTAATAGTCAGTGAAAGATTCATTCTCTGCCATAGAGATAGAGTCAAACTTGCTCGTAAGCATTTGCAGTTTCTGAATCTTCACTAGGTTAGTTCCCTCATGCGTAACTTGAAGAACATCCCAGATTTCTTTCGCAGTCTCACATGCCGAGACGCGAGAGAACTCAGTTTGTGACAAAGCATTAAATAGAGCATTAATCCCTTTGCCATTGTAAGAAGATAAGTCTATCTCTTCCTTGGTCCATTTCGACCTAGGTTTTAAGGTGCGAACATCATCTAAAATTTCAGTTGGATTAGACCATCCTAATTCAATTGATTGCCACACCCTTTCGTCGATGGAAATTAAGAAAGCTTTCATCCGTACTTTCCAGTACGCATAATTAGTTCCATCAAAGAAAGGGGGTCGATTGATGTTTCCACCTTCAACCATTGTTTACAACCCTATTCCCGCTCTGATACCACTTGTTGGGTTTAGGTTAATAAGGATCTAAATAGGGGAAAAAACACCTAGAGGGGGGTGAATAGGTGTAAACAATAAACACTCAAAAATCATTGTGCGATAAAACCCAATGCGGAAAAATAAAAGAACACACAAGATTTTTACGTGGAAAAACTCCAAACCGGAGTAAAAAACCACGGGACCGATAACACGGCGAAATCCACTAGAGTTAACACACGTACAAGGTGATATAACGTACTCACAGACGACTCAACCTTTTACCATACGCTCCTAGTAGATCTTCTCCGCTCGCTCCACGACGCTTCTCGAATCCACGATCCGCGCCCAACGCTGAATCCACAGCGTCCAACGTCGAGTCCACGACGTCCGACCGAATCCACGGTCTTCACCCAATGGCACGCTTCGAATCCACGAACGCACCTCGCTCCGAATCCACGAGAGCGATGCACCTTGAATCCACAAGGCCACGCGAGTCCACGCGCCGATTTTGGGGTAAATCGTTGTTTGTTTGGGTGGTGATGATCCGCCGAATACTTAGATCAAGAGTAGATCGGAAATACCATCTAAGTATTCATTAGTTTGATTCAACTCAAGATATGAGTATGAAAACCTAGAATCAAACTAATCAATATAGATGAAGAACCATTAAATAGATCTAATGATTTCCGTTCTTCTCTATATGTGGATCTAAGGCCGTATAAAATGATATTTGAAAATGACGGCTCTTTTTCCGATGCCCTAGAAATGAAATAGAAGGGCTATATATAGGTTAGAAACCCTAGGAAGAATATTCGGATCAAAAACAAACTTTTCTGGAAAGTTTTACCGACGGCGATCCGGATTGCATAAGCCACGATCCGGATCGCAGACGCACAGAATGCAGTTTCCAGAAAATCGCCTGTTCGGGATCCGGATCATAATCCACGATCCGGATCGTTCATACATTTTCACAAAACACCCCATTCGGGATCCGGACTGCCCAAGCTATGATCCGGATTGCAGCAATGTATGAACGAACACCTTTCGGGATCCGGATTGAAAGTCCACGATCCGGATCCTGAACATGTCCCATGTTCAGTTTTTGATGAATATGCAATTAAAACCTCTTCCAAGTGTTTCTACACTATAAGAAGTATTCGGATCAACAAAATTATTTAGTTAAACGTACCTGATCCTTTTGAATTCTTCTTTCTTGAGATTGAGGTAAATGATCCACAGTTTCTTCATCTTCAATCCTCAAGACTTAAACAATCACGAAATACGCCAACTCAAATTCCGTAACACTCAACACCCGCTCGACCTGAAAAACAGTCACCCGAGGGTGTGAGACACACCGGAGTGTATTCCAGTGGGCACGACGAGCCGAGAAATAGCAGATCGTACCTACTGGTATACAATGCTAGAGGATAGTAATAGATCAAGGGTTAGGGTAAAGCAGATATATAACTGGTGCTGTAAAGAAAGCAAAACTCATAATCTGGGTACAAGCATAGGAGATAATTTTAGCAGAATTTAAAAACAGGACAATCATGTATCAGGATAATCAACGCATCAAGGAGTTAGGACAATCAGCAAGATAACAATGAAACTAAAATCAAAGGCATCACATAGAATCATATACAGGTAGATAACTAGAAGACAGATCAAAGAATCAAAGAAGCATATTAAAGCAACTTAACAACACATGCATCAAATAAATGAAAACACAAAGACCCAATACAAGCTACCATATTGGCCTTCACAAGACCTCAGGCAAGGCTGCCCAACCTAGCACCAACCTGGTTGACAATCCGTCCACTGAGGGTCACGGGTTGCAACTGCTAACCACTTTACCGGTAAAGAACATCGCTACGGGTAGCAAATCCGCTGATGTTCGTGAAGTACAACGGTGCGGGCGAATCATATGCAAATGCTCAAACTGGCGGTCCACTGACCGGGTAATCGGCTACAAGCCGGGAAATCCCCACTGGGATGCAATGATAAGATCAACTGAATCTCAACTCTCATGCAGGAATAATCAGCAACTAAACAATAAATCTCAACTCATATGCAAATCAAGGCAAATCTCAGCTAATCATAAGCTCACAGATAAACTCAACTCAATCACACAAACCAACCAAATGATACAAAACTTAAACACATATTTTTAAGAAAACTGTTTTAAAGAGTCCAAACCCCGAAAAGCATTGCCCTCGTCCTATCAAACAAGAACAGACTCAGGCGACACTAGGAAGCTTGGGTTTCCAAACCTCGTAGAGCAATTGCCTTTGTCCTATCAAACAAGAACAGACTCCGGCGACCCTACGAAGCTCGGTAAAAACATCAGTTAAACAAATCTATGTGCTCAGCAGTGTATCATTTGATCGACAAGACAAACAGGCTCACTCATCAACCATGAAAATGTCCAAGTAAAAGTATAAATGCTAGAGGTACTATGAATAATCATGTAAGGCAGAATAGAACTGATAACAGGCATAGATCAGGTAGATAGCAGATATAATGTAATCAAAGAGAAGCAGGCTCAAAGAGATTAAGTTAGGCTACAAAAACAGGGGTCCAACCAGTATCGCACCCCAGAGGGCCGAACTGATAAAACCCGGACCGAAGATAACCCACCTGATATAACGTAGGCGGCTAATCGTATCTGCAACTTACTCGAAGACCAGAGATACCTGAATCAAATTATATTGTTCAGAAATATTATTTAACCCTTTTTAATCTCCTATTATCCAAATTTGACAATTAATTGATCCAATTCAAACTTGTATTCACTATTTGGTGAAATTACAAATTGCCCCTCCCGGGAATTCTCATTTGGATTTTCGGGAGACTCGGGCTGTCTAACAGGGTCGCTGGCTCAACCAGATTCTACTGGGACTCAACAGTCGACCTGGTGAAACCGCCGCAATTCCTCGAATTGCGCGATTGTCACTCGGATACCGAGAAACCGACGATTTTGCCGATTTTCGAACCGAATTCCAATTTCCGCTCAACGGGAGCCGCTGGATTCCTAACGAAAAGCTTAGGAACCAATAAAACAGTTTACTAACCAGTATATGATGTAACTTTTACATCTAGAGCCCTAGGGTTTTTAAATTTCCACTTTTAGTGCCAATTTGGGCACTGTTTTTTTTTTGCCCGTTCTTTTAACTGGAAAATCATTTTAACATTCCGTCACTTCCAGCAGGTTACTTATGTCTTGCTGGGCACCATGCTCACCCATTTGTGGCGGCACGGGTCCCGGGGCAAAATTTGGCCCATAAAATATGTACTAACATAGCCTTAATGTCATTTTATTTCTTCGGGGCTTCAAACAGTAACTCTAACGCGAGCATCGCGTCCAGTGACCCCAAATTAGCCTAGGGCACACTATCGCGGCTTCGCAAACAGCCTAGAACAAGGTTTTATTCCAACATTTCTTAAAAAGGATGATTAAACTATAACTTGTTAATTTAAACTTCAAACAGGAAAATTTTGTATATCAAAGTTGATCTGGGCACTGCCAGGACCTCAGTACTCACCCTGGTTGGGGCCCAGGTGGGCTGGTTCAAGCAGAACCAAGGCCAGGCTTACACCCTAGTTCACAATGCACCAAACTTCAATCCACACAGAATCACTTTGATCTGAAGTGAGCACAGAGCTCAGGGGACAATTTTGAACATCTTTCATATTTAAAGTTTTGTCAAATTCCAATTAAAATTTCATTGAGGCATTTTGACAAACATCTTAGGTGCACCACATATACAATCTAACATAAACAAAATCCAACCTTGATTCTCTGCAACCACTGGACTAGAGGCATTATAACTTGGATAAGATTATTCTACTAAGCTACTGGAGCTTTCCCAGCAACTCGGGTGCAGGCTGGCACCATATTTTTTTTTGCCGAGCTCGAGGAGGAAGAAGATGGTATTTGCATTGATTTTCGTGATCATTCTCCCAGAGCCTCTGGACTCCAATTAAAGGTACCAACAGGTGCCAAATACCTTACTGATGCTTTCCATACCCGAGCCCGGTGACGGAGCACGGCGGCGGCGCGGCGGGAGTGAGCTCGGTTTGGAGCTCCTCCACCTCTAATGGCGAAATTTAATCGAGCCATTATGAAGCTCTCTAATGTGGATAGAAGTGATCCATAGGCTCATACAAAGCTTCCCGACCACCCCTCCCCGGCCGGAGGTGGCCGGAGCGCCGGCGACCGACCTTGAAGTCATTTTCGGGTCATCCATGGTGCCTTGGGTTTCGTGTTGCATGGTTGCCATGCAACAGCATGGTTGGGGTCCTCTCGGCCCCAGCAACATTTCTGGGTAGGTGGCCGGCGTCGGAGAAGGCCGCCGGCGCCGGAGCAAGGAGTTCGGCCAACCATGCAAAAACCTGAAACCTAGGGCATCAAGTTTCTCCAAAAATACTTAACCCTATTCCATAAAATTTTGCAGAAATGATCAACATGTCCTACAGTCCTCACATACCCATTTTTAGCTTTGTTGGTGCACTAGTTAGAGAGATCGACCGCGGCGGAGCCATTATTAGGTTTCCGGCCAACCTTCTCTCCCGCCGGCCATGCGACATGCATGGAAGGCTCGGGCTTGGTGCGTAGCATCCTAAGGACCTAATAGGTCCACTGTTAAAGGCCCCGGGCTCAAACATTCAAAGGTTAGTGAGCCTTACCTTTGTCGGACTCGAGGAAGATAGGAAGTAGCCGGATCTCACCCTCCCTCCTTCGTGCGGCTTCGGCAGGCTCCAGCAAGTCCTTCAACCACCGAGGACACCACAGGAACACCCCAGCCCTTCCTGGAAGAACTTTGATCCAAGGTTTTCCTTCCCTCACTTTCTCTCGAGTTTGCATATATGGTGGTGCTCCTTCGTCTCCCCCAACGTTCGAGGCTGAGTCTGGGAATTTTAGTGGAGGGTGGACGCTTCCAATCCCCAATAAACCCCCGTGCAAGAGCCTCAAGAATTCCAACAGCCACTCTCCAACTTAATGCATTGATTCCTTTGTAAAATAACCATGAACCCATTTCACACTTATCCCAAACCTCCGAGGCTTTCTAAGTGGATGCAAATTGCACCCAACACCCTCTAGTAGGAAGCCCTAGCATCTAGGCACATAAAATATTAGCCCTTTTCACAATTTAGTCCAATTTTCGATACTTTTCACGCATTTCGAGACAATCCGATCGTCGTTTCGCGAAACGGACTTCGCCACGACGTCCGGCTCGTCGAGACCTGTCAAATAGCGTATTTGTTTGGTTTGTTCGACGCTCGGATTAAAAGTCGTTCCATAAAGTTCGTCGAATTATCGCGCGTGGCACGCACTTCGATGCACCCGGATCGCCGAACGCGAAAACCGTCAGTGCCATTGCGCTCAGAACATCGAAAATAGCTAGGATCCATTACTCATACCCCTAGGTTGTCTTTTAAAACAGTAAATCGGCCGTTAGTGCTCTAAGGGGTTTAAATTTCGAGGGTTACTATTCACTTTAAGTCGCGGGGCCCGCCTTTTTGATTTTTGATTTCTGGAAGATTCGACCGTCGGATCGAAAACATATGAATATGAAACTTCTATGTTTCGACGAGACGATCACAATGGTGATCTCGGATTTCCCAGATCAGATCCCGATCAAAAGTTGATATTTCTGGGCCACTATTGACCCACTATTGTGCCAAAAGGACTGATTTAGTATATTCTAAAGCAAATAGAAGTCTTTAAATTCCATATTACTACATCACCCACAACTTCTAAGAAGTTTCGTCCCCGAAACTTAACAAAACACACTTTAAAAATTTTCTAAAATACCAAAACATCAGTTTTCTAAGTATTAATTTACTACATCATTGTTTCAACATTTCAAGCTCCCGATGGGCCTTCCCCTGATGGCTCGCCATGCTGTGTCAGAGCATAGACCCGTCCTCCCGACACTTGGCGGGGTCCCTCAGTTTGGCGCGATGATGGACGATTTGAGGCAGCCACGCTCTGGGTTGACGCTGGAGGTCGGGCAGCAAGAGGTGGCACAGCCAATGCTGGTGGGTTCGCAGCAGATCTCCGCGGGCAGTTAGCAGAGATATGGCCAGGCTGACCACAATTATAGCATCTTCCGTGGCGCAGGTTGCAAGTAATAGGTTGATGATCTGCCCCGCAGAAGACGCAAAGCCTCGCCCTTTGTTGTTGATTGAAGGTCCGAGAACCACTGGCTTGGTTCTGATTTCCTGGGGGTCTAGGGGGTCTCCTATTGGACCCAGATGATCCCTCCCCATTGCCAGCGGACAGTCGCTTTTTCCCTTTTCCCTTATCCATTGCTGCCCGCTCAGCCCGGGAGATTGTTAATTCAGCCTCAATGGCAAGGCAGCGTTCGATACATTCATCATAGTCGGTGATCAAATGTGAAGACAACTGACGCCGGATCTCGGGTCGCAGGCCTTGAGTAAATAATCTAACCTTGCGACGCTCGTCCTGCACCGCTTGTGGCACCAGGTCAGCAATTTTTGTAAATTCTTCTTCGTACTCCCTCAGGGTGCGGTCTCCTTGGCGCATGTTTTCCAAGTCCCGCTCTAATGCCTCTCGTGCTGTCTCCTTTAGGTAGCAGTGGTACAAAGCCGCCCTAAATTGCTCCCATGTAGGCTTAGGGGCATCAGGAGCAAAATTGTGGCGTTGGTAGCGCAGCCACCACATGCTTGCGCTGACACCGAGGCAGTGCACCCCCAGTGTCACCTTATCTTGCTCTTCAGTGTCCAAATCTCTAAACAGTTTCTCCATGTGGTTTAGCCATTCTTCAAGGGCCCAGGGGTCCTTTTCACGGCCTGAGAATTCTTGGGGCTTGAATTTATTAAACTCCAGCAGGACTCCCCTGACTCTTGATCTTTCTTCCTTGTACGTTGCTCTGGCAGCTTCCAGGGCCGCAGGATTGTTAGGATTGTTACCCCCCGCCACCCCGGGAGCATCTATAGTTGCAGCAACGGCTTCAGATGTAGCCGATTTAGCCGGAGGTACTGGTGCAGGAGGAACAGGAGGTCCCTCAGTCGCAGAGGCTAGTGGTGCAGGTGCAGCAGGAACATTGGCCTCCCGCTGCATGTACTGCTGTATCATTGCAGCCATTTGAGCCAACTGGTCCTCAAATCTTTGCATTCTGTCGGGGATCTCTGGGCCCCCACTTTCAACAGTTGCTTGGGCAGCCCCCCCGACCCATGCCAGTCCCTTGACCACCACCAGCACCACGCCAAGTGCGAGCCATAACTGTAATAGTCAATAATTTATTTTAGTACAGTCGACCCACAACTTCTATTTTGACCTATCAGACTTAGAACACTACCCAGCGCTCTCTCGTGACACAGGTCATCCTAGGGTTCGTTCCTAGCCATACCTAGACATCGCGTTTCCTATTGCTCTGATACCATCTAATCTGTCACGCCCCGAGTTTAAAAACCAGCGTCTAAAATTTTTTTTTTTTTTTTGAAATCAGAGTTTGAAACCAGCCAGGGCGCAACAGACCGCCACTTATATAGAAAAGTCCCAATCCCACTGGGGATTGAGCCTTTTCTATATATGCACGGCTAGCTTGGCAATCAATCAGAGTACCAACTACGTATCACTAATACAACACAGATATTAAATCACACAATTTCAACAACTTATTACATTTTCCTTGTTACATCAAATAACTAAATGCTTGGCTATCGGCTGTCCAGGGTCAAGCTCTATCTCGTGATCTCACCAACTCGTCCCGACATCTCAACACCCGCTCGACCTGAAAAACAGTCACCCGAGGGTGTGAGACACACCGGAGTGTATCCCAGTGGGCACGACGAGCCGAGAAATAGCAGATCGTACCTACTGGTATACAATGCTAGAGGATAGTAATAGATCAAGGGTTAGGGTAAAGCAGATATATAACTGGTGCTGTAAAGAAAGCAAAACTCATAATCTGGGTACAAGCATAGGAGATAATTTTAGCAGAATTTAAAAACAGGACAATCATGTATCAGGATAATCAACGCATCAAGGAGTTAGGACAATCAGCAAGATAACAATGAAACTAAAATCAAAGGCATCACATAGAATCATATACAGGTAGATAACTAGAAGCCAGATCAAAGAATCAAAGAAGTATATTAAAGCAACTTAACAACACATGCATCAAATAAATGAAAACACAAAGACCCAATCACAAGCTACCATATTGGCCTTCACAAGACCTCAGGCAAGGCTGCCCAACCTAGCACCAACCTGGTTGACAATCCCTCCACTGAGGGTCACGGGTTGCAACTGCTAACCACTTTACCGGTAAAGAACATCGCTACGGGTAGCAAATCCGCTGATGTTCGTGAAGTACAACGGTGCGGGCGAATCATATGCAAATGCTCAAACTGGCGGTCCACTGACCGGGTAATCGTCTACAAGCCGGGAAATCCCCACTGGGATGCAATGATAAGATCAACTGAATCTCAACTCTCATGCAGGAATAATCAGCAACTAAACAATAAATCTCAACTCATATGCAAATCAAGGCAAATCTCAGCTAATCATAAGCTCACAGATAAACTCAACTCAATCACACAAACCAACCAAATGATACAAAACTTAAACACATATTTTTAAGAAAACTGTTTTAAAAAGTCCAAACCCCGAAAAGCATTGCCCTCGTCCTATCAAACAAGAACAGACTCAGGCGACACTACGAAGCTTGGGTTTCCAAACCTCATAGAGCAATTGCCTTTGTCCTATCAAACAAGAACAGACTACGGCGACCCTACGAAGCTCGGTAAAAACATCAGTTAAACAAATCTATGTGCTCAGCAGTGTATCATTTGATCGACAAGACAAACAGGCTCACTCATCAACCATGGAAATATCCAAGTAAAAGTATCAATGCTAGAGGTACTATGAATAATCATGTAAGGCAGAATAGAACTGATAACAGGCATAGATCAGGTAGATAGCAGATATAATGTAATCAAAGAGAAGCAGGCTCAAAGAGATTAAGTTAGGCTACAAAAACAGGGGTCCAACCAGTATCGCACCCCAGAGGGCCGAACTGATAAAACCCGGACCGAAGATAACCCACCTGATATAACGTAGGCGGCTAATCGTATCTGCAACTTACTCGAAGATCAGAGATACCTGAATCAAATTATATTGTTCAGAAATATTATTTAACCCTTTTTAATCTCCTATTATCCAAATTTGATAATTAATTGATCCAATTCAAACTTGTATTCACTATTTGGTGAAATTACCAAATTGCCCCTCCCGGGAATTCCCATTTGGATTTCCGGGAGACTCGGGCTGTCTAACAGGGTCGCTGGCTCAACCAGATTCTACTGGGACTCAACAGTCGACCTGGTGAAACCGCCGCAATTTCTCGAATTGCGCGATTGTCACCCGGATACCGAGAAACCGACGATTTTGCCGATTTTCGAACCGAATTCCAATTTCCGCTCAACGGGAGCCGCTGGATTCCTAACGAAAAGCTTAGGAACCAATAAAAATGTTTACTAACCAGTATATGATGTGACTTTTACATCTAGACCCCTAGGGTTTTTAAATTTCCACTTTTAGTGCCAATTTGGGCACTATTTTTTTTTTGCCCGTTCTTTTAACTGGAAAATTATTTTAACATTCCGTCACTTCCAGCAGGTTACTTATATCTTGCTGGGCACCATGCTCACCCATTTGTGGCGGCACGGGTCCCGGGGCAAAATTTGGCCCATAAAATATGTACTAACATAGCCTTAATGTCATTTTATTTCTTCGGGGCTTCAAACAGTAACTCTAACGCGAACATCGCGTCCAGTGACCCCAAATTAGCCTAGGGCACACTATCGCGGCTTCGCAAACAGCCTAGAACAAGGTTTTATTCCAACATTTCTTTAAAAGGATGATTAAACTATAACTTGTTAATTTAAACTTCAAACAGGAAAATTTTGTATATCAAAGTTGATCTGGGCACTGCCAGGACCTCAGTGCTCACCCTGGTTGGGGCCCAGGTGGGCTGGTTCAAGCAGAACCAAGGCCAGGCTTACACCCTAGTTCACAATGCACCAAACTTCAATCCACATAGAATCACTTTGATCTGAAGTGAGCACAGAGCTCAGGGGACAATTTTGAACATCTTTCATATTTAAAGTTTTGTCAAATTCCAATTAAAATTTCATTGAGGCATTTTGACAAACATCTTAGGTGCACCACATATACAATCTAACATAAACAAAATCCAACCTTGATTCTCTGCAACCACTGGACTAGAGGCATTATAACTTGGATAAGATTATTCTACTAAGCTACTGGAGCTTTCCCAGCAACTCGGGTGCAGGCTGGCACCATATTTTTTTTTGCCGAGCTCGAGGAGGAAGAAGATGGTATTTGCATTGATTTTCGTGATCATTCTCCCAGAGCCTCTGGACTCCAATTAAAGGAACCAACAAGTGCCAAATACCTTACTGATGCTTTCCATACCCGAGCCCGGTGACGGAGCACGGCGGCGGCGCGGCGGGAGTGAGCTCGGTTTGGAGCTCCTCCACCTCTAATGGCGAAATTTAACCGAGCCATTATGAAGCTCTCTAATGTGGATAGAAGTGATCCATAGGCTCATACAAAGCTTCCCGACCACCCATCCCCGGCCGGAGGTGGCCGGAGCGCCGGCGACCGAGCTTGAAGTCATTTTCGGGTCATCCATGGTGCCTTGGGTTTCGGGTTGCATTGTTGCCATGCAACAGCATGGTTGGGGTCCTCTCGGCCCCAGCAACATTTCTGGGTAGGTGGCCGGCGTCGGAGAAGGCCGCCGACGCCGGAGCAAGGAGTTCGGCCAACCATGCAAAAACCCGAAACCTAGGGCATCAAGTTTCTCCAAAAATACTTAACCCTATTCCATAAAATTTTGCAGAAATGATCAACATGTCCTACAGTCCTCACATACCCATTTTTAGCTTTGTTGGTGCACTAGTTAGAGAGATCGGCCGCGGCGGAGCCATTATTAGGTTTCCGGCCAACCTTCTCTCCCGCCGGCCATGCGACATGCATGGAAGGCTCGGGCTTGGTGCGTAGCATCCTAAGGACCTAATAGGTCCACTGTTAAAGGCCCCGGGCTCAAACATTCAAAGGTTAGTAAGCCTTACCTTTGCCGGACTCGAGGAAGATAGGAAGTAGCCGGATCTCACCCTCCCTCCTTCGTGCGGCTTCGGCAGGCTCCAGCAAGTCCTTCAACCACCGAGGACACCACAGGAACACCCCAGCCCTTCCTGGAAGAACTTTGATCCAAGGTTTTCCTTCCCTCACTCTCTCTCGAGTTTGCATATATGGTGGTGCTCCTTCGTCTCCCCCAACGTTCGAGGCTGAGTCTGGGAATTTTAGTGGAGGGTGGACGCTTCCAATCCCCAATAAACCCCCGTGCAAGCGCCTCAAGAATTCCAACAGCCACTCTCCAACTTAATGCATT
Source organism: Tillandsia fasciculata (assembly GCA_029168755.2). NCBI lineage: Eukaryota > Viridiplantae > Streptophyta > Magnoliopsida > Poales > Bromeliaceae > Tillandsia > Tillandsia fasciculata. The sequence continues at coordinate 136,225 of JAQOTM010000395.1, read as the reverse complement.
GATTCCTTTGTAAAATAACCATGAACCCATTTCACACTTATCCCAAATATCACGCCCCGGGGGATTAATTTAGCGGAAACGGATCACCAAAGGAGTGTATTTATTTTTTTTTTGAAAACCTTCTTCCCCGGTACGTGCCTAGATCCGCCGCATACACAGGGTCACTGTACAAACGGACAGAGTCTCCCCTGTATATGCACGGCGTCGCGGTTTGTACAAAGTTCAATAACGAATTACCATTCAATCACAACAACCCAATGCATACAACCATTCACAATATACTGAATAAACTCACGGCCGATTAGTTTGAAAAGATAAAACACACAGTTGTTAAAACGGCGCCCACCCGGCACCCATATTTTGAAAACCCTTTTTTGAAAGCAACATAAACCCAGGGGTTTGGAAAGCAGTGCCCACACGACACTTAGGTTTTGAAATCCATTTTCGCAAATCATAAATCCACAAGGTTTTGAAAACGGTGCCCACACGGCACCCGAGTTTTTGAAATAACAGTTTTCGCAATCTGTTCTTTTATTTGCTATTTTATTTTCCAAAGCGGCCCACAGAGATGTACAGAAAACTAAACAATTCATTTATCGCCGTACCAACATCCACACCGACCCCACGAGGGTATCGAGAACCATCCACAATCTACAAATAATAAATGGAATGCGAAAGTAAAAGGTAAAGTACTGTTCCGGTCTCCCGGGAACCAAAATCGCTAGCCGCGGCCTCACCGTCGCCTACCTCTCCCCCCTGTAGGACCCTGTCGCAAAGTGGGAAGTCAGCGACTAAACAAAAGTGATAAAAGTAAAGCAGGTAAAGAAAAACGTCCAACCGTAGTCTATCCGGAGCAACCACCCTCGCAAGGGAAAAATAGAATGAAACACCTGTAAACCTGCAATACCCGATCCCGTCGGACAGCTAAACCGACGGATCGCACCGCGCCCAAGTCGGACAACTAAACCGAATGGATCGCACCGCGCCCAAGTCGGACATCTAAACCGAATGGATCGCACCGCGCCCAAGTCGGACATCTAAACCGAATGGGTCGCACCGCTCACACCTTGGCGCATCCAAGCCCCACAACTAAAGAGACCCCACTCCGTCCTGTGGGTATACACGGGTCGTCGACCACTTTTCCGGAAAAGCACACCCTTTGCGGTGGCCAAACCGCGGGTGCGCGTGTTGCAGCCGAGCATAGTAACCATGGACCACATATATATATCAATGTATAAGAACCGTATGAAACAACGTGGATATCTAATCACATATAAAAAACCGTAAAGCCATAACGACTGATTGGTACCTCCCTACCATGTTTAACCCAAATACACGTAAGGTAGTCCCCGTCCCACATGATAGAATTAAACATTAAGACATAAGAGTAAAACCCACCTGTCGCTTGTGGCGATTAATGCTCGACTCCTCCGCGTCCCGGCACGCTCCCCGAACTACAAAAAGAAACCCCGGGAAGAGAGTCAGTATCCCCCAAACGCCGTCAATGACGAGCAAAACACACGCCGGCTCCCGTCTCGGAACGGGCCCTCGGCTCCGACGGCGGCGGCGGCGGAGGTCGCGGCGGAGGCGTCCCCGCGCCGCTCGCTGTCCGCGCATGTGCATGGGCCCGTGCGGCGTCGGACCCGCACGGCGCCTGGCCCCCCCCCGCATGCGGCTGGCCCCGGGCGGCGCCCAGCACGCGCGGTGCGGTGCCCGCATGCGCGGGCTGCTCCGCGCGGTGCCAGACCTCGCGCGGCGCCCCCCCGCATGCGGGTGGCCCCGCGCGGCGCCCAACCCGCATGCGGGTGGCCCCGCGCGGCGCCCAGCCCGTGCGGGTGCGCTGCCCGCATGCGCGGGCTGCCCCGCGCGGTGCCAGACCCCGCGCGGCGCCCCCGCATGCGGGTGGCCCCGCGCGGCGCCCAGCCCGCGCGGGTGCGCTGCCCGCATGCTCGGGCTGCCACCGCGCGCGCGGGCTGCCCCGCGCGGTGCCAGACCCCGCGCGGCGCCCCCGCATGCGGGCGGCCCCGCGCGGCGCCCAGCCCCCGCGGGTGCGCTGCCCGCATGCTCGGGCTGCCACCGCGCGCGCGGGCTGCCCCGCGCGGTGCCAGACCCCGCGCGGCGCCCCCCGCATGCGGGTGGCCCCGCGCGGCGCCCATCCTGCACGGGGGAGCTGCCCGCAGGCCCGGGCGGCTCCGCGCGGCGTCAAGCCTGCGCGGGTGCCCTGCCGGCGGGTGGCTCGCCCCTCCCTCGCCTCCTAGGGCATCGGGTTGCCCGTCTCCGAAACCCTCCAAGAATTCCCCCTCCCCTTCCTCGATCAAGAAACGAAAAGGGAAAAACGACCATGCTTACCTCGTTTTTCGTCGGCTAGGGCTCCACGAGGGTGATCGTGCCGTTCTTGCGCGCCCGGTCTCCAAGAGTGTGCGGGCGTTCGTCCCTTTTCCTCGATTGCCTCCTTGGTTCTACACGCCGACTTGTGGGAAAGGGAAAGAAAATGGGAGGGGCGCTCAGGAAACCGTCTGTCGAGGGTGCGAGAAGTGGGAATCCCGAACCCTAACCCCAAACCAAAGGATTAAATCAAACGGTCCCTAAAAGAACGAGTGGGACTTAACCCCAAACCCCAACGGGGAAACAGAACAAAAATTAGGGCAATAAGTCACACACCAGGGTCCGGTCCGCCTCGAAAATCGCGTTGGTCGCCTGGACTGTCGGCAGTCTTCCGGAATTTATTCTGGGAGATTCCGGAGTCGGAATCCGAAACCGATCGCGCCGCCGTTCTCCGTTTCGCGAGCTTTATTGTCTAAAAATACCCGCGAGCCCCGACAGCCTGCCCAGAAACAAGGAATTAAAAACCACCTTTTAGACCCCTTAAGCGGACCGCGGTGAAATAAAAAGTAAAATAAAGGGAATCCGGGTTCCCCGAAACCCGCAGGTATTACACCACTTACCTCTTAAAACGAGTTTCGTCCTCGAAACTCAACCCTGAGTTGCGGTGAAAAGATCGGGGTAGTTCTCTCTCATTTTTGACTCCAGCTCCCACGTTGCTTCTCGTTCCTCCTGATTGCTCCAGAGCACCTTCACGTAGGGGATGACTCGGTTCCGCAGCGTTTTGTTTTCTCTTGCTAGGATACGCACGGGGGTTTCCTCGAAGCTTAGGTCCTCCTTGAGCTCGAGTGTGGAGACGTCCAACACGTGTGACGGGTCGGAAAGATATTTCCGGAGCATAGACACGTGGAATACACTGTGGACCCGGTCGAGGTTAGGCGGTAGGGCAAGGCGGTACGCCACTGGGCCGATGCGCTCTAAGATCTCAAAAGGCCCTACGTACCGTGGGCTCAACTTGCCTCTCAGCCCGAAACGCCTGATCCCTCTGGAGGGTGAGACCCGTAAGAACACGTGCTCTCCCACTTGAAATTCCAAATCGCGGCGCCGTCGGTCTGCGTAGCTCTTCTGTCGGCTTTGGGCGGTCAGTAAACGCTGTCTGATGAGGCGTATCTTCTCTTCAGTCTCATCCACCAAGTCGGGTCCCAAGAATTTCCGTTCGCCCAAGTCGTCCCAACAGATCGGGGATCGGCAGCGTCTCCCATACAAGGCTTCGTAGGGTGCCATTTGGATGCTGGCCTGGTAGCTATTGTTGTAGGCGAATTCCACGAGGGGTAGGTAGCGTGCCCAACCGACTCCCCAGTCAAGTACACAGGCGCGCAGCAGGTCCTCCAGGGTCTGAATCACTCGCTCCGACTGTCCGTCCGTCTGAGGGTGGAAGGCTGTACTGAAATGCAGCTTGGTCCCCAGGGCTTGCTGTAGACTTTGCCAAAACTTCGAGACGAAACGGGTGTCTCTATCCGAGGTGATTGATGCCGGAACCCCATGCAGTCTTACGATCTCGCTCAGGTAGACTTGAGCCAACCGCTCTCTGGTCCAGGTTGTGTGGATGGGCAGGAAATGTGCTGACTTGGTTAGCCGGTCCACAATGACCCAAATTGCGTCGTGCCCCTGCTGTGAACGTGGGAACCCGGTGACGAAGTCCATGGTGATCTGATCCCACTTCCACTCTGGTACCGGTAAGGGCTGTAACTTTCCCGCTGGCCGCTGATGTTCTGCCTTTATCTGCTGACATATCAGGCAATGAGCTACATGTCGTGTCACATCCCCCTTCAGCTTGGGCCACCAGAAGGTCTGCTTGAGGTCCCTGTACATCTTCGTGCCCCCCGGATGCGCCGCATAAGGGGCTCGGTGTGCCTCTGCCAAGATCTCCTCTTTCAATTCCGACGAATCCGGCACGCAAAGCCGCCCGCGGAACCGCATGATGCCGTCGTCTCCCACTGCAAAGTCATTCTCCTGGTCCGGGGAGGTCTTGTCTCGCACGTGCTGTAAGTGTGGGTCCGTCCGTTGCCCTTCTCGGATTTTCTCGAAAAGCGTCGGCTTAACCACCAATGCTGTCAGTTGTGCAACAGTGCCCGCTGGTACCACCTCCAACCTCAGTCGTGCGAATTCCGCGATCAAGGTGTCCTGCTCAGTTATCGCGCGCGCCGACGCCTCCTCCGGTTGTCCTTTCCTGCTTAAAGCGTCTGCCACCACGTTTGCCTTCCCGGGGTGGTATTGGATCGTTAAATCATAATCCTTCAGTAACTCAAGCCACCGCCTCTGCCGCAAATTTAGCTCCTTTTGGGTGAACAGATACTTGAGGCTTTGGTGGTCAGAAAAAACGTTACAGTGGACGCCAAAGAGATAGTGTCTCCATAACTTTAGAACGAAGACCACCGCAGCCAGTTCCAAATCATGAATTGGGTAGTTCTTTTCGTAATCCTTCAATTGCCTAGAAGCGTAGGCGATTACTTTCCCCTGTTGCATCAAAACACCTCCAAGACCGATCCTCGATGCGTCGCAGTACACTTCGAAATCTTCTCCGGGCGTTGGCAGTACTAGTATAGGCGCCCTGGTTAGCCTCCTTTTAAGTTCCTCGAAGCTCTCTTGGCACTTAGCCGTCCATACAAACTTCTCCCCTTTCTTGGTCAACCGGTTTAAAGGGGCCGCAATCTTCGAGAAACCCTCGACGAAGCGTCTATAATATCCCGCCAGTCCTAGGAAACTTCGTACTTCCGTCACCGACGTCGGCGGCTGCCAGTCAACCACTGCTTCTACCTTCTTGGGATCCACGGCGATTCCCTGTGCCGAGATCACATGTCCTAGGAAACCGACTTCGCGCAGCCAGAACTCACACTTCTTGAGTTTGGCGAACAGCTTCTGCTCTCTGAGGGTCTGAAGGATCGTTCGCAGATGGTCCTCGTGCTCCTCGTCGGTAGTGGAGTAAATCAAAATGTCATCGATGAAGACCACCACGAACCGATCCAAGAAGGGTCTGAAGATCCGGTTCATCATATCCATGAAGACCGCGGGGGCGTTCGTAAGCCCGAACGGCATAACCGTGAACTCATAGTGGCCGTACCGGGTCCGGAAGGCGGTCTTGGGGACGTCTTCATTTCGAACTCGGAGTTGATGATAGCCCGATTGTAGGTCAATCTTGGAGAAGACTGTCGCTCCCCGTAACTGGTCGAAGAGGTCGTCGATTCTGGGCAGGGGGTACTTATTCTTCACCGTGACTTTGTTTATCCCTCTGTAGTCGATGCAGAGACGCAAGCTTCCGTCTTTCTTCCGCACGAAGAGTACCGGTGCGCCCCAGGGTGACACACTCGGTCTGATGAACCCTTTATCCAAGAGGTCTTCCAGCTGTGCTTTAAGCTCCTTTAGCTCTGCGAAGGCCATTCGGTAAGGCGCCTTCGTAATTGGCTGCGTGCCTGGTAGTAGCTCGACAGGGAACTCCACCTCCCGCTCCGGGGGCATCCCGGGCAATTCTGCGGGGAAAACGTCGGGGAAGTCCCTCACCACTGGAATGTCTGAAAGTGTCGGCGAGGGTCGGGCGGCCAGATCCACCGATGCTAAATAGGCCACGCATCCACCCTCTACCAATCTTCTGGCTCGCGCCGCTGAGATGACCGCCGGGAAGGTGATGCTCTTGCCCGCCATATACACATGTTCAGGAAAACCGGGTTCTTGCAATCGCACTTGTCGCTTGTCACAGTCAATGAGCGCCTGGTACCTCGTGAGCCAGTCCATGCCCAACACCGCGTCGTACTCCTTCAAGGGGATTACCACCAAATCCCATGGGCAAGCCAGTCGCCCAAGCTTAATCGAGCAGGCGGCCACTAAGCTGACCGCCTCCAAAGTCCCCCCCGCCGTTTGTACCGTCAAGAGATTTTGAAGGGGGGTCTCCTCGAGATCATGCATAAATACGAAATCACGAGAAATGAACGAGTGGGTTGCTCCGGTGTCGAAAAGAGTTCTAGCACGGGAATTTGAGACGGAAGTAATACCTGCAAGTGCGTCTTCCGGCGGAACTGCCTCTTGGCGGGTCATTGAGAAAACCCTCCCGCCTGGTTGTAGCTGCCTGTCCTCCTCGCGCCGTGGTGCAGGGGGTCTGGAGGTCGTCGCCATAGGTGCTTTCCCCCGCCCTGAGAGCTGTGGCGTGGGCGTAGAAGCCGCCGAGGATGCAGAACCCCCGCCCAAGGGGCAGTTGCGGCGGAAGTGCCCCTCTTTGCCGCATCGGAAACAATGGTCACCCCTCTGGGGGCAGTCTCCCGCTCGGTGTCCTCCCCCACAAATAACGCAAGGCCTGTCTCCTGTCCTCGGTCCTCCTACCGGTGCGCTCCGAGATCCCGACTGTGGTCTCCACCGCTTGGGGGGTCGGCTACCACTAGAAGAGCCTCCTCCAGAATATTGTTGCGGTCGCTTCCTCTCCTCATAGTGCGCTGGGCCCTCCTTCCTGGCGCGAGTAACGGCGAACCCGCGCTCCACCACTGTGGCCCTGTCGACCACTTTCTGAAACGTGTGCAAATCGGCTGCTTGCACCACTTGGAAGATGTCACTCCGCAATCCATCCACGAAGAGCTGCGCCTTATGGGACTCGTCCCTGATTACGAAAGGGACGCAGTTGGCCAGTCGTACAAATTCGCGCTGATAGGCCATCACCGTCTTATTCCCCTGTTGGATGTGGTTCAGGTCATCCTCCAGCTTCTTCTTAACGCTGCTTGTGAAAAAGGCCCCAAATAGCTCCTGCTTGAACACGGTCCATGACGGGAGTGCGGCGGTGCCCTTTGCGGGATCAGGGCGTATCGTCTTCCACCATAAGCGGGCGTTCCCCTCCAGGAAGTGGATGGCCAGGGGAACCCGCTCGTTGTCCTCCATGAGTAAGTCCTCAAATAACTTTTCCAGAGACCCCACCCACTTTTCGACGACCCACGGGTCAGTCGTCTCCCCGTCGAACATGGGTGGGTCGTACTTCATAAAGTCGGCCAGGTTGGCCCGCACGCGGTCCCGCTCAGTCAGCGGAACGGACCCCTCCCCCGTGGCGGCGGCAGCCACGGTAGGGGTAGGTGTGACCACCGTCTCCTCAAGAGTAACCCTGCTGGTTGTCCCCAACGCCGGTCCCGCATTCGCTGCCGGCGGCGGCACGGTCGGTGGTGCCGCGGCCGGTACTGGCGGTGGTGCCGCGGCCGTGCTGGCGGTGGTGCCGCGGCCGGTGCTGGCGGCCCCTGCGGAGGGACCGGGGCGGCCGTCACTGTCGCGGCCTGCTGCTGTTGCGTCAAATGACGCACGTGGTCGGTGAGAGTGGCCAGTTGCCCCGCCATCTCCCGCAATTGCTGCCGCAGGAGCTGGTTCTCCGCGGCCGTCGACGTCGTCGCGTCTGCCTCGGCGTCCCCAGCCGTCGATCTAGTACGGGCCATTACTGTGCACAAAAACATAAGTCAGCTCTGGACTCCCTTAACAAACAACGAACCCCGTTTCGAGAGAAGAGGACTCGGACTCATTTTCCCCCCCTCGATCACTCGCGTCGTATTCTACTTTAACCTATTCATTCCATTCCTTTGTAGTTAAGTGTGGCATTCCTGTGGACGTCGGCACCAATTGTTGTGATTGAAAACAAAAAAATTACTGGACGTCGGCACAGTAATGGCCCCGCCATCTCCCGCAATTGCTGCCGCAGGAGCTGGTTCTCCGCGGCCGTCGACGTCGTCGCGTCTGCCTCGGCGTCCCCAGCCGTCGATCTAGTACGGGCCATTACTGTGCACAAAAACATAAGTCAGCTCTGGACTCCCTTAACAAACAACGAACCCCGTTTCGAGAGAAGAGGACTCGGACTCATTTTCCCCCCCCTCGATCACTCGCGTCGTATTCTACTTTAACCTATTCATTCCATTCCTTTGTAGTTAAGTGTGGCATTCCTGTGGACGTCGGCACCAATTGTTGTGATTGAAAACAAAAAAATTTAGTCTCTGATACCATCTTAATCTATCACGCCCCGGGGGATTAATTTAGCGGAAACGGATCACCAAAGGAGTGTATTTATTTTTTTTTTTTGAAAACCTTCTTCCCCGGTACGTGCCCAGATCCGCCGCATACACAGGGTCACTGTACAAACGGACAGAGTCTCCCCTGTATATGCACGGCGTCGCGGTTTGTACAAAGTTCAATAACGAATTACCATTCAATCACAACAACCCAATGCATACAACCATTCACAATATACTGAATAAACTCACGGCCGATTAGTTTGAAAAGATAAAACACACAGTTGTTAAAACGGCGCCCACCCGGCACCCATATTTTGAAAACCCTTTTTTGAAAGCAACATAAACCCAGGGGTTTGGAAAGCAGTGCCCACACGACACTTAGGTTTTGAAATCCATTTTCGCAAATCATAAATCCACAAGGTTTTGAAAACGGTGCCCACACGGCACCCGAGTTTTTGAAATAACAGTTTTCGCAATCTGTTCTTTTATTTGCTATTTTATTTTCCAAAGCGGCCCACAGAGATGTACAGAAAACTAAACAATTCATTTATCGCCGTACCAACATCCACACCGACCCCACGAGGGTATCGAGAACCATCCACAATCTACAAATAATAAATGGAATGCGAAAGTAAAAGGTAAAGTACTGTTCCGGTCTCCCGGGAACCAAAATCGCTAGCCGCGGCCTCACCGTCGCCTACCTCTCCCCCCTGTAGGACCCTGTCGCAAAGTGGGAAGTCAGCGACTAAACAAAAGTGATAAAAGTAAAGCAGGTAAAGAAAAACGTCCAACCGTAGTCTATCCGGAGCAACCACCCTCGCAAGGGAAAAATAGAATGAAACACCTGTAAACCTGCAATACCCGATCCCGTCGGACAGCTAAACCGACGGATCGCACCGCGCCCAAGTCGGACAACTAAACCGAATGGATCGCACCGCGCCCAAGTCGGACATCTAAACCGAATGGATCGCACCGCGCCCAAGTCGGACATCTAAACCGAATGGGTCGCACCGCTCACACCTTGGCGCATCCAAGCCCCACAACTAAAGAGACCCCACTCCGTCCTGTGGGTATACACGGGTCGTCGACCACTTTTCCGGAAAAGCACACCCTTTGCGGTGGCCAAACCGCGGGTGCGCGTGTTGCAGCCGAGCATAGTAACCATGGACCACATATATATATCAATGTATAAGAACCGTATGAAACAACGTGGATATCTAATCACATATAAAAAACCGTAAAGCCATAACGACTGATTGGTACCTCCCTACCATGTTTAACCCAAATACACGTAAGGTAGTCCCCGTCCCACATGATAGAATTAAACATTAAGACATAAGAGTAAAACCCACCTGTCGCTTGTGGCGATTAATGCTCGACTCCTCCGCGTCCCGGCACGCTCCCCGAACTACAAAAAGAAACCCCGGGAAGAGAGTCAGTATCCCCCAAACGCCGTCAATGACGAGCAAAACACACGCCGGCTCCCGTCTCGGAACGGGCCCTCGGCTCCGATGGCGGCGGCGGCGGAGGTCGCGGCGGAGGCGTCCCCGCGCCGCTCGCTGTCCGCGCATGCGCATGGGCCCGTGCGGCGTCGGACCCGCACGGCGCCTGGCCCCCCCCGCATGCGGCTGGCCCCGGGCGGCGCCCAGCACGCGCGGTGCGGTGCCCGCATGCGCGGGCTGCTCCGCGCGGTGCCAGACCCCGCGCGGCGCCCCCCCGCATGCGGGTGGCCCCGCGCGGCGCCCAACCCGCATGCGGGTGGCCCCGCGCGGCGCCCAGCCCGTGCGGGTGCGCTGCCCGCATGCGCGGGCTGCCCCGCGCGGTGCCAGACCCCGCGCGGCGCCCACGCATGCGGGTGGCCCCGCGCGGCGCCCAGCCCGCGCGGGTGCGCTGCCCGCATGCTCGGGCTGCCACCGCGCGCGCGGGCTGCCCCGCGCGGTGCCAGACCCCGCGCGGCGCCCCCGCATGCGGGTGGCCCCGCGCGGCGCCCAGCCCGCGCGGGTGCGCTGCCCGCATGCTCGGGCTGCCACCGCGCGCGCGGGCTGCCCCGCGCGGTGCCAGACCCCGCGCGGCGCCCCCCGCATGCGGGTGGCCCCGCGCGGCGCCCATCCTGCACGGGGGAGCTGCCCGCAGGCCCGGGCGGCTCCGCGCGGCGTCAAGCCTGCGCGGGTGCCCTGCCGGCGGGTGGCTCGCCCCTCCCTCGCCTCCTAGGGCATCGGGTTGCCCGTCTCCGAAACCCTCCAAGAATTCCCCCTCCCCTTCCTCGATCAAGAAACGAAAAGGGAAAAACGACCATGCTTACCTCGTTTTTCGTCGGCTAGGGCTCCACGAGGGTGATCGTGCCGTTCTTGCGCGCCCGGTCTCCAAGAGTGTGCGGGCGTTCGTCCCTTTTCCTCGATTGCCTCCTTGGTTCTACACGCCGACTTGTGGGAAAGGGAAAGAAAATGGGAGGGGCGCTCAGGAAACCGTCTGTCGAGGGTGCGAGAAGTGGGAATCCCGAACCCTAACCCCAAACCAAAGGATTAAATCAAACGGTCCCTAAAAGAACGAGTGGGACTTAACCCCAAACCCCAACGGGGAAACAGAACAAAAATTAGGGCAATAAGTCACACACCAGGGTCCGGTCCGCCTCGAAAATCGCGTTGGTCGCCTGGACTGTCGGCAGTCTTCCGGAATTTATTCTGGGAGATTCCGGAGTCGGAATCCGAAACCGATCGCGCCGCCGTTCTCCGTTTCGCGAGCTTTATTGTCTAAAAATACCCGCGAGCCCCGACAGCCTGCCCAGAAACAAGGAATTAAAAACCACCTTTTAGACCCCTTAAGCGGACCGCGGTGAAATAAGAAGTAAAATAAAGGGAATCCGGGTTCCCCGAAACCCGCAGGTATTACACCAAACCTCCGAGGCTTTCTCAGTGGATGCAAATTGCACCCAACACCCTCTAGTAGGAAGCCCTAGCATCTAGGCACATAAAATATTAGCCCTTTTCACAATTTAGTCCAATTTTCGGTACTTTTCACGCATTTCGAGACAATCCGATTGTCGTTTTGCGAAACGGACTTCGCCACGACGTCCGGCTCGTCGAGACCTGTCAAATAGCGTATTTGTTTGGTTTGTTCGACGCTCGGATTAAAAGTCGTTCCATAAAGTTCATCGAATTATCGCGCATGGCACGCACTTCGATGCACCCGGATCGCCGAACGCGAAAACCGTCAGTGCCATTGCGCTCAGAATGTCGAAAATAGCTAGGATCCATTACTCACACCCCTAGGTTGTCTTTTAAAACAGTAAATCGGCCGTTAGTGCTCTAAGGGGTTTAAATTTCGAGGGTTACTATTCACTTTAAGTCGCGGGGCCCGCCTTTTTGATTTCTGATTTCTGGAAGATCCGACCGTCGGATCGAAAATATATGAATATGAAACTTTTATGTTTCGACGAGACGATCACAATGGTGATCTCGGATTTCCCAGATCAGACCCCGATCAAAAGTCGATATTTCTGGGCCACTATTGACCCACTATTGTGCCAAAAGGACTGATTTAGTATATTCTAAAGCAAATAGAAGTCTTTAAATTCCATATTACTACAAGTTCAGCACCAGTCTAGTCTAGCGGGAGTTCGGGATCGGCCTACATTCAGGTGGTTCGTTCGTCTGACTTCGAGGTGGGTACTTGTTTTGAGGTTTAGTGTCGGGATTTGAAAACTATAAACATATAACAATTGCTCAACTAACTGTGTTAATCTTTGGTGATCTCTATGCTTCCTTATTATTGGTTTTGTCTTGTGTACTTGGTTACGATGCTCGAGGCTGCAGCACACGCACCCGCGGTTTGGCCACCGCAAAGGGTGTGCTTTTCCGGAAAAGTGGTCTATGACCCATGTTACCCCACGAGGTGACGTAGTGGGGGCCCCGTAGGTAGTGGGTTTGAGGCGCCAAGGTGTGAGCGGTGCGACCCGTCGAGGTAGGTGCTCGGCATGGTTTATCGAGGTAGGTGCTCGGCGTGGTTTACCAAGGTAGGTGCTCGGTTGGGTTGCCAGGGCAGGTGCCCGGATCAGGTTATGCAGGGGTCGTGGTTTGCCCTTTCGGGGAGGGTGGTTGCTCTGGATGGTTCTCACGGTCTGCTTTAGTTACAGTTTTTCCTACATTCCATCTTTTATATCTTGTGTCGCTGACTCCCCACTCCGTGACAGGTTCTTTCAGGGGTGAGAGCTAGGGCGACGGTGAGGCCGAGACAGGAGCATTTTTGGTCCTTCGCGGCCATAGACTGTATTTACTTCTTCCTTGCGCATTTTCATTACCTGTTAGTAGCTTACTGTGTGGTTTTCGATACCCATGTGGGGTCGGTGTGGATGTTGGGGTGTTTCCTCTTACTTTTGTGGATGGTTGATTTTATTCTTCTCCTTTTTGGCCGTTTTCGAACTACAAAAGAAAAAGAAAAAGAAAAAGGGCATTGTGAAAACTATTTTAAAAATCTGGGTGTCGTGTGGGCACCGTTTTAAAAATCCTGTGGATTTATGAATTGCGAAAACTGTTTTAAAAATTTGGGTGTCGTGTGGGCACCATTTTTGAAAACCCTGTGGATTTATGAATTTCGAAAATTGTTTTAAAAACCTGGGTGCTGTGTGGGCACCGCTTTTAAAACTTGTGGATTTATCCTTTTAAATCAATCGGCCTCGTGAATTCCGTAGTCTTGCGCGTCATGTTAGTAAACTGTTGTGGTTAAATGATTGTTGTAACTGTGACGCCGTGCATATACAGAGGAGACTCCACTCGTTTGCGGGGTGAATCTGTGTATGCGGCGGGTCTGGGCACGCACCGGGGAGAAAGGACTTTTTTTTAAAAAAAAAAAGAAAAAAAAAAAGAAAAATGTATACGCAAATTCAATCTTTCCGTTGGTCGTCTTCCGCTTAATGAAACCCCCGGGGCGTGACAGCGGTGCTGCCGCTGCCAGCGCGGCACCCGCGCCAGCCGCGCCGCGCCTAGGCCTGCAGCGCGGCGCCCTGCTGCGCTGCCCGGCGGCCTGGCGCCCGCTGCGCGGCGGCCTGGCGCGCGCTGCGCGGCGGCCTAGCACCCGCAGCGCAGCGCCCTGCTGCGCGGGGCGCTCATGCGCGCCCGCGCAGGCTCCGCAGCCCAGCTGCGCGCGCCCACAGCAGCTGCCGCTCCACGCCGACAGCACCAAGCCCACACACACACACCTCCAAAAACCCACTCAAAAAACCCAACTCCATCGAACCAAAACCAAAAAAAAACAAGCTTCTTCAAAAAAAAACGCAACATACCTTGCTCGAGACTCATCGCGCACGCTTCACCCTGTTTCCAACAAGAGGTCCACCATCACAACGCCCATTCAAAATCCTCTCTTTTCCACCATTTCACCTTCTCTTTCTGCATCTTTTTCTCTCATTCTTTCTCTTTCTTCCATTCCTCTGTTTCTTTCTTTTTCCTTTGCTTGCAGGGAATGAAGGAGATGAGTGACGTGGCGGAGGCTTAATTAGGGGAAGACTTAATTAAGTGGGGTGCAGCTGGTGAAGGAAATAAATAAATAAGCCCCTCAATCTAAAAAATATCTAAACTCACCTAATCCAATTCCATCTCTTTTAAATTCCTTCATCTCTTAATCCATTACTTCATATACCATCCACTAATTTACTTAAATTAATTAAAATAATTAAATAATCCATCAAAAGCCCGCACCAACTCACTTTTTGCCCTCGGGGCCTCCGCACTGGTCCGAAACCTCCCGAACTCCGCTGTAATATGAAAATACACATGTCCAAAGTTTTCCCCACTCAAAAAGCTCAACCGTAGAGCCGATGTGCTCAATCCAAAATCGGCTCCCATAACTGCCAACTCCAACTCACTTTTTGCCTTCGGGTCCTCCGCGTCAGTCCGGAACCTCCCGAACTCCGTTGTAATCATAAAGTACACCTGTTCCAAGTATTTTCCAATTTTTCTGTACACCACTGTGGAGTCGAGTCTTTCCCAAAACCAACCCTCTATCGGCGCACAATGCCCGGAAAACTCCGAATCAAGCTGGGGCTTCCGCGTTGATCCGAATCAACCCGAACTCATCTGTAACAAATATAGAACACGCTCGAGGCAATTTCCTCCGCATCACACCATCTTGCGAGGTCGGTGCGCCATCCGAAATCCCGGTATTCTACATTGCATACAACAACAGCTATCAAGCGAGCATTCAGATGGCTCCGTTTGAAGCATTGTATGGACGCAAGTGTCGGTCACCCCTATATTGAAGTGATGTGGGTGAGAGGAAGACTTTGGGTCCTGATCTACTGTCAGAGGCAGGGGAAAAGGTCAGATTGGTTCGACGACATCTTGTGACCGCCCAGAGTCGACAGTGGAGTTATGCTGATACCGACGGCGAGACTTAGAGTTTTAGGTTGGTGATCATGTCTTCTTGAAAGTCTCTCATTCGAAGGGGGTCCGGAGATTTGGAGTTCGAGGGAAGCTTAGTCCCCGATTTATTGGACCCTTTGAGGTACTGGAGAGGGTTGGCCCTGTTGCTTATCGTGTTGCTCTTCCTCCACGCCTGGCTGGAGTTCATGATGTGTTTCACGTCTCTGCTCTGAGGAAGTATGTATTTGATCCTACGCATGTGATTGACTTCACCCCACTGGAGATTGGGGAGGACCTTGGGTACGAGGAGCGCCCGTTACGGATTCTGGCTCACGAGGTGAGAGAATTGCACAATCGGGTGATACCTTATGTGAAGATTTTATGGAGCAACCACGAGGAGCGGGAGGCCACTTGGGAGCTAAAGGAGGTGATGCGGGATACCAATCCTTTCTTGTTTGAGGCTTCTAGCTGAGGTACGTTTATCTTATTTCTTAGTTTTGTGGACGAAACTTTTTTTTTAGTGGGGGAGGATGTAGGGCCCCAGAACCCCATGTAGCTTTTTCCTGTGAATCCACTTGTGAAACACCTATTGATGGTGTGTCTGGCCCATAGTTCATCAAAGGGATGCCACAGATGGACCCTGTGAGGTATCGATAGCTAGATTGGCCTTCGGCTGCTTTTGCCGAATTTTAGAAAAGGTTTTGGGCCAAACAGAGGTTGGATTTGGATTCAGCGCAGAAAAACGCTTGAAAATGATTATTTGCTTGTTTAATTCTGAGTCCGGATGCCCAAAAAGGGACTCCCAGAAGTTTTCAGTGGATTCTGGTGCATGGGGGAGGCCGTAGACCGGCTGGGTGCCACGTGGCGGCCTGTTATTGGTCGGTTTACTGAGCGCGGTCCACAAAGCAGCGTCGGGTGGCGCATGGACCCGGCGCGGGGACACGTGGCGCCCCAGGAGTGGCCGGAGCGCGATGCACGGTCCACGGAAACCCGCGCTGGTGCATAGACCGGGCGCGGGGACACGTGGCAGCAGGTGATTGGCGGGCTCACGCGGCGCGGTCCACGGGGGTGCACGCTAGCGCCTCGGGATGCGTGCGCGCGTGGGGGGCAGGCGGCGTGGCCGGTGAGGCGCGCGAAATGCTTAAGCCCAGTTATTATTACTAGTGTCCAAGTTTCATATAAACCCAATCACAAATCCATCCACATCCGATGTGGGACTATTGGGGGCGTCACAGACTCCCCCCGTTTAGGCCTGACGTCCTCGTCAGCCCAAACACATACACAGCAGCCCAAGATCACCAGGCGATGTGAGACTCGTGGTTAAACGGGAGGCCGCCGCTGCCGTCACCGTGTTCACGGGGTCACCGCCGGAGCCGCCGTGATCGCGAGGTCGCAACCGGAGCCGAAAACGAGCGCATACTGTTCACGATTTGGGGGTTTTCTGGCCGCGGTCCACACGCTGGCGTGCACCCGGTGCAAGCTCCGCAGCCCGGGGGCGCAGACCCGGTGCACAAAATCGTGCGCCAGGCCGCGCGGTCCACCGGGCCGGCGTGCACCCGGCGCACGCCATCGCGACCCGGAGGCGCAGACCCGGCGCACAAAGTCGTGCGCCAGGTCGCGCGGTCCACCGGGCCGGCGTGCACCCGGCGCACGCCATCGCGGCCCGGGGGCGTAGACCCGGTGCACAGGGTCGTGCACCAAGCCGCGCGGTGCACGCCCTGGGCGTGCACCCGGTGCATGCCACCTCAGCGGGAAACGGTGGACCCGGCGCGCGCCGCTACCCGTGCGCGGCCCGGCCCAAGACGCCGGGGTCCACCCCTGTAGCGTGCACCCGGTGTTCGCCACCGCAGCGGGAAACGGTGGACCCGGTCTGCGCTTCTATCCGTGCACGGCCCGGCCCAAGACGCCGGGGTCCATCCCTGTAGCGTGCTCCCGGTCCGCGCCGCAGCTGCATTTAGTCGTGGACCCGGTCCACGCCAGGACCCATGCACCGATCTTCAGGAAAAAGCCCAGAAGCTCCGTTTTTAGCCCGTTTCGCGCCGTTTTTGAGTGTTTTTAACCACGAAGATGTTTTTAACAAGTATAATCTTTATTGTAGCTGTCTGGGCACACGGCGAGGGTGTTTTAGTTGGAGTTTCCACACGTCTTCTCCTTCGTGTTTGAGATGGGTTTACTTTTGGAACTTAGAGTCGATTTTCCCGGCAAATGTCACTTGTTTTAATATAACTACCTAATGATGCTAACATGGTTGTTTAATATGATTATACATGATGTTGCTAACATGATAGCGGTTATAGCTTTACTCCTGATTATACCTTATGTTGCTAACATGATAGCGGTTATAGCTTATTTCTGAGTACTGTTGGTTGTCGGTTACTTTGCTCGAGGCTGCAGCACGCGCACCCGCGGTTTGGCCACCGCAAAGGGTCCGCTTTTCCGGAAAAGTGGTCCATGACCCGTGTATACCCACGAGGTGACGTAGTGGGGGCCCCCGCAGGTAGGGGGTTTGAGGCGCCGAGGTGTGAGCGGTGCGACCCGTCGGGGTAGGTGCCCGACGTGGTTTACCGAGGTAGGTGCTCGGTGGGGATGCCGGGGTAGGTGCCCGGATTAGGTTGTGCAGGTGTGCGAGGTCTTGTCTCCGTTTTGGGGGAGTGGTTGCTCCGGATAGTTTACGGTTGGGCGCACTTCTTTTTCCTGCTTTTCTTATTACTTTTATATTGTCGCTGACTTCCCACATTGTGACAGGGTCCTTCAGGGGGGAGCGTTAGGCAATGGTGAGGCCGAGGCTGGAGTTTTGGATCTTTGGAGACCCCGTATTGCACTTCCTCCTTTACTTTCGCTTTCCATTTATTACTGTAGTCCTATGTGTGGTTCTCAATACCCTCGTGGGGTCGGTGTGGATGTCGGTACACTTCTGCTTATTTATTAAACTTTTCCCTCTTTCCATTGGCCGCTTTCAAAAAGAAAAAGAGAAAACAAACCCAAAAGAATTGCCAAAACCGTTTTCAAAACCTAAGTGTCGTGTGGGCACTGTTTTCAAAACCCTGTGGATTTATGGATTTCGAAAAGGGATTTCAAACCTGGGTGTCGTGTGGGCACTGTTTTCAAAACCCTGTGGTTTTATGTTGTTTTCGAAACTGGCTTTAAAAATCTAGTCGCCGAGTGGGCGTCGGTGTTTAACAATTGTGGATTTATCCTTTCAAACTGACCGGCCGTGAGAATGCTTCAGTTTTAATGCTTGTAGATATGTAGTTGTGATTGTTGAACTGTTGTGATTGATCTGTGGACTACGTTTGAACACTGTACTAGCCGCGATGCCGTGCATATACAGGGGAGACTCTGTCCGTGTGTAGAGTGACTCTGTATATGCGGCGGGTCTGACACGCACCGGGGGAGAAAGCTTTTCAAAAAAAAAAAATTATTACATGCTAAATACATTCCTTTGCAACCGTTTCCGCTGAATGAAAAGCCCCGGGGCGTGACAGCATTTCGGGCGCTGGTCGGACGGGGGAAAATGTCCGACTGGCGGATTCTGGCGCCCGAAAGGGTGCGCCCGAATCCGAATAGTAGCCCTTTTGGACTTGGGCATATAAATAGGCCCCTTGGGCCTTCTTTTCTGAGTTTTTTTGGGCTGTTTTGCAGGGAGAGCCCTTTAGGGAATTTCTTCCTCTTTCTGTAGTGCATCTTGTGGAGAAGTTCGAGAATTTTTGAAGGACGCTACTTCGACGTCTACTGCGATTCAGCACACTGCGACGCACCTTCCTTGTTTGCCCTTTTCGTTGCGTTTCGGTACGAGGACTCTCCTAGGCTACCCCGAAGGAATTTTTGGGTGATTTTTGCGCCCACATTTTTACGATAGGTACGGCTACGACTTTTGTATTTTCAGTTTCTTCGTGTTTAGAGGTTTTCTTGGGCTTTTCGGATCATTTCTGTGACCCCTTTTTTCTGTGAGGAAATTTGGACAGCACCGGGGTTTTGGTGGTTTTCTCAGCAACCGAGAGTTGGAACGAGGAGTGCAAATACTCAATTTATATCTACGCGTCGCAAGGAACATCATCGTATTTTTCTTGGATTTTTCTGAGGTTGCTTCGAAGGTGAAAATTATACTTTTTTGAACAAAGCACTGCTGACTTTTCTTCATTGGAAGTTTCGCGTGTACCGCGATGTTTAATTTGTATCTTGGCCTATAGGTGTTTGAACGGGACGAGTAAGTACTCGTTTTTCATCTACTCGTCGCGAGGATCGCAACCATGATTTTTCCAGATTTTTCTGAGGACTGTACTGAGGTGAATTTCCTCGTTTTCCATGCTGTTTGGAAAAATAGCAAATGCTGTTTTGGATGTTATTATTTACACCGGGTGCGATCTATTTTGCAGTAGCTCACTGTTTTGGAAGTTTGCGGGGATTGAGGATCTTGGATAGCGGGGAATCTCTTCTTGTCGTTGTTCACGCTTTTCAAGGTGGGTGGTTGTCGTATCCCTCTCTTTTCGTATGCTCACTAGGAACATCAGAATATCCCGATGTTAGAAAATGTTGAACAAAATATTGATAAACCTTGTATGCAAAAAAGGAACCAAATAATTGATAGCCTATCCATGTAATTGAGACATTGGTATTTGAACATGATCATTATGCCATAATCACTCATGTTAAAGTATTTATTTATCTGGAACATCATGATCAGTAGTATGTTAGTGCTTAATGATTATGCAAAAAGGGATCATCACTTTGAGACATTAGTGTTGGAGCTCGTTGATATATCATAACGATTCATGTGAAATAGATTAGTATTTTGGGACATTACGATTTATTACTTGTGAGAGCACTGGTGGACGTTCTTTCTTCTATTCTAGGTGAGGACATTTGCATGCTTGTATGGACATCTAGATAGGCCACTATTTACTGCTACACTACCATTGGGATTTGACTTAGGAGAAACCATGTTGCCACCTCTTCTCCTTTCTTTGTACTACTTGTAGTATTGCTCGGATTGAGCAGGGTTGTAGGATAGTGTAGTCGGGTTTGTTGAGTGGGTTTGTCATACCAGATTGTGGTTTTGGGTTATTGCGGCGACCGCGGACATTGGGCGGTTGACCGGATGTTTACTTGTGCATCAGATTGGGGATAGGATTCCTCTAGTGGATGGGGTTTCCCACTTATTGAATATTATTGCATTGATTGGGGGTTCGGGTTATCTTTAGTGGAGGGTTTTTCCCACTTTGATCATTGTCGTGATCCAGTCCTGCTACAGTGAGATTTTGAGACATGGTTACTGTACTTGTGAGACATGATTTCTGTACTCGTGTGGGTCGCTCCCCTTGAGTGCCACTCCGGAGTGTGCGACCGTCCCGGTAAGTAGTCAGTCTGTTACCTATCTTGGGATGCGACCATTCCGGTAAGTAGTCGGTCTGTTACCTATTTTGGGATGCGACCGTTCTGGTAAGTAGTCGGTCTGTTACCTATTTTGGGATGTGACCATTTTGGTAAGTAGTCGGTCAGTATTCCCGCAGATGAGTTCGACAGCAGAGCAGGCAGTGCTAGCTTTTACTGGTCCATTGATTAGGTTTATTCAGTCAGGCACTTACACTGTTGCATTCTTATAGTTACATCTTTCTGACTCTGCATTTAGAGGTATAGTAGTGGTAGCTTCATTTTCTTTCAGTTGTATCATTTATAGCCTACCACCTTCCCTTTCCTTTTTGCCTCTGGTAGACCTAGTGGGCACGTCAGAGTTGAGGCTTAACCCACTAGGGGAGGCTACTGTTTCTATAGTAGTTCTCACCCCCATCGTCTTCTTCTTTGTTTCTCCCTTTGTTTTGCAGAGTCCTCTGCGGGAGTTGCTGGCCTGTCAGCAGCGGATCGAGGTAAGAGGATAGCGGACTAGATAGAGGTTCCACCCGATAGTATGCTAGCTGGACTTTTGATGTACCCTTATCTTCTCAGACAGTTTTATTGTAATCTCTTTTGGGTCTGGCTTTAGCCAGCTGGTTGTATATTTGTGGTGAGCTGGGAGAGTACTTGTATTTATTTACAGTTGTTTTTTACTTTATTTCCAGCTTTGGTCTGAGATGTAGTAGTTTTAGTTCAGCTCTGATTTTATGCTCTATTATTTTTATCTCTTATATCTGAGCAGGTTACCGACGTTCGTGTATGTGGGGAATACTGTCACGACCCGGGACCGAAAATTTTTGCGGTTCGGGCACGCCGACAGACCCGCCAATCAGGCACGACCTCTCGCTACCCGAAAGGAACGGTAACATCCATCTCGAATCAGAACAATGTGTATGATGAGATATAATATCAGAGTAAGAGTACTACTAATTAAAACTTTCATTCAATAACAAATAGTTAAAGCAGCAATGAAAGCAGGATAAGAATGAACCATAATAAACTTTATTACATTTTACATTTCTCAAATTACACTTACATAATATTACAATGCTTTTCCTCACAATACATGGTTCACTCGAAACATAAAAGAAAGGTACCTCTGCTAGACCCTCTAGGTCACTATGCTGCTGGGCTCTTGCCCCTGACGTATGCCTCGCCGTCTGCATCTGAACCGTCTCGTCTGCTGTATCCTGAGCTGGACCTGTGGGGGGGGTCACCCAAGGGGTGTGAGAACTTTCGAGCGAGTTCCCAGTGGGTTCATCCACCGAGAAGAAATGTCCTACACCACTTGGTCCAATGGAAGCAATAATAATAGTGCTAGGAAACTAAAAATCCTCAATGTCAAACTGCAGCTATGCACTGTACCATGTCACTACACTATCTGTGTAAGACCAACTACCCAGCACTAATCCGACTAGCCACCCTAGGCTGCTAAGCACCAACTCGGCCACTATGCCGCTGAACACAGGGTCCAACTAACCCGGCCACCCTGGCCACTCTATTTTCCTTGTTCTTTAGATTATGGTGCTTTAGTTCAAGTTAACCCTCAGAAACCCTTATCCAACGGGCCCGAGCCCGGCAGTCCTGCTACCATAAGATAAGGTTTCTAAGGTTGCCGATAACACCCGCGAGTGTTACCCCGTCCTACGAAGTAAATGTGTTCTTCGGACCACCTGCATCGGGGAGGGGGCTTCCCTCGTGTCCGGAATGGTGCACCCGGGGAGAGGGCAAGCCGGTAACCCTTTACGTCCCGCAGAACCACATTTCACCTTCGAAGGCACGCCCGTTTTATTATCTTTATATTTCAGTTATTCTGTCCTCCGGCTGAAGCGTACCGAACGGGTCTCTACCCGGGAGAGGGATTAACCGCCCGTGCCTCCTACTTGGCCTGGCTTCACCGTTGGACCTTTAAGTTCTCTTTGTTTTCCTCTCTTTTCACTTTAGTTCTTAGCCTCTTTGCTTTTGAACATTTACTTTTCTTTTCTTTTTCACTCGAGCCTTCAGCTCACATTGCCACTGGCAAATCTCTTCCTCTTCTCTTAGAGGGTTGGCCCTTTACTTTTATTCTTGGCCCTTCGAAAGTACCTCGTCCGACGGCCCACTGCCCAGGGAGTCCTGCTCCACATGACGAGTACCAAATTCGAAGACGCCATTTGCATTTTCTTTATGCTTCTTAGCCACTTTTAGTTTGCTTTTATCTTCAAGCCTTTTACCTTAAGCAATTACTTGTTTTGCTTATTAACCACTTTTTCATCTCTTACCCTAGGTCTTACCATACGGGTAACCAGCGAGTCTCCTGGACTCTTACGTATTTTATTTCACTTTCTTTATTTAACTTAAATTGAAGTTAAAGTTACTGTCCATTTACCCGGACACCCTATGACTCTCTCTAGGGTTGTATTTGTTTAATTCTTTTAACCTTGGGATCTCATCCCACTTTTCTGATTCTTTACTGAGTCTTAGAGTTAACTTAACTCTATTTTCCTGTTCCACTTTTAACTTAGAGTTATACTGACTCTAACTCCTTGTCTGTGAGTTTAAACTCTTCTGGATTACTTTAGGTTCTCTTTACCTAAGTTCACGGTCATACTCGTCCTAGAGTCCTTGACTCTATTATTCGATTCCTTTATTAACTTAGAGTTGCGCCGACTCTAATTTCATGTTCCACTTTTATCTCAGGGTTCCACTGACTCCCTGTTGATTACTAGTTCACTTTAGGTTCTCTTTACCTAAGTTCATATCATACTCATCCTAGAGTCCCGCGACTCTCTGTTGATCACTCTATCCAGTGTCCTTAGGTTATCTCCTAAGACAGTGCCACTCGTTCAATCCTAGGATAATTCCTAAGTTTTGATGCCACTCAGTGAACCCTGAAGCTAGGTTTTCTCCTAGTCTTACTACCAACTTGTTCCCTTTCCTTATGTCACATGATTCCTAGGGTCAAACCCTAACATGATCACAATCATAAAGGCCTATCATCTTCATGCATGCCATTATTTTCATCTCATTCATAAAAATAATAATTACTTCTACGCATGCATATTCATCATAAAATAATATTTACCTTGCAGGCATGCAAATCTATCCTTTATCTCTGGCAACCAACAGTTGCACTTTTCATCTGTGTCCTTTTACACATGCACATATATCATTTATCTCTGGCAACCAACAGTTGCACTCTTTCATTTAATCCCAGTCACACAGGCAATCATAATCATAATTACCTAACGCCTCTAACAGGCTACTATCATGCTTCGAATCGAAAAGCAAAGGAGCAAGGGGAGAGGTCACCCCTTTTCGGCAGAATTCCCCACCTTGTGGAGTTCGAGATTCCTTTCAAATCTCCACATTTGATCCACCTTTTCCATCCTCCTGTTCCGCCCAATTGCCTGCAGACACTTGCAATTTGGCCTCCAATACCTCCCAATGGCCCGCAGACACTGGCCATTGGCCTTCGCGCGGCTCCACTTGGTACCTCGAGCTTGCATGCGGAACAGAGCATGCATCGCTGAAGGATCGCACACTAGGCGGTGCACGTCCCTCAGGCCCTGCACGCAAAACGGTGTACACTGTTAGTGACGGCACGCTAAACGATGCGCGACAACGCGACCTGCACGCGAAACGGAGCACATACCTCAAATTGGCACGCAAAACGGTGTACGCTCCACTGTAGGGGTGTACGCGGAGCAGTGCACGTTTGTTTAGTTCTGCACGCAAAACGAGACGCATCGTTAGAGCCGGTACGTAAAACGATGCGCGATAACGCGAACTGTACGCGAAACGGTGCACGTACCTCGAAACTGCACACCAAACGGTGCACATTCGACTGTGGGGTTGCACGCATAACGGTGCACCTTTGTTTGGTCCTGAACACAACACGAGATACATTATTAGAATCTACACGTAAAACTGTGCGCGATAACACGAACGGCACGCGAAACGGTGCACGTACCTCGAAACTGCACGCAAAACGGTGCAACTTTAACTGTAGGGTCGCACGCAAAACGGTGCATATTTTTCCGACCCTGCACGCAAAACGGAGCGTATCATTAGAGTCTACTCGACAAACGGCGTTCGCTAGTCCAACCTGTGCGCAAAACGGAGCACTTACCTCGTGTCGGCACGCAAAACGAGACGCGTCAAAAACGCCCGCAAAACTCGAGCAGTAAGACGGCACAACACAGTTAGGTCCCTAACATGCATGTAGCAAAGGGGTCAAACCCACAATCCAAAAGGGAGCATAGAAACTGTGCCGAAAATACCACAAAAATATGATAAACGGCCTACCTCGTCGGCATCGCGTAGTCTATTTGGCTTTTCGGAGCATTTTGCGCGCTCCACGAAGCCCTCGACGCCTCGCCGCGACACTCCCCGACCTTCTCCCTCACTCTCCCTCACTCTCGGACGAAGAAGAAAACGAAGAAGGAGAAGAATGGGGCTCGGGGAGGAAGAAGAAGAAGAAAAAGAGAAAGGGAGAGAGAGGGAGGGTCCACGGGTGCACGGTGCACCGTGCACCGGCCGGTGCACCACACCCACCCGGGTGCACCCGGCCCACCGCAAGAAAGGGGCGGCCACGTGGCCGCATCAACGCGCGCCACGCGGCCGCGCCTCCTGCGCAGAGGCGCGTGACACGCGCCCGTTACACGGGCGCGCGGTCACGCGCCTGCGCGCGCGCCAACAGGGGCCCGCCGCGTGGCGGCCCCCCTGTGGCCCGCGCAGGAGGTGCGCCTGCGCACCTGACGCGCTCCAGCGCGTCCTGTCCCATCAGCGCGGACCCTCGGGTTCCGTGCCACGCGGGACCGTGCCGCGAAGCCCCGATTTGCGTGCCGCTTTGCCTCGAAAAGCGCGCACGCCTACCGGACTCCAAATCCAACAAATAAATAGTCCATTCTTAGCGATTTCGCGCGCTGAGTCCAGAAACGATGTCCGTTTCTCCAAATTCTCATCCGATAATTTGTCGAATTCCCCGGATAGCCCACTGATCCGGTTTCCGCACCGGGTCCAATTCCAAAGCCCAATTTGCCGAATTGCGACTCTAAAATTCCCCGGAGGCGCCCAGAGAGGAATTATTCAATCCCACTTCGCCCGGGGCCCAATCTGACATCGACGACACGCGAAATCACTTCTGAACACGCGACGGGTCCTCCAATGACCCACGCGATCTCTTTTTAAGCCCGGTTTCCAACGCTTGTGCCCAAGTTGCACAGCAATTCCATTTCTTGGGCCCAACTCGTGTCCAACCACGGCCAAGGCCACCGAAAGTTACCGAACCACCAGCAAACCCTACGCTGGGAATTCCGGGCCCCTTTTGATTTAACAAAAGTCCCGCTGTCCTTGAATTCGCTGGCGGAGCCCGTTCTCTCAATCCGGGTGTCCGATTGACGCGAAACTCTTACTGTGGCCCTAAAACACAATTACGGAGCTCCCGTAATTTTCTCAGAACTTTCCGAGACTGTGAATTTTCCACTTACCATCTGGGCCCACTTTCTCACATAAGATTTCAGATATCTTATTTTAATCCCGATTTAGGCCCAATTCGTTTCCAGGTCATCCTGGACTTTCTAACTCAATAAAATAGTATTCCATACCATTTTATTTACCTTATTTATATTCCAATTTCCGGTTCACTACATTCTACCCTCCTTAAAATAAGTTTCGTCCTCGAAACTTGAGTCACATCTTGACTCCTGCTCAACCAAGAGGGGGAAACTTTGCCCTCGCTATCGGGCTCACCGAACCCCGTGACCGGCATTACACTGCCTGCTCGTCCACACTTACACGAGCAGCTCATTCCTGGATCCCTATCTCAACTTAGGGACATCTCAGACCTGGCGTCTGGCCACTTTCCCAAGTAGGTGAGAGACACAGTTGTGTACTTGCTCTCTCAATTGCCACGAACGACCAAATCTTTTCTTGCGAAATCTCCTCCTCTTTTAATTTCGCCATCATTTTTTCACAATAAGGTTACAATTGCAACTGATTACATCTGCCGCATTTTTTGTCGCTCGCTATCTAGTGTGGAGGGCAAGGCCAATCCGCAAGTTCTCAGCTATCTGACACGCTACCAGCGCTCTGAGTGCACGGGTTATCAGCTAACCCGATATCTCGGACTACTAATAGGTCCACAGACCACGATCCAATAGGGTCCATAGCCCAAAATTAATTCAACACTGTGCAACGGCTCTCACTCTAGCCCACAGATCCAAACGTCATACGGGTAGATCCTCACTTAGGATTACTACACCAACACTCCCACTAGGAGTTACAGTATCCCAACTATCAAACCTTCGCCACTCTCTGGGCGGCATCGCCACTCATTGGCGGCATCTCAATCATTACTAGCACTACGGTCTGGTCAAATCACCCTCTCAGTGTACCATCAGTCTTGATGTTCACACGTGGCATTCCACGTTCCCGGGTCATCGCTCAGACTACCGCCCCGACCAAATCTCTATCATGCCCCACCGTCAGGTCTCGGGCCGCTGTCTCTCACAGCTGACTGCGCCTGCCCACTGGGCTACAGGCCCACAGTCCACAACATGGTCCAGGCACGGATCGTCCCCAAGCGAACCCGCTAATCGTCGCCACGCGACTACTATGTCCACTGAGCAAGATCGACTAACAAGTCGTCAATCCATGATCCGAACTCTGTTTCGGCTCTGGCCACACTGGGCGAAGGATAACGTGCCACCTTATCAGTTCTCTCTGGCTAAATGATACTTGTGCTCCATGAGCACCCATAAAGTTGGGCGTCCTACGCCCCCGCGCTAACTTGCGTGATCCAAAGTGCTAAGGGATTTCTTAGGCACACCACGGCTCTCGTGCAACTCTCCCAACTAGGTCGAAACACCACGATACTGTTCACCAACTCTGGTGGTTAACACGCAGCCCTGTGGTGGCAACCCTTGCCTTATGCCGATCCCTCAGACCGGCGCCATGAAACTCCCGCTTACTTGCGAGGTTTTCGAATCTCGAAACCTATCCTGGGTCTTACCAGCCCCACTATGCGGCACTCGGCCATGACGACATGCCACACAGTCACTACCGTCTCAGGCGAACTTTCGCCACTAGGCCCATAAGTCTTTCTTGCCCTAACCTTTAGGACACAGCAACTGGGCTCTCGCAACACAGCGATTACCGGCGTTTCATGAGTCGGTCTCTTACTGGACCTCATCAACTATACTTTGCCGGCAACCCAGTTGACACAAGCTTACGGCATCTTTCACAGAAGGTGTAGAGTGCGCCGACGAGGGTTCGGCGGCCACCTATCACACTCTCTACTGCTGCCTCTTAGCTTGGTCTATCTCCCATTTTTCTTGGGATAATGACACTCGCCCATCTAGGCGACGTAATCCGCTTCCCTGCCGGCGGAAAAACTTCCGCTTATCGGTAAGGAGCATCGGTCTGCTGCTGGACCACATCAACAAGAGCGGTCACCTAACATCGCAGCTCGTATACCACGTTCGACCCCGAGCCCTCTCGAGACTCGAGTCAAACAGGTGCGTTTCCCAATGTGGTGTCATCGCCAATATGTACACCATAACGAAACAACCAGCCCAAACTTAGCCGTTTGAGCAATGCGCGGTCTATATACCGACAAAAGGGCTCGTCGACCCAATCATGCGAAAGTATAGGAGGGTACTCCTTTTCATCTCCAACATTACGTTGTCGGCCGCCCAACGTAATATCCGAAGGATGAAAGCTCGTTGCCCTCGATCAGTTCCCAACATCCTTTTTGGGAACGACAGAAACCCAATCAAGTACTCTCGCCACAAACTCACGCACTCTCTCGTGCTAATCCCTAGGGTCTCCCTAAGGTTCACTAACCACCTAGGACTATTCCTAGGCTCTGATACCACTCTTATCTGTCACGACCCGGGACCGAAAATTTTTGCGGTTCGGGCACGCCGACAGACCCGCCAATCGGGCACGACCTCTCGCTACCCGAAAGGAACGGTAACATCCATCTCGAATCAGAACAATGTGTATGATGAGATATAATATCAGAGTAAGATCACTACTAATTAAAACTTTCATTCAATAACAAATAGTTAAAGCAGCAATGAAAGCAGGATAAGAATGAACCATAATAAACTTTATTACATTTTACATTTCTCAACTTACACTTACATAATATTACAATGCTTTTCCTCACAATACATGGTTCACTCGAAACATAAAAGAAAGGTACCTCTGCTAGACCCTCTAGGTCACTATGCTGCTGGGCTCTTGCCCCTGACGTATGCCTCGCCGTCTGCATCTGAACCGTCTCGTCTGCTGTATCCTGAGCTGGACCTGTGGGGGGGGTCACCCAAGGGGTGTGAGAACTTTCGAGCGAGTTCCCAGTGGGTTCATCCACCGAGAAGAAATGTCCTACACCACTTGGTCCAATGGAAGCAATAATAATAGTGCTAGGAAACTAAAAATCCTCAATGTCAAACTGCAGCTATGCACTGTACCATGTCACTACACTATCTGTGTAAGACCAACTACCCAGCACTAATCCGACTAGCCACCCTAGGCTGCTAAGCACCAACTCGGCCACTATGCCGCTGTACACAGGGTCCAACTAACCCGGCCACCCTGGCCACTCTATTTTCCTTGTTCTTTAGATTCTGGTGCTTTAGTTCAAGTTAACCCTCAGAAACCCTTATCCAACGGGCCCGAGCCCGGTAGTCCTGCTACCATAAGATAAGGTTTCTAAGGTTGCCGATAACACCCGCGAGTGTTACCCCGTCCTACGAAGTAAATGTGTTCTTCGGACCACCTGCATCGGGGAGGGGGCTTCCCTCGTGTCCGGAATGGTGCACCCGGGGAGAGGGCAAGCCGGTAACCCTTTACGTCCCGCAGAACCACATTTCACCTTCGAAGGCACGCCCGTTTTATTATCTTTATATTTCAGTTATTTTGTCCTCCGGCTGAAGCGTACCGAACGGGTCTCTACCCGGGAGAGGGATTAACCGCCCGTGCCTCCTACTTGGCCTGGCTTCACCGTTGGACCTTTAAGTTCTCTTTGTTTTCCTCTCTTTTCACTTTAGTTCTTAGCCTCTTTGCTTTTGAACATTTACTTTTCTTTTCTTTTTCACTCGAGCCTTCAGCTCACATTGCCACTGGCAAATCTCTTCCTCTTCTCTTAGAGGGTTGGCCCTTTACTTTTATTCTTGGCCCTTCGAAAGTACCTCGTCCGACGGCCCACTGCCCAGGGAGTCCTGCTCCACATGACGAGTCCCAAATTCGAAGGCGCCATTTGCATTTTCTTTATGCTTCTTAGCCACTTTTAGTTTGCTTTTATCTTAAAGCCTTTTTCTTAAGCAATTACTTGTTTTGCTTATTAACCACTTTTTCATCTCTTACCCTAGGTCTTACCATACGGGTAACCAGCGAGTCTCCTGGACTCTTACGTATTTTATTTCACTTTCTTTATTTAACTTAAATTGAAGTTAAAGTTACTGTCCATTTACCCGGACACCCTATGACTCTCTCTAGGGTTGTATTTGTTTAATTCTTTTAACCTTGGGATCTCATCCCACTTTCCTGATTCTTTACTGAGTCTTAGAGTTAACTTAACTCTATTTTCCTGTTCCACTTTTAACTTAGAGTTATACTGACTCTAACTCCTTGTCTGTGAGTTTAAACTCTTCTGGATTACTTTAGGTTCTCTTTACCTAAGTTCACTGTCATACTCGTCCTAGAGTCCTTGACTCTATTATTCGATTCCTTTATTAACTTAGAGTTGCGCCGACTCTAATTTCATGTTCCACTTTTATCTCAGGGTTCCACTGACTCCCTGTTGATTACTAGTTCACTTTAGGTTCTCTTTACCTAAGTTCATATCATACTCATCCTAGAGTCCCGCGACTCTATGTTGATCACTCTATCCAGTGTCCTTAGGTTATCTCCTAAGACAGTGCCACTCGTTCAATCCTAGGATAATTCCTAAGTTTTGATGCCACTCAGTGAACCCTGAAGCTAGGTTTTCTCCTAGTCTTACTACCAACTTGTTTCCTTTCCTTATGTCACATGATTCCTAGGGTCAAACCCTAACATGATCACAATCATAAAGGCTAATCATCTTCATGCATGCCATTATTTTCATCTCATTCATAAAAATAATAATTACTTCTACGCATGCATATTCATCATAAAATAATATTTACCTTGCAGGCATGCAAATCTATCCTTTATCTCTGGCAACCAACAGTTGCACTTTTCATCTGTGTCCTTTTACACATGCACATATATCATTTATCTCTGGCAACCAACAGTTGCACTCTTTCATTTAATCCCAGTCACACAGGCAATCATAATCATAATTACCTAACGCCTCTAACAGGCTACTATCATGCTTCGAATCGAAAAGCAAAGGAGCAAGGGGAGAGGTCACCCCTTTTCGGCAGAATTCCCCACCTTGTGGAGTTCGAGATTCCTTTCAAATCTCCACATTTGATCCACCTTTTCCATCCTCCTGTTCCGCCCAATTGCCTGCAGACACTTGCAATTTGGCCTCCAATACCTCCCAATGGCCCGCAGACACTGGCAATTGGCCTCCGCGCGGCTCCACTTGGTACCTCGAGCTTGCACGCGGAACGGAGCATGCTTCTCTGAAGGATCGCACACAAGGCGGTGCACGTCCCTCATGCCCTGCACGCAAAATGGTGCACACTGTTAGTGACGGCACGCTAAACGGTGCGCGACAACGCGACCTGCACGCGAAACGGAGCACATACCTCAAATTGGCACGCAAAACGGTGTACGCTCCACTGTAGGGGTGTACGCGGAGCAGTGCACGTTTGTTTAGTTCTGCACGCAAAACGAGACGCATCGTTAGAGCCGGTACGTAAAACGATGCGCGATAACGCGAACTGTACGCGAAACGGTGCACGTACCTCGAAACTGCACACCAAACGGTGCACATTCGACTGTGGGGTTGCACGCATAACGGTGCACCTTTGTTTGGTCCTGAACACAACACGAGATACATTATTAGAATCTACACGTAAAACTGTGCGCGATAACACGAACGGCACGCGAAACGGTGCACGTACCTCGAAACTGCACGCAAAACGGTGCAACTTTAACTGTAGGGTCGCACGCAAAACGATGCATATTTTTCCGACCCTGCACGCAAAACGGAGCGTATCATTAGAGTCTACTCGACAAACGGCGTTCGCTAGTCCAACCTGTGCGCAAAACGGAGCACTTACCTCGTGTCGGCACGCAAAACGAGACGCGTCAAAAACGCCCGCAAAACTCGAGCAGTAAGACGGCACAACACAGTTAGGTCCCTAACATGCATGTAGCAAAGGGGTCAAACCCACAATCCAAAAGGGAGCATAGAAACTGTGCCGAAAATACCACAAAAATATGATAAACGGCCTACCTCGTCGGCATCGCGTAGTCTATTTGGCTTTTCGGAGCATTTTGCGCGCTCCACGAAGCCCTCGACGCCTCGCCGCGACACTCCCCGACCTTCTCCCTCACTCTCCCTCACTCTCGGACGAAGAAGAAAACGAAGAAGGAGAAGAATGGGGCTCGGGGAGGAAGAAGAAGAAGAAAAAGAGAAAGGGAGAGAGAGGGAGGGTCCACGGTGCACGGTGCACCGTGCACCGGCCGGTGCACCACACCCACCCGGGTGCACCCGGCCCACCGCAAGAAAGGGGCGGCCACGTGGCCGCATCAACGCGCGCCACGCGGCCGCGCCTCCTGCGCAGAGGCGCGTGACACGCGCCCGTTACACGGGCGCGCGGTCACGCGCCTGCGCGCGCGCCAACAGGGGCCCGCCGCGTGGCGGCCCCCCTGTGGCCCTCGCAGGAGGTGCGCCTGCGCACCTGACGCGCTCCAGCGCGTCCTGTCCCATCAGCGCGGACCCTCGGGTTCCGTGCCACGCGGGACCGTGCCGCGAAGCCCCGATTTGCGTGCCGCTTTGCCTCGAAAAGCGCGCACGCCTACCGGACTCCAAATCCAACAAATAAATAGTCCATTCTTAGCGATTTCGCGCGCTGAGTCCAGAAACGATGTCCGTTTCTCCAAATTCTCATCCGATAATTTGTCGAATTCCCCGGATAGCCCACTGATCCGGTTTCCCGCACCGGGTCCAATTCCAAAGCCCAATTTGCCGAATTGCGACTCTAAAATTCCCCGGAGGCGCCCAGAGAGGAATTATTCAATCCCACTTCGCCCGGGGCCCAATCTGACATCGACAACACGCGAAATCACTTCTGAACATGCGACGGGTCCTCCAATGACCCACGCGATCTCTTTTTAAGCCCGGTTTCCAACGCTTGTGCCCAAGTTGCACAGCAATTCCATTTCTTGGGCCCAACTCGTGTCCAACCACGGCCAAGGCCACCGAAAGTTACCGAACCACCAGCAAACCCTACGCTGGGAATTCCGGGCCCCTTTTGATTTAACAAAAGTCCCGCTGTCCTTGAATTCGCTGGCGGAGCCCGTTCTCTCAATCCGGGTGTCCGATTGACGCGAAACTCTTACTGTGGCCCTAAAACACAATTACGGAGCTCCCGTAATTTTCTCAGAACTTTCCGAGACTGTGAATTTTCCACTTACCATCTGGGCCCACTTTCTCACATAAGATTTCAGATATCTTATTTTAATCCCGATTTAGGCCCAATTCGTCTCCAGGTCATCCTGGACTTTCTAACTCAATAAAATAGTATTCCATACCATTTTATTTACCTTATTTATATTCCAATTTCCGGTTCACTACAAATACCGTGTGCACGGCGGATCTGTAGACGGGCCCGGGTTCTGGTTTACACCTGGGGCGTGACAAAATCCATCACGGAGATCCGGATCATCACAACTAGAAGGCGACACATCGGAGGAGGGAGAGTCATCGCACGTGACCGCTTGCATAGCCTTCTTCTTTAACGGATTCTTGTTGGGACATTCCGTTGATATAGGACCAAAGCCTCTGCATTTGAAGCACTGGATTTGTCCCTCGGTGTTCTTCTTGTCCTTTGAAGAACCCTCTTACTTTCTTGATTTTGAGCTTGAAAATCCTTTGCCTTTCTTGGACCTAAAGAAGGATGATGATTTACTTGAATTTTTCTTTCTAAAATTCCGGCGAAATTTTTTTGTCAAGAATGCAAGTTGTTTCTCGAAATCCTCCATTGATAGATTATCATCAGCGTCTAAGGAGGATGAATCTGCGTCTTCTTCTTTTGTTGATTTCAATGCCTTACCTGAGAACTTAGAAGAAGAGGAAGACTTTCCAGTAGAAGAGTTAGTAGGAAAAGTCATTTCATAAGTTTGAAGTGCACCAACTAGTTATTCTACTTTGATCTCGTCTGGGTGTTTTACTATTTCAATGGCTGCAACCTTAGGGCGAAATCTCTCGAGAAGAGTTCTCAAAATTCTTCTTACAACTTTAGATTCTGAGATCTTCTCTCCCAACTTTAGATTCTTGCAATCGTAATCTATGAAGGTTTCATTTTCTGCCTTATGAATTGAGTCAAATTTGCTCGTAAGCATCTACAGTTTTTGAAGCTTCACTAAACTTGTACCTTCATGTGTAACTTGTAGAGTATTCCAAATTTCTTTTGCGGTCTCACAAGCCAAGACGCGAGAGAATTCAGTTTGTGACAAGCATTAAATAAAGTATTAACTCCCTTACCATTGTAAGAAGATAATTCTATTTCTTCCTTTGACCACTTCGTCCTAAATTTAGGGATTTGTGAATTAACGACAATTTCAATAGGATGTTTCCATCCGGTTTCGATTGATTGCCACACCCGTTCATCGATGGAAATTAAAAACGCTCTCATGCGTACTTTCCAGTATGCGTAATTGGTTCCATTAAAGAACGAAGGTTGATTGATGTTTCCACCCTCAATCATTGTTTACAACCCTATTCCCGCTCCGATACCACTTGTGGGTTATGGGATCCAAGGATCTAAATAGGAGAAAAACCACCTAGAGGGGGGTTGAATAGGTGTAAACAATAAAACTGAAAAATCTTTGCGTAAAAATAACCCAATGTGGAAAAAAAAAATGTACACAAAATTTTTCATGGAAAACTCCATCACAAGAGTAAAAAATAACGGGACCGATCACATGAAAAATCCACTAAGATTAAACACGTACAAGGTGATATAACAAAACAGACGACTCAACCTTTTTCATAAGCTCCAAGTAGATCTTCTCTAGAGTCCGCAATGCGCCTCGATACACGATTTGCGTCCAACTTCGAATCCACGAAGTCGATAGCACCTTGAATCACAAAGCCACGCGAATCCACGCGCCGACGTTCCTTTCGAAAATCGTTGTTTGTTTATTGGTGGTGATGATTCCAAATTCTTAGATAATCATAGATAGACAAGAAAGCACAGTCTAAGTATTCATCAATTTGATTCTAAAAGAAATAAAGAGTTTGAAAAATCCTAGAATCAAATTGATCAATATAGATGAAGAAACATGAAAATAAACGAGTTTTCCCTTTCTTCTCTATATGTGGATTATCTTCGATCCTTTTTTTTGGAATACCCTAAAAGATGATATTAGGATCTATTTATAGGTTAGGAACCATTTGGAAAGAGATAAGAATCAAAAAATGCCTTAATAGAATTTTTCCCGTACGGCGGTCCGGACTAGACTTTATCTGATCCGGACTGTCGTCACAGACAAAAAAATTTCCAGAATTATAGTTCGGGGTCCGGACTAGACGGGGTCGGATCCGGACTGATCCATGCGATATAACAAAAATAATGTTCGGGGTCCGGACTGGATGGGGATTGATCCGGACTGGTATTTCTCATGAACCAAACCATGTTCGGGGTCCGGACTGGATCTTCCGAATTCGGATCTAGAACACTGAAAACGTCCAGTTTTTTATTTTTATGCAATGAAAATTATTTCCAAGTATTTCTAGACTATAAGAATATATTCAAATCACCAAAAATATTTAGTTTAACGTACCTAAATATTTTGAATCCATTCTTCTTGAGATTGATGTATGTGATCGACAATTCTTCAACTTTAATCTTCAAGACTCAAATAACTTCACGAAATACGCGAATATAAGAATCCTTAACAGCACTGAAACGCGACGAAGTTGGTTCAAGATTCAACCATGGTGGAGCTCTCCAACTTGATGAAGAAGAAGAAGAAGATGGCCCCAATGTCCTCCAAATATGTCCCAGGATGAAGGGGAAAGAAGATGGATTCCCTCTGTAAAAGCTCTCCAAGAAACAAAGTTCAAAACCTTCTCCAATGGTGGTGGTGAAGTCCTATTTATACCCAAAATCTGAACAGAAAAAAAATCCCAACTTTCGGGCCTTGGGAACTTTTTTAGGCGCCCGAATCCTCTCACAGATGCCCTATGACGAGCGCCCAGATCAACCATAGCCATCCATCGCCACCACTCGTCGCCCATCCGCGCCTAAGCCCGCGGTCAATAGCCCCGCCAATCAGAAGCCGCCACATGTCAGCCCTATCCAATGAGCGCCCGACAGCGCAATCCCGCTCGGCCAATCAGAGGCTACCACGTGTCCACCTTATACGATCCGTGCCCGCGCCCGGCGCCCAATAACGCGCTAAAGCGTGTCCCAGCCTGCCCGCCTGCCCGTGCTTGCATGCACTACCCGCGACGCTCGCGTGGACCGTGCCTGCGGAGCCCTCTGCACTTGCCAATCCCGTGCCGCCACGTTGCCGTACGACACCAGTGAAGCCGCGCCACTTGTCACCGCCAAAAGCCCCTGTGGTCCACGATCCGTACACCCAATTTCGGGCTCCCGAATCCGTCGAAAAATCCTACTTTAGCTCAAATTGATCCGTTTTTCGCGCTGTTTCCAAATCTCGTATCTGTTTCGCGCGCAAACAACTCTAACTCTCGACAAAGGCATCCAAATAGGTAATCTTAATCCATTTTTCGCGCTGAGTCTAATTCTCGTGTCCGCTTTGCGCGCAAACACCTGCATCACACAAAATGAGCACCCACAAGCTACCAATCACGCCGAAATCATCCACGGGGACTCGGGTCATCACACAACCCCCGACCGAACCTATCACACAGTAGGAGTCAGTAACATGAACCATAGTAAGGAAATAAATAGAGTTATAACAACAACTGTAAACAAAGATACAGTGATATAAAAGGACACCAAACCGTAAATCGGAACGTCCGAATCTCCGTTCCGCTACCACTCAATTCCCACATAAGGAATCCAAACATACCCGTCGTGTCGGTCCACTAACCTCAGGCACTAAAATAATCTTGCTCAACGAACCGGTGCAAAACAACCCCAACCGCAATAGCCGCAACACTGCAATACCTACAAGGGTCCCCTCACGCAAATTGCCGCGTAGGGATCACAGGTCAAACAAACGACCTATCCGAAAAAGTACACAGATGCGGTGGCCAAACCGCTGGCGTGCGTGAAAAGCGCCAAGATCATGGCGATCACATATCCATGTACAAAACTCTCTTGCGATAATTAGTTGCCCAAGTGTTTCATATATCAATAATAACAAAAAGGGTTAATCGTCCAGTCTTGTCCTATTTTGGTGTATCGTTCTGTCACATTACCCGTGACCATGTCCTTTTCCTACTGTCAAAGTAAGCGTCATCAAAATAATAGTAAAGAAGGAGAGAAAGGTTGAATTAAACCCATTAAACATCGTTCTCTTCTTCGGATCGAGGTACCCACCTCTATCGGAGATAATCAACCGCGCTCGTGACCCTCCTAGGCCTTCGGGACGCTACCCGGACCTATCCAAAGTCCAAAATTAATCAATTAATACTTTTATCTTAACCTACGATTTAGTGGTCCCGTCCACTTTGCCAAAATCTTCTCTGGTCCAAATTATCGGAACCGCCTTTGATGTCCAAATTATCGCACCGATCGCTTTACCGATAAAAAATATGGCCCGAACTACTCTACCGTCATTCGGATGTGGAC
This sequence comes from Tillandsia fasciculata, assembly GCA_029168755.2. Lineage (NCBI taxonomy): Eukaryota > Viridiplantae > Streptophyta > Magnoliopsida > Poales > Bromeliaceae > Tillandsia > Tillandsia fasciculata. The sequence goes on along the minus strand of JAQOTM010000395.1, from coordinate 99,217 downwards.
ATACAATCCACCAGATCTTTCACCGCGACAAAACGATCATCCGGAGGGTAAAAACACAGTAAAATACCCCTAACAGTAACCGATAGAAAAAATCGTGTAAAAACACAAAACTATGAAAAAAAAGGATTTCATAGGTATACCGTAAGCGATAGACGAAACCCCGGTGGTATTGGAAAAGACCGGAATGAAAAATGATGTACCGCTGTCCCAAAACACTGAACCGACGAACCCTCGCGTCAAGAACCCCTCTAGTCACTAAAATCATCCTCCGACACGATCCGATGACCCCCGGCGGCAATCCGACGGTCGATGAAACGGCGGGCGATGATCCGGACTCCTACCGTCTCCTTGATGAAGGCCCCGAACAAAACCTAGACGGCGACGGAGGCCAAACAACCCAATGGCACGGCCCTGCAAGCGGTGCGCCCTGCAGTGCGCGCGGGTGGCTCGGCTCTCCAGCACGCGCGGGCGGTGCATGCTGGGCAGCGTGGGTGATGGCGCGGGCGATGCAGCGCGCGGGGGCGGCGTGGGCGGTGCAGAGCACGCGGGCGGCACGGCCTGGGAGCGCACGTGGCTGAGCAGCTCGATAGCGTGCGACAGCATCATGGCTGCGCGACGCTGAGGCTAGGGCACGGTGGCAGCGGCCTTGCCCACCGTCGAACGACTCTGCTCACCACCTCCGCTCTGACGGGGAAAACAATGCGACTCCGATCTTCGGCAACGGTGATGATTTCAGATCCGATCTCTGGCGATGATGACGTTTTCGACTTCGATTTTCGGCACACACAACGAGAAAGAAGAAGACGAACAAATATTGGGAATAAGAGAATTAGGGTTTTCTTTCGCACGTATGAAAATTCTTAATCCCATAATATTTATAAGGAATTCTCACCTGCTTTTCTCGAAATGCGTGCTAAACATCCGAAACATTTCATATCCGTTATCACGGATTTTGATGCACCAATATGTCTTAATGAGTACCAAAAATTCCCGATTTTGCCTTTTCATACCCTCTAACTTCAAAGTGTCCTTCCGGGAGATCTATAAGTCAGATTCGCAATCCGATCGCACCGCAGTTCTCCGTTTAACGATCCCGACAACAAGACGACCCTAACAACATAAAATTCCCACGAAAAATGCAGGCAAGAATTTTTCGAAAAACCAACTTTATTCCAAACACCGAAAGGTTTACACTATTCCCAAAATTTAAAAATTGTTGATATTACACCTACAGCAACAGTTATCAAGCGGGCATCGGGATGGTGCCCTATGAAGCACTTTACGGTAGGAGGTGCCGATCTCCTCTATATTAGGATGAGATTGGAAAAAGGGTCACCTTGGTCCCGGATGTGGTGCAAGAGGCTGAGAAGAAAGTGAAGATTGTGCATTAAAGGTTGTTGACCACGTAGAGCCGGCAGAAGAGTTACTCCAATAGGCGACGACGAGATCTAGTCTTCTGTATTGGAGATCAAGTGCTCTTAAATGTTTCGCCAATCCGGGGAGTGAAATGATTTCGGATGCGTGGGAAGCTGAGTTCTCGCTACATTAGGCCCTTCCAGATTCTTGGACGAGTTGGCCCTGTAGTTTATCGGGTCGCCTTACCGCCAAGCTTGGCTGGAGTACACGTTGTGTTCTATGTGTCGTCACTGTGCAAGTATGTGTCATACATGACTCATATCTTGAGTAATCCACATTTAGACCTCCAAGAGGATTTGAGCTATGAGGAGTAGCCGGTTGAGGTCATCGACCGATGTGAGAAGAAACTGAGGAACCGAGCTATTCCCTATGTGAAAGTGTTGTGGACCCGACATAACGAGCAGGAAATGACTTGGGAGCTCGAGAGTTTCATGTGGGAGCGCTTCCCTTGGTTGTTTGGCGAAAGTGCATAAGTCGGTTCGTTGACAAAACTCCTTTTAAAGAAGGGAGGATGTGGTGAGCCGAATCAGTTGTAGTGAGCCGAACCAACTTGAGGAGGAATTGAGTGCTCTAAGGCAATGCGGGGACAACATTCGATTCATGAAAGCGCGATTGGCTCATGCATAAGTCAACGAATCCTATTGGTTATGGGACAGCTGCCGAAAATTGCGCTGACACTGGGGATTGTTATTATGAGGATAACCTAGGGTGACATGCCGTAAACTTAGCTCTGTCACGCCGCATGCGCTGCCTGGTCAGCACCGCCCAGTCACTTTTGTCCCTTCCGTATTCAGACGATTTTCCCTATAAATAGTATTGGGAGCAAGTCTACCCAGAGGAAACCCTGTTGATTATTGTGAGAGGCTAGCTCGAGCGAAGAACCTGAAACCTTCAGCAGACTGTGGAGTTCGAAAACTTCTTCCTCTAATTGGCTCATGCCCGAATAAGCATTCTTTGTTTATCCAAGCAACCAACTACAACTCTCTATATTTCTTCAACCTGAGGTGGGGGATATCATTAAGTAGGGGAGATATCTTACCTTATCTACTATCTTGAGTTTTGTCTTGCTGATAGTTTCTTACCTCTAGTTATAAGTGTGTTTTGTGGAGGGAGTGTTGTGTAGATCTCCTTGAACCTCAAGGTTTTGGAACTATAGTGGTTAGTGACCCTCTGTTTGGGTGTTTTGTTTATGGACCTTAGGATAGAACCGTGAGGTTGTGGAACCAAGGGTTAGGTTGAGTGAGAGAGTTGATAGAGTCTGTGTTAGGAGTAGCCTAAGAAGGACCAGAGGTGAGTACTTTGATATGTTGTGAGCTAGGTAGTTGGCCTTCGGGCTGTGGAGTGGCGTGAGAGCGCTTGACTGAGAAGTAGGTCGATACTATTGACTGCTCTAAAAATAGGTGTACAGAGCTAACGATGAGTGTGGTGACGTGGGTGTAACCCGGCCTCTCATTCTTTAATTTGTGGCGAAAGATCCACCGAAGGATGACGTTGGTTCAGTCCCGGTTTCTCCAGGCGCCGCGCAGTATGCGGTTGAATACGCACTGAGGGTGACGTCTGGGTCCCGGCTCTCCTGGCGGTAAGTTTGTTTAACTAGGTGGCGCGAGTGTGAAACTCTTCGGTGCCCTACATGGCACCTAGGACCAATATGGAGAGCGAACGGTCAACCGATTCCGCAAGACGAATGTATGGGTCGCCGATGGGAGTGCAGTTCGAGGATTCGACCTCCACTCAGGGCTTGTACAGGTGAACCGATCAGGAAGGTGAGACTCTTTTGGTTGTTGCGCAGGTGAGTGAGCTTGGCAAATTTGAGCCGAGGGGCTGGTTTGGTTGGATGTTGGTGAAGCATCTAGAGTGTTCCTTTAACATTTATTGCTTTCCTTTTCTTCTTGCCTTATTTTCTGTTTGGCTTTTGTAGATACCTCATGTAGACCAAAAAAGTGTAGAATATTCTTTCTCTATGGTTGAATCCACTGGTAACTTTAATTAGTTCTCACTCCCTATGGTTTACTTATTTTAGGTGTTGGATCGATTAGCGAAGCACACGATCGCGGTAAGAACGTAGTCGAGTAGTGGAGTTAGGAGTCTACTCGGCCGTTCGTTGTGTTGTGTCGTTCAGTTGTTGCTTTGTCAAGCCGAGTGCTCGGTTGTCTGTTCATTTTTGTAACTGAATCGATAGATGTAATAAAGTTGTATTTTGTTGTTTTATCCCTTATACTCTGATATTGTGCATCATTTCGCTTCCTTTTAATTAAGCGTGATTGAGACTGACCGTTCCGTTCGGATGGAGCGTGGCTTATTTGTTCGGCGGAAAGTCTGCATGTACTCCTGAACTGATCAATTGGCAGTATTAATTAAATTAGTGATCAGGAACGGAACATATATAGATCCAAAACTGACCAAGACGGACTCTCCTCACCTTTTCAATATTTATTTTATAGTATTTTAATAGTTTATAAATTTTTAGTTAATTTTTAAAATATATGAACCTATCGTGTAAAATTATTTTTGGTGCTAGTATAGCATTGCTCTTCTTGTGTGTTTTGTAGGTGAAAATGTTCTTTGAATCTCTTAATTATAAAATATTTTGAAATAAGTTCTTCAACTTTAAATACTTTATTAGTACATTCTTAACTTTCTAACTATTTTAGATAAATAATTTTATTTAACTAAATAAAATATGTATTATGCTAAATTTAATAGCTCTGATAGATAATAGTCATTGATTACTAATTCATTTACAAAATACTTAAAAAATTAAATTGCAAACTGAATTACATTTAGATTTAGTAAAATATTTAAGTTATTTGAATGGAATAATACAAATAAAATAATTAGAAGTTAAGCAAGTGTAAATAAAAAAATAAAGCTAATATTTTTTACAAATTAAATATCTAATTAATAAATATTTTTATTAAAAATTTGAGAAGATAAAATTTTATTTAGCCATTAATATTTTTATTTATATATATTTTGCCCCTTTGTAATTAAATTTTGACTTCATCCTTGTTAGAGATACAAAAACATTCACCTACAGAGCGTCCTACTACAGTGGAGAAGGAAACATATTTATATTATAAAAATATAAAACACACAGGAAATGATGAGTTATGTATGAATTTAGGTCTACTGTTTTCTCCTCTCTATTATCTTTACAATTTTCTTGTATGGTGTGGAGTTTCATGAAAGCTATATTAAAATGCATAGAGTTAGACATTGAAGGGGTCTAGGGTTTATTAACCTTTTTTTGGTTTTTTGTTGAAAAAAAACAGAAAGTGACAAGATTAGTGAAGAAAAAATGACTTTTAATGTGAGTGTTGTAGGATTACAAGCCATTTTGGGTTGTAAATTAGCCTAGCATTGCTTGAGAATATATGTGTGTTATTATTGTGAGCGAGCCAAAAAGGAGTTAATTTAGGCTTCATTTTGCATTCTTTATGTAACCCTTGCTTTCATGATATTATTTTAGTAATAAAAAACAAAAATTTTAGAAACAATTCATTTTACGTTTTTTTAATTTTACAAATAAATAATCAAATCATCCAAATAAGTTATATTGCAAGCTAACCAACTATGATAACAAAAGAAAATAACATCTACATGTATATGAATTATATAAAATCAATGTTTTAAAAAATAATAGAAAGGTAACAGCTAGTGTAAATAAGTTTAGTATTTCAACTTCTGTAAAAACATTTTATAGCATTTTTATTTTATGTCACACTTTTGTTGTTGAAATTGAGCTGTAAAATAACTCTAGTGATAATCAAACAAAGACTAATTAGATTTATTTGTAGTTAGTAGTAACTTTGTTACAATTTCATAACAAAAGTATAAATATGCAACTGCTTCTAATAATCCTCAGAGATTTTAAAATGTTATTGAATATAATTGCATAAATCTTGATATGTTACACCTAGAGTAAATTAAGTACAAGTAATGCTTGAAAAACAACTAACAATTAACATTTTGTTTATATATAGGATCTTGAAATATACTATCAAAGGTTTCAAATATAATTCCTTCCATTCATTTTTTATTTGGCAAACTAATCTAATTATTGAAACTAAATGTAAAAGATGAGTACATCAACTTTTGGGCATGCCAGTGACATTTGTGCATCTATTAGTAATGTTGATGTGATACTTATTGGCATTTAGTATCTACGTGAGATCAAGTTTTTCGTTAATTCTCCCTTTCAGAGTTTAAAAGATGCCATCTTCTTTTTTTTATACTTTGCTTCTGCTGTAGAGAGAAATCTCTGCGAATCTTACTTACCATAAAGAAAGCATTTTAATTTCTAACATAATCTCCACCACCCTAGAACTTTTTTAGCTGTCATCGAAAATTCTCCTTCTCTAACTTTAAGTCGTTATCCAAATTCTAAACAAGGTCCACCTTGTCTCCTCATTTTGTTTATTATCTTTCAATGCTTTCAAATCCCCTTTCATTAACTAGCTACAATTCTGAAGAAAATCAAAACTTTATATTTACTAGTGAAGGCCCGCGCTGCGCCGCGGGTCTAATTTGTTCAATAAATATTATTTTTTATATTATACGCTGTATTACATATAATGAAAAATAATATAGACATGCTACAGAAAACCGAGAGAGAATTTTGAAAAATAATTTGAAAAAACAAATTTAGTCGGAAAGGAAAAACATAGGAACAAAAATACAATTTTCAATGCGAAGCAAGCAAGGTTTAATTTGAGTGATGATGTAAAAATAACATGAATATTTAATTGACCATAAAGGAGAATGACCAATTTTTGAAATACCATTTTGAAATAGAGTATGTCAAAGCACTGTTATAATTCAGTAAAAGCAATTTGGATCACAAAGTAATTCTTTACAATAAAAATCACTTTACATTTAAAAACTACAGTGCCATACACTTCAGTAACATGCTTTATCTCGTAGAAAGGAGCAGGGAACAAAACTTTTTGTTATCACTGCAGCATGTTGCTGCCTCGACCAATTTCCTAGCATAGAAGAATCCTCAATCTGCTTCCTCTAATTTCCTAGCATAGTAGATCTCGCATCTTCATTTTACTTGGGACTTGCAACCTTGTTTGCCTTTTGAAAGTTATCACTAACCATTTTTTGCACTCCAAAGAACATCAGCCGTTGTCGGCAGGCAACACCCAAAATAGGAAACAAAAATATCAATCACATAATACAAAAGGTAACAAATTGTTGGCAGAATTGTATTCGATAAATTCATTCAATGTTTCAACTCATGTGCAATATGTTGAATGCATAGACTCAAAATTGGTATCCTCTACACTTATGCACTCATAGTTCTCTTCAAGCAGGTACAAATCGGTACCAAGTTCTACCGTTTATCAGTGTGAGTTTGATTTGTCAAAAAATGGTAATACATATAAAGCCCAGGAAACATAAATTTTTACACCTGGAAACATATGCAGGGAAGTCAATTTCAATTAGCAATTCTCCATATACAAATTATTTTATCAACAATAATTAATAGGCTCAGATACATTTTACCCAAATGTGCAATAAAGAATACAAATTGCATTACTTATCAAACATTTGGTCACCGAAGGCCATCCAAAATTACCCAAGGTCATGAACGCCACCATTTATAGCCTTTACATGCAGCTGGAAAATGAAGTGCGGAGAATTTTCTGGGGTCGTAGATTTTGATCCAAAGACTAATAAACTGAGTATTTTCTGGTAATGTTTTTTTTCCTTTTTTCCAAAATTAAAATTGCATATCTTATTTAAATTTATATCGTAAAATTTCTAATCAAATTATAAATTTCAAAAATTATACTTTTAATAGTAAGAATGTTCAATCATAATTTAAATACTAATGTCAGCTTGAAATTGTATTTTTATTCGGATTCATAGTAGACTTTTTAGTTTGGCACAACTTGGCAACTATTCAATTTTTCTACATAAATTAGGATCCAAGGCTGCAATTCCAATTTCACAAATAGAAGTTGATTTCAAAGAAGTTTAAATTTTCATTCTTCTGGCAGTTTTAAATTGATTTCAGTCATTTGATCTAAAGTAATTCTGCAAATATCATAAAAATGCAAATATAAGGATTAAACTTCAATATATTTGGAGATAACAGTTTCTTGTTTAGGCAATGTTGTGTAATAGTTTTGCTGGTTTTGGAAAAAATAAATTCGAAATTACTTCACTGCTGTTCCTGCACCAGGCTGCTACTGCTGCTGAAGTTCGAGCTATTGTGGCGGCTATTCCAGTAAATCCACAGAGCAACCAAGTAGAAGAAAAGGTGCACAACACTCTTAAGTGTGTTCCCAAGCTCCTAATCCATCAGAAAATTTCCATAATCAGCATGAAATCACAATGAAAGGTGATTAAAAAGTTAAGGACACGAACACCTCAAAATCCTGATTTTCGGTTGAAGAATTCAAATCAAAATCACATAAAACTAACCTTCAAATGAGTTCAAACAAAGTTCCCACAAGTTCTAGCTGAAGTCAAGATCATCTCTAACAAATCACAAGCTCAGTTTAAAGAGAAAAATTCAAAGAAATCGTATCAAAACCTTAGCTAATCCAAAAATTAGAAATCTTTATTAAAGCTTTAATTAATCCAAAAATATCTAGAAACTTGGTGAATTAGATTACTCCACAAGCTCCTACCTTCAAGATCTACCCGTGTAAGAGCTTCCCTAAAAGTCCCAAGCCTCGAAAGAACACCAAGGTCTAAGAGGAAGTTGAAACCACCAAGGGTGCTCAGGCTGCTGCTGCTGTTGGAGTGGCCTAGCAGTGGGATTGTTTCATCTAACAGGCTAAAAACTTAACATATTGTTTCTCATTTCATCTTTTCTTCTCATAGTGTACGTTCTCACAGTGTGTATGGTATATAATTAGCAAGCAGCGTGTACGGTTGTGAAATTGGTCGATCGCATATGTAACATCTCTAACTTACACAGCATAAAGAAAGCACCTATAAACAGACTGTATATTCCACTATTAGACATTAGTTTCTCAACAATAGATTGCTATAAATCATGCAATATAAAGAAAAAGGCAATCTGAATATTTATTTTCTTCCAGAAAAAATAATTAAATATATATTCTTGAATAATCTATTCCTACCGATTCTATAACCACATTCATTTGTGTTCTTATGCAAGTAGATATGCGATCAGTGATTTTATCACAAACCATTGAACTATTTAGATGGAGATTTTAAACACCTCATAAATGCTATAACTTAAAGAACATGTAGAACTCTCTATTACTAATCATATGTTTAAAACTCTGCTGAAGTTCGAGCTATTGTGGCGGCTATTCCAGTAAATCCACAGAGCAACCAAGTAGAAGAAAACATGCACAACACTCTTAAGTGTGTTTCCAAGCTCCTAATCCATCAGAAAATTTCCATAATCACCATGAAATCACAATGAAAGGTGATTAAAAAGTTAAGAACACGAAGACCTCAAAATCCTGATTTTCGGTTGAAGAATTCAAATAAAAAATCACATAAAACTAACCTTCAAATGAGTTCAAACAAAGTTCCCACAAGTTCTAGCTGAAGTCAAGATCATCTCTAACAAATCACAAGATCAGTTTAAAGAGAAAAATTCAAAGAAATCCTATCAAAACCTTAGCTAATCCCAAAATTAGAAATCTTTATTAAAGCTTTAATTAATCCAAAAATACCTATAAACTTGGTGAATTAGATTACTCCACAAGCTCCTAACTTCAAGATCTACCCGTGTAAGAGCTTCCCTAAAAGTCCCAAGCCTCGAAAGAACACCAAGGTCCAAGAGGAAGTTGAAACCACCAAGGGTGCTCAAGCTGCTGCTGCTGTTGGAGTGGTCTAGTAGTGGGATTTTTTCATCTAAAAGGCTAAAAACTTGGTAACAAATACCTTTTATTATTTCTTTAAAACCAAGCACATAACTTTCAAAATACCTTTTAAATATTAATTTTCCAAGCTTCTAATGGAAGTGGATATGATTGAGTACCATAAAAATTTTAAGAACCAAACAATAAAAAAATCCTCTAACAGATAAAGAATTATATATATATATATATATATATATATATACACACACACACACACACAAAGGACTCTTGTATGCTTGACAGTTTATATATGTTCTAGAGTTCAATCTTTATGCGAGATGTTGGCATTGTGCCTGCATCAGAAGTTGTGTTTTAAACTTCTGTTTTAGAAGTTACCTTTAAAATTTAATTGTTGTAGTCGAATTCACCTACCATGGAAGCTCTGAGAGGAAAAAGTAGCTTCCTGAGTCTGCCCAAAGCCCATCTGAACAACACTCTGCAGGTCATCTTCCCAGGAAGTCCCAAGCTGAAGAAAAGCAGACACCCCTTTATTAGTATGGAAGATTGCCTTACAGGGATTGAGTTATCTTAGCAATCGATAGTTCAACAGCTGATTATTCAGAGCTTCAATGATCTAATTTCTGATATAGAAACTACATCTTACAAAAATCAGTATTCCCTGCTTGCAAGAGAATGTTCAATCCTATATGGAAAAGCAACTCACTTCCTTCGGATGCGGAAATAGCTACAAAATGGACCTTATAATCAATCAAGTTTGAACAGTTCAGAGCTAGGGATTGAAGAGACAACGTGTAGGCATGACATTCAAAGGCATTCAATTGAAGAAATCACTGCAGATCAAGTAAGGATGAAATTCACCCCATCCTTGGATGAGTGGGGTGTAAGATATACACCTTTTTTGGGGTGTATAGAAAGCATTTTTCATAATTTTACTCTCTGTCACAAAAAACAAAAAAAAAAAAAAAAAAAAAAAAAAAAAAAAAAAAAAAAAATCATTTAGATTCTTGTGAACCCTATAATGAATGGTGTAAGATCTACACGTTACGGGATGTACAAATAGCATTTTTTATGGAACTACAGGGTATTTTGAATGAGACCCCTCAACTATTTTTCTTTTACTTGACGCCCTCTCAACTTTTGGTTATTTTGGTTTGAACTATTTTCTTACTCAAATAGAAAATTTGTACTCCACTTCATCAGCTCGAAAAGCATATAGAAGAGTTGAATTTAAAATAATCTCCATTAAATTATCAAAATTCTTACTTAAATTTATAAATAAAAGTTGATGGATTGACAATCAAAAAAATATTTGAGATGTTCTGGTACATCTCTTTCTCATTAGAACAAGCTTGAGTAAAACCTTCTAAAATTGTTCTCAGAAAATCATGGTGATGGGCATCTGATCCGATCTGATCTGATCTGATCTTTTGTTACTCTAAATTTCTGAGTTCTCATCTTCTTTTTACATTAGTTCCTAGTTTTAATTTTATCTTTCATTAGAATTCGTAAAGAGCATAAGCTCAAATTATTTCATTTCTAAACTTTAAACCTTAAACCCAGAGTTATTAATACTGGAAAGCTTAATCCTTGTACAGCTATAAATAATCTTTTTCCCATTCAACATAAAATTACGGGGTTGTCACTCTATAGGACCATCACAAAAGTTATATGCCCATTAAGTTTACAATAATAATGATCTGAAAAATAAAAAGAAATTAGACCTCGTTTGACTTATATAACTAATTTTTTTTAAAAAAAAAATAATTTTATATAATTTGATATATCAATAGAAAAAAAAAAAATTCAAATTACATCGATCCTTGTCAGTTAATATATTACAAGTTCTCTAAAATATTTTAAAAGCAAAATAAATTGCTTCCAATTTTTTATAATTCTGTCTCCTATACCATTTTATATAAAAATTTACTTAAATAATATAAAAAATAATAATAATACCAATTGGGGCTTATCCTTTTTTTAATTACTCGATATTTTTTTGCTTTATTATATTATAATTTTGGCATGCAAGTCACATTGATGTAGCAAAGAATTTCTAAATGCTAATAGATACCAACTATTGAAGCTGAAGCAGGGGTCACATTGCTAGGTTGTCACTTGTCACCACTTGAGTGAAAACCATATATTGAGGGCACTTCTTCGGTAGAGGCACAAATATCAGCCACATTAAATTAAAAGAATATAAAGGGATGTTAGATTAGACAAAAATGGATTTTCTTTGGCACAATTCATCAAAACTTTCAAAGCCAATTAACAGGGAGGAATAACTAACTGCCTGATAAAACAAAAAGGACTGTCTTCACAACTATACTGGAAAATTTTAGACATTTCATAGACAACATCCGACCTCGTAAGCTATTGAGAACCAAGAATTGCTATATACATGGGTCGATGTGCACACTGATAGTGGGTTCTTCAAGTACTATTGAGATAAGTATAATAAATGAGGGGGCAAGCACCAAGCATGCAGTCACTGTCTTTCCAGAATCTCTTGAATATACTACAGTACTCCAATTTATTATTCAAGGATTATATGTAAATATGCACACACAAAAACACACACGTCCACACACACACACACACACACACACACACAGCATTGCACAGTATGCATACACTGAATAATGAAAGAAACTGTATGCAGCTGTACATATTCTGCTTTAATGTATGAATGAATTGCTATTCTCAACTTATTCCTGGGTTTTATTCCTATTCCCTTGTTCATGTTTATTTCTCATTTGTAGATTTCAAGGCTAGCCCGTGACTTCCATGTCACATAATATATACAGCAGAGATGTTTTAGTGAGGAAGGGGGAGGGGAATAGTTTAATTATCCTCCCTGATACATAAATATATAAATAGGGGAGCACTTTTGATGCAATATCATTTTCTATTGCCCCTTTTTGTCATTGGCCTGCATGGTGGGATGCAAAGCTGCTGCTTCCATAAATATCATATCTATAAACAAAAAAACAAACATTCCTTAACTTTCTACCCACATGGGAAGATACAAAAAACAAAATTTCTGATAAAATAGCAGTGCAGTATAGCTCATGAAACTCATTATTAAGATGAGATGAGATGAGATGGGAGATGTGAGATGTGAGATGTACCATCATGTAAGTGAGGCTCAATGAGAGGTGATCCATATATCCACCCTTGGGATCTGGGAAATGATCCTCCTCCTGTGTGACTCTAACATAAAATCAGAGCTTTTATGATGACTATTCTGAGTTTTCTGTTTTCCCTTTTTATTATTATTTTTTTTTTTAAATGCAGAATACACCTTAGCCACAATATTAGTTAGATGGTTGGCTTGGGATGTATCAAACTCACATAGTCAAAGAGAGAGTTCACTCTTAAGAAGAAGCACTTATGGCTATTAAAAGTTCATCACTATGGATTCTCTCTGCAGCAGAAGTCAAAAGTCTACCTACTTCTATATAGTGATGCATCCTGCCATAAAGGGTTTTTCCAACTCGGAAAATGCTGGTGAATCAGCAAGCTGGAGCTACCAAAAGTTAAAATCTAGGGATCCACTCCCATTCCCAATCAAACTCAAAGATTCACCCTGAAATTCACAGATAAAAATGACCAAATATATCAGAAAGATATCAAAAAACTGACTGTTTATAACTTAATTCACTAAGCAGGATTTAATTTTAGTTTGGCAAGACCATAATTACATCACAATGTAGTAGCTATTACTGGATAAATAAACTTATTCACCTTTCTGCATTCAATTACTGCAAATTAATCAGCAATTCACACATTTCCAAACTGAACTGCAAACTAATCAGCAATTCACACATTTCCAAATCAAAGTGCAAACTAATAAGCAATTCACACATCTCTAAATGGAACAACACAACTAAATTAGTAAATTGCAACTATCAAGTCTTACAATCTAGTGTTCCATCCTCATTCCCAATCAAACTCAAATACTAACACTATAAGCTAAGTACGAATTCACACATTCCCAAATCGAATAATGCACCTAAATTAGCAAATTGCAGCTATAAAGTCTTAAAATTCTAAAGTTGCATTCTCATTCCCCAATCAAACACAAAGATTAACACTCACACATTTCCAAATTGAATAATGCCTACTTAATCAACAAATTGCAGCTATCAAATCAACAATATTTACAACAGAGGGAAGCACAAATGGCATACCTGAGGAAGTAGCTCATCAATAGGGCAGTAAAAAAATAGCACCAAAAGCACAACAAATGCTGCGAAAAATGAGCGAAGTAAGAAGTTCGGGACCTTATCATTCTCCTACTGCCCCTTGAGAGAGATCAGAGGCTCGGGAATGAATTAATAATAGACTGAAAAAAGTGTCATCATCTTTTCATAAGATCTAGAAACTATATATATATATATATATATATATATATATATATATATATATATATATATATATACAAAAATCAAGCGCGGGTTCTCTGTATCCAATTCTATTTCCATATCAACTTACTTGATTTATTCAGATATATATATATATATATGTATATATATAGGAATTGGAACTCGCAGTGTACAGACATTATCAAACTCTCTCAATAGCTCCAACCTGCATCATTCAACAAAAGATGGAGAAGCAGCACGTACATTAGTGGGTGCAATGCATATATACGCCATGCAGTTTGCCAATCTAAAAACTCAGCATCAATTAGTTTTTAGATACTTACTACCCAGCACTTCTTTACCTCTATTCTTTTTGCTGCGCCCTTTGTGATTATCATGTCAGATGAGAACCATCTTGTTTGGATTGGTGCTGAAATTTTCAAGGTCAATGAGGAGACCATTTTCCAACTCGAGGCTTAGATAATATTTTTCTACAGAAGACATGGTAACACCAATTTAAAAATAACAGGATGTAGACAGAAGTTGAATTAAAACACTTCCTTTAAAGCAAGGAAATGGACGGCATATGGTCCCACGCCGGCGTCGATCAAAGCTGATGCCGTGCATACATGAACTGACCTCCTTTGTATAACCTGAAGAGACAATGTTTATATTACAACATAAGACAATTATATTCTGAAACAGATAAAACAAACATATGGAATCAAGTTCATTGGGCACCTCAGCATAACAATTCTGAAAGGATCAGATCTGCACAACAACTTAATAATTAACTCAAACTAAATGAATTCACTATATGACTACAGGAGATATAAGTGAACATAGTTTGACTCAAGAACTCTTTGTTGTATGACAGATGGGCTGCCTAGAGAATGTACAGTAAGCTGCTCATATATCTACCAAAAAACTGTCGGAATATTTGAGGCTTCTCATATTGACTTCAAATATATATGTGGAAAAAAGACAGTTCAAGCTCATAATAAATGTTCGAATATATAGTTGCTAATCCTTCCATTATGGATGGACTCAATTTACTCAAATCTGCCAAAATAGTGAAAAAGAATGTAAATCCCAAGTTGAGGAAGTAAGGAAGACCACTATTGCTTAAACGTAGTCTGGCATTAACTGCAGTGTCAATGTTATCAAAGAGAAGTTGAGGACAAACACTCTCTTTTCTAGAACAAACTTATATACCGAAAAAAACACTTTATGTATATAATATCAAATTCCGAATATTGCAATGAGTTCGGACAAAGTGAAATCTATCCATTCAAACTTACACGCCAAAGTTTCAGCAAGAAGTCTGCATCAAATATTTCATACTATAGCCATCACCTGAGTGCTGCAGAAACCCCAATTATTGGACAACATATGTCTGCGCACTAAGGAATCCCATTCTTTCGACATATTACACATC
The DNA here is from genome assembly GCA_029168755.2 of Tillandsia fasciculata. NCBI lineage: Eukaryota > Viridiplantae > Streptophyta > Magnoliopsida > Poales > Bromeliaceae > Tillandsia > Tillandsia fasciculata. Next base: position 84,176 of record JAQOTM010000395.1, on the reverse strand, counting down.
CCGACAGCTCTGTATCCGTTTTGAATCACCATTGTGTGTGTTCCTTTCAGCTGAAAAAACAAAATGAGCAGTTAACATAAAATGCATTAACTATTTCTGACACCTTAAAACTGTATTTAACACCTTAGTGTAAACTGTATGAAACTCTTCATCTCCACACATCAAAGTGTTTAATTGGTTGAAAGAATCTAACTGAACCAAGTAGTCAGCACTACTCAATTACTGATTCACCCAAGCATTTCCATATCTGTATAATCTGATAAGGCAACGAAGTCAAATATCAAGACCACATCCTATGATTTGGTAATTTACAGTTTCATTCTGATGAGTCCTGCATTACTGGATAATAAGATGATCCATGGTTAACCACTGAAACCTGACCTACAGCAAGGTTCCTTTTTTTCTGGGAATTAATTAGTTTCCTACTTCGAAGTGATGATAATGGAACATGGGATGACACCTTAAATCAGGCTATAGTTCATGATTGCTGCGACTGTACATTGCAAGTCTCTTTGTAAAGTGTACATATAGGTAAATGTGAGAGCTAAGCATGAGGGAATCCTAATTTTTAAGTTGTAGCACATTGCAAAGCACTTTCTAACCATAAAAAGATCCTAATGTCAATACATATGGGACTAAATATTTAAAATGAAATACAAACTTCATATATTAACCTAATATATGATTCCCCATTTGATGTCCCCATAATGTCTATCTATATCTTAAAAACTACAAATAAAGTAATTTAATATTAATAGTTTTATATACAAATAGAAAATGAAGTTAAAAAATTCTAATTTCTAAGTTTCATGTAAAGGCTCTTTGTAAAGTGTACATATAGGGAAATGCGACAGCCAAGTATGGGAAAATCCTAATTTGTAAGTTGAAGTACATTACAAAGCATTTTCTAACCATAAAACAATCCTAATGTAAATACATATGGAACTAAATATTTAAAATGAAATACAAACTTCATATATTAATCTACAGTTATTGGAAGGCATATATCTTTAAAACTACATTATATATGATTCCCCATTTGACGTCCCCACAATGTTCATCTATATCTTAAAAACTACGAATAAAATAATTTAATATTAAGACTCTTATATACAAAATAGGAAATAAAGTTTAAAAATTCTAATTTGTAAGTTCCATGCAAAGGCAAACAATAGTCTATTATGAAGGTCAAGAGCGAAACCAATTGTTTGAGATCCCTATTCAAAGTAATGGCATAATTAGAAGTGAGATGTGAACAAAGAAAAGAGAGAGCTAAGTTAAAAGTAAGCGAAAGTAGGCATGAGAGAATAAGTAATTAAGAAGTAAATAGGTACTGAGAGCAATAGAATTTATTCCATAGGACAAATCCTAAAAATCTTAGAAAGAAAACAACAAAAACAAATTACCAAATCGAATAATTCTGAAGATTAGAAAAATTAATTAAAATCTAAACAACTCAATCCCACCCACATTCGATTCTGCATCACAGGAAAGTGTCAATTTGATGAAATTTGATGTAAATCCACTTACAGTTGCTTAAATATATAAACAAAAATGGGCGTATTTGTTGGCATAGCATCCTTCTTTCACCAAAGGAAGGTTCAGAGATTATGTTATTAAAAAATAACTTTTGATCACAATTGAGGTACTAATTATTGGAATTAAAACATAAATAGAGAGTTATTTAGGGCAACATAAGGATAAGCATTTGCATACGGCATACCTGGACGTCGACTTTGAGGATTATATTCAGCTGATGTCTATCTATTCCGGACTGCTTTCCTGCTGAAACTGCAGCAGCGATGGAAGAAAGAGTGACCTTTCCCTCCCCAGCTTTCGCTGATATTCATTCGATCCGCAACGAATCTACACGTGCTTCAGCCCTTTCGCGCGCGACATCGAGGGAACTAACAACCTCGAATTCATCGCCAGCAATGGGAACATCACTCAGGCCAATTACCTGGGGACAAAATTTGTAAAAGCAATAATAGAATAAGTGATTCAACATGGAAATAGACACATGCATGAACATCAAAGCTTGAACATCTGACGCCATTCATGAGTCCAATCAACACGGCGTTAGCATCTAAAATTTTTCAATTATGTAATTAGGACTGCTAATCAGCATTCTCAGTGATTATTTAACCATGGCCAAAACAGACTGATCACAATAGTCTCTTGATTTTACCCGAAACTTCAGCTCCAAGAGTACACAACCTAAATCTTATCTACAATTCAAACTCTAAGAAGAAAACTTCTTTCTATAATACTCGACAATTTTATTGATTGATACAGGTATTAGCTTAGTTCTAAACTTACAATTTACAACCTAGGACTTGCATCTAAAGTTGTTCGGGACTCGGTTCCAAGATACCAATACACCAAACAACGATAAGAATTTTGAGATTTTAAATGCGCTTAAATAGCAATGATAAATGACTATTAGAGAAGTATCGCAAACAGGAAGAAACCAAAAAACCTGCACAGCCATGGATGGTCCAGCTTCATCAACTCGGCTTCCTCTATCGTCAAACATAGCACGCACCTGGTTGTCGAAAATATAATATCTTAAGAATCGATTAACCATAAAATGAAACCAAATGATCCAAAAATGGAAATTTAGAGTTCATACTCCGGAACATTGATATTGTATACGAATGTGTAAGCAGAGACATAATAGAAAAACTGACCTCCCCAAAAGCTTCACCACACACAACAACATCTCCCCTTTTTAGGGTTCCATTTTGCACAATAAGAGTAGCAACTGGCCCCTTGGATTTGTCAAGACCAGCCTCAATTACAGTACCCTTTGCATTTCTATGAGGACTGGCCTTCAAGATATTTAATTTTTTTCCTTTTCTTCAAAAAATGACAACACATACTACTACACTCATATTAGTTTTGCCTTCCGCACGATAACAATAATTTTATGAGACCTTATATTTAATGGCCATCAATCTATTCACAGTAAGCGCAATACAATCTCATAACTAAAATCAATACCAAAGAGGAAATTGCTTTAATCTTACCACACTTTGTGTTTTGCAATACGTAAGAATAGGAATTCAAGGCACTAAGGCAGGTAAAGAAACCCCAAAAAATAAAAAATTAAAAATAAAAAAAAGACTTTATACTGCTAAGGATTTGAGAAGAATGTGATAAACCAATAAAAGTAATAGAGCTTTTGAAATGCAAAAAGGAATGAGGTATTCAGCACAAAGCATTAAAGGAAAGATAAAAGTAGCTGATCAGAACATTAAAATCTTCAGCAAAACTTACCTGGCTGTACTTGGCCAGACGCTCAGAACGGCAATAATAATTTTTAAATATTAAATATAAAAATACTTGCAGACAAAAAAATAATTTATATATTAGAGATTACTTAAAGGTGTACGATTAATACATATATCAACTGTCTGAAAGTTAACCACAGTAATTCAAGCCAAAATTCAAAAAGATATATAATTAATATATAGAGTAGCTAATTATTAATCTTATGGGTCAGTGTTGCTAGTGCTTGGACCATCAGCTTTTGTCCGCTTGGGAAGTCAGAAGATGGAAAGAAATAAAGAATTTAGCTGCCTCGGTTGGTTCGGATCAGTTCGCTCTTCCTCCTGCAATTAAAACAATTATTGGTCAAGAATATGTTTTCCAGATTGTACCTGACACGTTTAAATTTTAACTCGGGCGTACCGTCTTTTAAAGTGATTAAAATTTTTCCCTTAAACTCAAATACCAAAGGAAAGTCCCCTACAACACCAACTTTGTTTATCAAGTGTGAGGAACATCAACATTTTCCTCCAACTGACAGGCAAGTCCACAAAGAAATATTTGTAGAAACGCCACCGGATACAGAATTATCATCACGGTATTTACATAATCATTCTGATACTTAGATACATTATGCAAACAAATTATAATAATTCCTTCGTCTAATTGTGTTTCATAATATTATGAGCAGGTCAGTACAGCTTACTGATGATGTGTCTGAGATACGCCAAGCTAAAAAACTCCGCTTGACGTAAATATTAAATATAGATTGATATTATTATTTGAGTATGCTCTATTATAAATACGGCTAAGTAAATAGATGATTTTGCGGGGACATATGTAGAAGTTGCCAAAGGAAATACCACTCGGTATGCCTGTAGAGAGGATCCGGTCGATGTTATCTACGCGTCTTTGTATCGACCCCAAGAGCAAATTAAGAGCCGCAACTCTCTTACGAATAAAGGAGATCTTGGCCGCGTGTTGCATAACGAACAGCGATGGTGCGTCTTCTAACAGTTTGTCTAGCTCTGCGTGAAATGCTAAATCGTTAGCAACCACGAACATATCGACTCAAATCCCAAATTCGCAGCTTTACATCGACGCTCTCGCGACATGGGAAATAAATGGCATATGATGCAAGCGAAGGCGAAGCATTACATAAACATATTCAATACGAAAATTACCGACATAGAATGATAAATTTGGTCAAACTTACGCAGACATGATGTTTGAGTAGAGCTGCGTACAGAAGCGGTAACAACATTTCGTGCAAAAGTCCAAGAAGATCTAGCAGAGATGCTAACACCCTTTTACTTTTGTGGCTGAACAAAATTCAGTTTCGAACAAAAATGAAATTGGTAGATATATTCTTATTTGCAAGTTTCAAAAAAATCTTTGCAAATCAAATATAAAAAAAAAAAAAAAAACGAAAAATTGATTTCCTAGTGAACATTAATTAAAATTCCCCTAAAACTCACATAACAGCAGTTGCAAACCACATTGAACAACACATGAAACCCTATTTCGATTCAAACATGATATTCTAATCTGATTTTTAACATTAATAAATGTTAAATAATCAAAGTTCGTGTCAGGAATTACATTAAAATCTGATTTTGGCTTCAATAGAATTCTCTCTCCAGATTAATATTAATCGACTAAATAGTATCAAATTAAAAACCCCTTGAAACCCTAATTAACTGTTGGATATCAAACTTTAGATAGAAATTAATTGGGAACCTCGTTTACAAATCAAATAAAAATAGGATTTTGAACTTCAAAAATTCAAATCCTATCACCTAACTGAGAATTCCCTCTCCGATTTTGAATTTGAACAAATTAACTAAAAATTATTAGATTAAAAACCACCCTCCCCTTGAAACCCTAATTCGCTCCAAGCCCAAATTTGAATTGTAGAGAGAGTGAGAGAGAGACCTCGGGTGAGGCGATCGAGGGAGAGATATAACTATTTTCCAACTGAATGCAAATAAACCTAAATCAAATAGTCAGATATAACGTTCATATTTTACCTTCGTCAACTCCCTTGATTTTGTTCTAGCTTCTTGTCGTGCTCCGATTAAATCCTTCTGCAAGAGAGTAAAAGAGTGGCACTAACTTGCATGTAAAGCAAAAGGGGAGATCCTTTTTACCAGCCACATACCTCTGCTACTTGGAGAGCATGTTCAATATCATGAATTTTGGCCCTCTGTTCACCATTTGTCTTATTAACCTAGAAAAGAACCAAATCAAAAGTAAAGAAAAAATTACCATAAGCAATACTATAACAGGAAAAAATTGAATTATTTCTAGACAAGCATCTTTCCTAACAATTTAAAGATGGGAGATCAAGCTCACACACCAAGTATGGAACCACAAATTAACTAATAAATCACAGTTGTTTATGAAGCATATACAAACAACTCCGGTCACATCAAATTTTACAGACGCAGTGAACTCCTACATGAAACGATAGTAGAATTTATTATTATAATCCAAATTAATAAATTTCACACACTTGTAGTACCTAAAAAGTTGCGAAGATTCGGATTAAAGGGATGAAGCACGAAGAAGTTGAGCTTAAGATCTCGTACTAAAAAATAAAACAAGGCGAGCAATTTTAACTCACCTAGAGGTTCGATCTTTGATTTAAGCTTCTCGATTTCCTGTTTTGGCTTCAAACCCAAGGCCTCTGAATCAATCGCGTCGTCTATCTCGTATTTAATACCTAAAAAGTTGGTAAAGTCGAGATCGAGATCTCGTATTTTAAAAATAAAACAATGTGCGAAAATTGCTGCCAACTGTATTTGATAAAATAGTTCGGGCCTTACCTTAACCCAAGAGTGCACAAAGAACCACAGTCCACCAATGAAAATATAGAGCAAAATCCTTCTCCAAGAAGTGCCCATTTCAAATCCAAAAACTGTAAACTCTGAAAGAAACCTGTATTGTAATTGGAGGGTTAGCAAAAGTCATCCTCAAATTGATCACTTTCAAATCATAAAGCTGCTGCAGTCCACAATAGTCTTTGAACTAACAAAAGAATCTTTTCACTTGTTCAAAAACAATAAATTCTTTACATGGAAAAGCACTCATTATTATAAGTAAATAGATATGGTACTGAGAAAGTGTTACAGAAAAGAGTAAATCCAAGAGCAGGTATTTTCTCATTCAAAAGATAGCTTAGAATCTCTAGAAATCTACATGCAGATCAATAGAAGAAATTGCCATATATTGTGGTTAGTCTAGCAATTTCTTCACGAAACCGAACAAACCATGTAGATTCTTTATATTCATGACATGGAGTTCAATAGTCACATTAGATGAGTAGGCAAGCACATATCAATGAACTTTTGTCTACATATTGATCAGAATTTCTGAGATTAACTACACTTAATGCCAGCTTCCAATTTTAAAGCATTTGAGCATCCATGTGAGACAAAACGGAGGCAAGAATACTACTTGGTAGGAAAAAATGCAGCACAATCTAAAGGAATTAATATGAACATGTGACACCCATAGATATACTACAGGAGAAAATCAGAACAAAACCATATACCTGCTGCTAATTGTGAATAGCTGCTCGTTTCGGCCCATCAGAATATCATCCAGAGGACAATAAAAGGGTTTTTTTCTCACAATATTGCACTACCCGTTTATTCGTAAAAAATGGGAAAAAATAATTACACTAAATTCGGTTATTAGTATATCTAATAGTGGTTTTTTTATCCTAATATTATATGTTGTATATTATGTATATAAGCATACAGTTTGCAGAATGGAAAATACACATAATGCGTATATAATATAAACTGAGAATAAACAGATAATAAACAGAGGAAGTAAGTACAGGTATATAATTCAAAAATAAAATGAGGAATTCATATTATTATTTAATGTAATAAACTAACGATAAAACTAATTGAGAAAGTTTATATTTTTTTTTATTACCTCTGAAAAAGTCTCCAAATTAATTTAAGGATAATGCAATTCAGAACTTCTCCTGAATGTAACTGCTTAATCAGAATCAAATACACGAACTGTCAGAGTAATAATAAAAGAAGTGATCATTACTAAAGCACACAATCGCAATTTAACTATATACTATCGCCTATTGGTTCTACAATTTAACATTCATGTATTTGTATGTATTTGTAAGACTCTATATTAACACGAACTATTCATCTATGTTAAAATTCTAAAGCGTACAATATCAAGAAATAACTGTACCTTTCTTCTCAAGAATTGACCAGTAGTTAAAATTCTAGGACAACATTAAGAAAATTGCAGGATTAGCAGATTAATTCCAAATGTAACTGCTTAATCAAAAACTGGGAATTCAGTTTGGTTGTTTTAGTTAGAGACACAAATGTGAGCAGCAGAAATAAACAGCAACTGAATTTCGAGTGCAACAAATTCTCGGTTTACCTTAACCCAAGAGTGCACAAAGAACCACAGTCCACCAATGAAAATATAGAGCAAAATCCTTCTCCAAGAAGTGCCCATTTCAAATCCAAAAACTGTTAACTCTGAAAGAAACCTGTATTGTAATTGGAGGGTTAGCAAAAGTCATCCTCAAATTGATCACTTTCAAATCATAAAGCTGCTGCAGTCCACAATAGTCTTTGAACTAACAAAAGAATCTTTTCACTTGTTCAAAAACAATAAATTCTTTACATGGAAAAACACTCATTATTATAAGTAAATAGATATGGTACTGAGAAAGTGTTACAGAAAAGAGTAAATCCAAGAGCAGGTATTTTCTCATTCAAAAGATAGCTTAGAATCTCTAGAAATCTACATGCAGATCAATAGAAGAAATTGCCATATATTGTGGTTAGTCTAGCAATTTCTTCACGAAACCGAACAAACCATGTAGATTCTTTATATTCATGACATGGAGTTCAATAGTCACATTAGATGAGTAGGCAAGCACATATCAATGAACTTTTGTCTACATATTGATCAGAATTTCTGAGATTAACTACACTTAATGCCAGCTTCCAATTTTAAAGCATTTGAGCATCCATGTGAGACAAAACGGAGGCAAGAATACTACCTTGGTAGGAAAAAATGCAGCACAATCTAAAGGAATTAATATCAACATGTGACACCCATAGATATACTACAGGAGAAAATCAGAACAAAACGATATACCTGCTGCTAATTGTGAATAGCTGCTCGTTTCGGCCCATCAGAATATCATCCAGAGGACAATAAAAGGGTTTTTTTCTCACAATATTGCACTACCCGTTTATTCGTAAAAAATGAGAAAAAATAATTACACTAAATTCGGTTATTAGTATATCAAATAGTGGTTTTTTTATCCTAATATTATATGTTGTATATTATGTATATAAGCATACAGTTTGCAGAATGGAAAATACACATAATGTGTATATAATATAAAGTGAGAATAAACAGATAATAAACAGAGGAAATAAGTACAGGTATATAATTCAAAAATAAAATGAGGAATTCATATTATTATTTAATGTAATAAACTAACGATAAAACTAATTGAGAAAGTTTATATTTTTTTTTATTACCTCTGAAAAAGTCTCCAAATTAATTTAAGGATAATGCAATTCAGAACTTCTCCTGAATGTAACTGCTTAATCAGAATCAAATACACGAACTGTCAGAGTAATAATAAAAAAAGTGATCATTACTAAAGCACACAATCGCAATTTAACTATATATTATCGCCTATTTGTTCTACAATTTAACATTCATGTATTTGTATGTATTTGTAAGACTCTATATTAACACGAACTATTCATCTATGTTAAAATTCTAAAGCGTACAATATCAAGAAGTAACTGTACCTTTCTTCTCAAGAATTGACCAGTAGTTAAAATTCTAGGACAACATTAAGAAAATTGCAGGATTAGCAGATTAATTCCAAATGTAACTGCTTAATCAAAAACTGGGAATTCAGTTTGGTTGTTTTAGTTAGAGACACAAATGTGAGCAGCAGAAATAAACAGCAACTGAATTTCGAGTGCAACAAATTCTCGGTTTACTGTCAGGAATAGCAGTTTGAGATTTGTTTTTTGTACCTGTAGGCGGCAACTGTGAACAGTAAAAGCAGGCAGCAAATATGATTTCAGCAAGCTTTCTTGACTTGAAGTTGCAGAACATAGGCAACAAAAAAAGGAAGTCGAATCACGCGAACAAATTTAGTACAAAGAAGTAGATAGAGCACATTATGAGAGCTTACCAAGGGATTGCATTCCATACATCTTGGTATCTTCTTGCAAGATTTTTGATCTTTTGCTCTTTATTGAACCAGCGCACATCATTCACCGAAAACCTTACTATAATACAATCTAATAGTGTAAAACAAAAGAATCATATCAGCTCAAAGTGATAGTAAAGGATACATATAGAACTTGGATATAATTCAAGATATCCAGAACGTTCCTTGAAGGTGAACTGAAGAGAGAGACGCATGGTAGGACAGCACGGTAAGGAGCAACAAAGATAATGACATGACAATTTTACTAACTACTAAGTAGTAAGAACAGCCATACCAACGCTCATTTTTGCCAAAACTAATATTTGAATGTCTATGTTGGATAGGTCATGCTATATGACTCAGTTATCGCCGCCTCTACATAGTGAAACTAAATTATTTATCAACTGAATAATTAGCAAGAAATGAGCTACCGATTAACAAAGAAAAAATATAAATTCAATGTGCAGAAAAGCATGCATAGGCTGACGAAGCTGATCGGAGAAACAAATAAAAAAGAAAGAAAGAAAAAGAACCCTCAAAATACAAACTATGAACCAGAAAATTACCAAATTCCTTGTACTCTTTCTCAGGTTCAGTCACCGCATTAGCTCGAACAGGAGATGCATACGAGTCTCATTGGATTCTAGATTGCAGACATTGTCACAAAGTATTGAGCCGATACTACAGCATTCTTCAAACAGTTTGCCGATTCTACGGTCAAGATGGGAAATATCACCAACCCAGAGGGTGACAAATTGAGGAAGAACTGCAGATTTGTGAATGCATAATTCAAAGATTGGGTTTTGTTAAATTATGACTTCGTGTAAAGATGTTCAGTTGGGGTTATTTGAGCAGGAAGAAATGCGAAAATAGGAAAAAGTAATAATAAATAATCAAGAAGTGAGAACAAAGATTCTAATAAAGAAAAAAAAAAAAAAAAAAAAAAAAAAAAGATATTTCATAAAATTAACAGAAAATAGATGAAAAAATAGGAAAAAAATTAATAAATCAAGGATCTGCCCCATTTGAAGTTAATCTTTGAGAGGGCGAGGTCCGCCGCCGCCGCTTTAGTCTCCACTGCCATCGCCTGCACCATGACCGCCACTACCACCGAGAGAGAAAGGCATGAGGTTTTGCACACGTGAGGTCCTCTGCTAACTTTCTGAACCCGACGACTGCGAAGGCAGCGCCAAGCAGCGGAGAAGCAGCGGAGAGGCTGATGAGGGAAGGGGCAGGGAGGAGGCAGAGGATGGAGAAGAGGGAGTCAGAGATGGCCCTATGGCCGGAGTCGGCGGAGGAGCTTCTCCACGACGACGTGGTGGGAGGCGGAGAGGAGGCTCGCCCTAGGGCCCCTCCACACGACGCCTCAGCGATCGCCATTGGAGTGAGCTCACACCTCGTGGAGAGAGAAAGTAGAGAGAAGTGCAAAAGTGGCTGGCTATAGGGATGGAGATGGAGATAAGGCAGAGAGAGAGAGAGAGAGAGAGAGAGAGAGAGAGAGAGAGAGGAAGCTCTGCCCCATGTGCATGAATAGACGAAATAGAAGAAATAGGAAAGAAGGACCCATGTGCAATGCAATGTGGACCCATGTGCAATGTGGAGAAGAAGTGTGGAGAAGCCGGGCGAAAGAGATAGAAGAGAGGAGAGAGAGAGAGAGAGAGAGAGAGAGAGAGGAAGCTGTGCACAGACCCCATGTGCATGAATAGAAGAAATAGAAGAAATAAGAAAGAAGGGACCCATGTACAATGCAATGTGACCCATGTGCAATGTGCAATGCAAATAAAAAGAAGTCGCGGAAGCAAGAGGAGCCTGCCACGTCGGTTCGGGACGCCTGAGAAACCGTCACGGAGGCTCGGCAAAACTCAGCTTTTATTATCTTTTATTGATGCCAAAAAAAGAGTTGTGATAGGGGATCCTTGAATAGATGATTACTTTGGTTCCCCTATTTTGTGCATTAAGTCATTATCTACTTAATTAATTTTGTTAGCTGTGTAGGGTGAAGAAGCTCTCTAAAGTAAAAACTCACACATAAAATTTGCTACAGCAAATGAAGTGGAAGAAACACTTTTTTTCTTTTGTTGTGTCAAACAAGCTTACAATCAAAGGATTTAAATAGAAGAAGAAAACTTAAAGCTTAAGAAAACCTAACTCAACACATGTTCTCCACTACACCCACTACACATGTGCTCCTAAAAACTAGTTAGCATGAACTCCACTACATAGCCCACTACTTACACAAATTAAGCCATCACTCCATGACTTAATCAACTTCTAACTAAATTGGTCCACTACTAGCACTACATTCATCCACTACATGCATAATAATAGGACCACTAACATCATAAAGTATTTGCATCATTTTTCAACACTCCCCCTTGATGCAAATTCAGTAACACCGAGGGCTTTTCTGAACTTTAAAAATTTGTCGTGAGAGAGAGCTTTTGTCAATCCATCGGCAACTTGTTCGTTGGTGGAACAATTCTTCATGTCAATTTGCTTATTATGGACAAGATCCCGAATGAAGTGATGACGTATTTCGATGTGTTTTGTACGACCATGGAATACCGGATTCTTCGTCATTGCGATGGTTGAACGGTTGTCACAATATATTTCCGTTGGATGTTCTTGTGCATGATGTAGATCCTCCAAAATTCTTTGCATCCAAACAGCTTGACATGCGGCCGATGTTGCTGCTATATATTCAGCTTCAGAGGAGGACAATGCGGTAGTAGCTTGCTTCTTTGATGCCCAAGAAACAGCTCCTGATCCAAAATTGAAGATCCATCCGCTTGTGCTTTTCCTGTCATCTTGAGAACCTGCCCAATCACTATCACTAAAACCAACCAATTTGAGATTAGTAACTGGGTGGTACCAAATGCCGAAATTAATAGTTTCCCGAATGTAGCGTAGAATTCGTTTTGCAGCTCCAAGGTGATGCTTTGTAGGATCATGCATAAATCTGGATATTAAGCTGACGGAAAACATAATATCAGGACGTGAATGTGTCAAATACATTAAACCCCCAACTATACTTCTGAAAATTCGCGCATCAACTCTTTCTGTTCCATCATCCTTTGTCAATTTTTCATTCGAATTCATAGGAGTTGCAAATCCTTTACAATTCTGCAGCTTAAATTTTTTGAGCAAGTCCAATGCATACTTTTCTTGAGTCAAAAAGATACCATTATCAGTTTGCATAACTTGAAGACCAAGAAAATAATGTAAAAGTCCCAAATCTGACATATCAAATTCATGCATCATAATATTCTTGAAATCATGAATAAGATGATCCGATGAACCCGTGTAAATTATGTCATCGACATAGACACAAATAATGATAATCTCTTTACCTTTCACCTTTATATATAACGTAGGTTCATTCTCGCTTCTCTGAAAATCATGTTGCCGGAGATGGATATCAAGGCGGCTATACCATGCTCTAGGGGCTTGCTTCAAGCCATAAAGAGCTTTCTTGAGCTTGTAGACTTTCTCTTCTTTTCCTTTAACGACAAAACCCTGTGGCTGCTCTACATACACATCTTCATCCAAATTTCCATTGAGAAAAGCCGACTTAACATCGAATTGATAAACAGACCATTTCATTTGAGCAGCTAAAGCTAAAATAATTCGAACAGTTTCTAAACGAGCAACAGGTGAAAAAGTTTCAAGAAAATCAATACCAGGTTTTTGAACATATCCTTTGGCTACAAGCCGCGCTTTGTATTTTTGAACCTTTCCGTCAGCACCATGCTTCACCCGATAAACCCATTTTACACCAATTGCTTCTTTTTCTTTTGGCATGTCAACAAGCTCCCAAGTTCTGTTCTTTTCAATAGCTGCAATCTCTTCATGCATTGCGTTCTTCCATTCCTTTTTTTCATAAGCTTCTTCAAAACATACGGGCTCTGCAACCATAAGAGCAAATTTGCAAGTTTCATAAATTTCTTTCAAGGACTTTACCTTTAAAGGAGGGGTTTCTGAATCTGACAATGATGAAGTCGATTTTTCCATAGTTTCTTTCCTTTGGCCTTTTGGAGTGGCTTGCGAAGCTTCTACTTCTTCATTTGGAAGTGCGAGTGACTTTCTTTCGTCAATTGGTAATGGTACATGCGCACTTTCATTCCAATCCCAAAAATTTTCTTCATCAAAAATAACATCTCGGCTTATAAGTAGTTTCTTTGTTATCGGATTGTATAGTCGATAGCCTTTTGATTCATTACTATAGCCAATAAAGATACATTTTTCACTTTTGTCATCCAATTTTTTACGATTTTCGGTGTGAACAAATGCATAGGCAATAGAACCAAAAATTCTAAAATAGCTCACCTCGGGCTTTCTTCCACACCAAGCTTCAAAAGGTGTCATATTACGTACCGCCTTGGTTGGAGATCGATTTAGGAGGAACACCGAGGTTGCTACAGCTTCAGCCCAAAAATCATTTGGAAGCTTCTTCTCTTTAAGCATACTTCGAGCCATCTCCACTATTGTTCGATTTTTGCGCTCGGCAACTCCGTTTTGCTCCGGTGTATACTTCACTGTTAATTGCCTGCAAATGCCATTTTCTTTGCAAAAAGAAAAGAAATTAACGGATAAAAACTCTCCCCCTCGATCTGTTCGGAGAATCTTAATGGAATACCCACTCTGGTTCTCAACTTGCGCCTTAAACTCCCGAAATCTATCAAGTGCTTCTGATTTCTGTGCGATGAAGTACACCCAACTCATTCTGGTAAAATCATCAGTAAACAACAAAAAGTACTTACTTTTGTTAAGAGAAAGAGTTTGCATTGGACCACAAATGTCGGCATGTATCAACTGTAGAGGTCTTGAAGCTCTCCAAGATTTTCCAATAGGAAAGGAAATTCGGTGTTGCTTGCCATAAACACACCCTTCACAAACTTCATCCATACAATCTATTCCCGGTAAGCCAAACACCATTTTCTTTTGACTCAACAATTTCAATCCATTAAAATGTAAATGACCATAACGCAAATGCCAAAGCCATGATTCATTTTTAGTATTAGCAACCAAAGCATGCTCGTCAATACATGAAATGTCAAGTACAAACATCTTATTTTCAGCCATATGAATTTTAATCAAAGGCATTTCAGATCTTTCATGACTAATCTCACAAAAATTATCATGAAACTTAACATGATATCCTCTTTCAATCAGTTGTCCAACACTTAGTAAGTTATGAGCCAATGAAGGTACATAATAAACATCGTTGATAAGCTTTTCCATACCTGACTTAGTTTTTATAGCAACTGTCCCTTTTCCTTCAATTTGTAGAACCTTATCATCTCCGAGCCGAACTTGCAATTTTACGGATTCATCAACGTGACGAAAAAGGTTCTTAAATCCCGACATATGGTTGCTACATCCACTATCCAAAATCCACAAATCAGCACTACTAACATTAGAATTCAGACAGGTAAGAAATAGTTTACCTTCATCTTCTTTCTTTTCTGCATAGTTGGCTTGTTGTTTTGCTTTAGCCCAACAATAAGATTCTATATGACCATATTTCTTACAAAAATGACATTGCTTACTTTTATAGCCTTGGCTTTGGTTGCTTTTCTCGTTGTCATCTTGTTGATAGTTTGTATCGAATCTTCCTCTACTATAGCCTCGGCCTCTTCCACGACCGCGAAAGCCACTTCTTCCACGGCCTCTTCCTGCATATTTTTGGTCGCCTCTTGACTTCGAATTCTCAACTCTTGAGTCAAATGCATTTTCTGCACTTTTCTCGATTGATCTGTTTAGTCGCTGTTCATGAGCTAAAAGAGAACCAATTAATTCATTAAATGAATAATTTGATAAGTCCTTTGATTCCTCTATGGCGGCGACAATATGATCAAATTTAGGAGGAAGACTTCTCAAAACTTTTTCGACCACTTTCTTCTCAGAAATATCATCACCAAGACATTTCATCTGATTAATAATGATGGCAACTCGAGAAAAGTATTCTTGCATACCTTCGGTATTTTTCATGTAGAGATTTTCAAATTCTTTTTGGAGAGTTTGTAGCTTTACCGTTCGAACTCGGTCATTTCCATGATATTCTTGCTTCAAGATAGTCCAAGCTTCATTTGATTTGGTGGCATTTGCAATTCGAGGAAAAATAGTGTCGTGCACTGCCTGCTGCAACACAAGCAACGCCTTGGCATCCTTTTTGCGGAGCTCTTTTTGATCTGCTGTCTTATCTGTACTTTTTGAACTTTCTGCTTCTGCATAACCATACTCAACTAGATCCCAAAGATCTTGTGAAATAAAAAAAGTTCGCATTTTGATGCTCCAAAATTCATAATTTTCTCCATTAAAAATTGGAACCAAGGATTGAGAGAGATTAAGTGCACTTGAGTTACTCATCATGGAAACAAATGCAATGAGAATATACCTCTCTTTGTACGACAACCCTTCCGACTGCTTCTTGCTTGAATACCACAACGCCCAGTCTTGATCACAACGGGGCTCTGATACCAATTGTAGGGTGAAGAAGCTCTCTAAAGTAAAAACTCACACATAAAATTTGCTACAGCAAATGAAGTGGAAGAAACACTTTTTTTCTTTTGTTGTGTCAAACAAGCTTACAATCAAAGATTTAAATAGAAGAAGAAAACTTAAAGCTTAAGAAAACCTAACTCAACACATGTTCTCCACTACACCCACTACACATGTGCTCCTAAAAACTAGTTAGCATGAACTCCACTACATAGCCCACTACTTACACAAATTAAGCCATCACTCCATGACTTAATCAACTTCTAACTAAATTGGTCCACTACTAGCACTACATTCATCCACTACATGCATAATAATAGGACCACTAACATCATAAAGTATTTGCATCATTTTTCAACAAGCTGTGCCTCGAAATTAGTAATCGATTTCGATTTTATATATAAATTTTTAAAAATATTTTGTAAAGAAATATCTTATTTTTTTTTTACCCTAGCAAGAAGGTGTGATGTACTTTGAGCAATTTTATATTTTCTTTATTATAAAATAAAACTTTCTTGGTTTGCTCGTAATTTTTTTTTTCTACAAATGTTTTTTTTCACGTAAATCTGTGTTCTTCATTATCTATCGTATTTTTATAATTTATTTGCTTTGTGATCGTCTTTGATTTCATTTTTATTTATGCATTTATCATAAAAAATCTGATGTCAATTGTTAGAAATTTGATACCAGCTTAATTTGATACCAGTTTTTGAGATTCCACATAATTAAGCATCAAAACAGGTTAATTATTGATGAGATGAAATTTTAGTCTCATTCCTACCCAGGAAAGAAAGTTTTATAAAGAAATGTTGGTGGATTCTTACTTTTATTCTTATTATATATCTAGTAGATTGAGTTGAAAAACTTTTTTGTTATTAATGAAAAATTATGGTGAGAATGGCACTTAACACGAGAAGGCAATTACCTAATATTTCTTGGCTCTAATCATTCGTCACTAGAAAGCCATCTTTGAATCAATCATCATGGTATTTTACTAAAGGCTGTCCTTAGCTATGGCATAATTTAGGTTATGCTCTTGGGGACCCATTTGCTTTTGATCTTTTTTGTTTTTTTATTTTTTTCTGTTTCTGTTTCTGTTTTTTGGAAGAATATTATTAATTTGTTGAAAGATTAGTAGTGGCCCAATTGAAAATATAATGTATCTATGTCTCTTGCTTTAATTGAAAACCCTATATTAGTGGTTTCTTATACAATAGTTTTTCTTGTTTCAGTCACCCTAGTAGATCAGATATCAACCATGCATGTTACCCATCTAACACTCCTGGCTTTCAAATTCTCGAATTCTTCTAGTGATGCAAGGGACCATATATATTCCCAGATTTTCTAATGAACTTTGGCTTATTTCACTTTATGGTCGTTGTCTCTTTGCCCTTTCCTTTCATGTTCTCAGTTCCCTTATAAGAGGGGCACCTTTGTAGGACCCATATTTGTCTCTTCAATAAATTTCCTTTCCTTTCGCTATTTGGTGGTGGAAGCTTCAATATTTGATGAATTATGTATTAAGGAGGTCTATTAATTGGTCAAAAAACAATGGGCGCGCCTAAGCCTTTTTAATACTGCTAGGGTAGCAAAGCACATGCTTTTTTTACTTAATTAATAAACGAACTATTTGAGTTGAACAGTGATGGATCCTAATTAGTTTATTGGAGCTAATAGTCCATATATTTATATATTGTATTGTACATGGGGACCAACATTGGCATCTTACTATATAATACACAAGAGCTAACTAGTCTTAATGTTATGACAAAAACGTAAAAGATCTAATTTATTGGGTGCGAAAATACTAAAAGAGAAACAAGAAATAGAGAAGAAAAATAAAGTACACAATATTTACGTAGTTCGGCTACTGGTCTACATCCACAGGCGACGACGGAGCGAAAACTTTCATTATAATCAAAGTGGTGTACAAAATATGCCTCTCACGAAAATCATAATCCCAAAATACACCCATACTCCTTCTCATCCGCCGCACTAAATCAATGGAATAAGGGTATATTTATAATAGTGGCTAAATCCTAATACAATTAGGAATACGAATCCACTAAGATTAGGCATAATCCAAACTTATCTTAATTGGATAAACAAAATAGAATAGGGTTAGAAAACCTTCCGCTTATAGAATTCGAGACATATCTAACAAATCTCCACCTTGTCTTGAATTCTTTCTCTTCTCCACCAAAACCCTAAAAGCTCATGAAAGTGCTGCTGCATATGGAAACCAAATATATGGAATTCTTGAATTTGATCGCCTGAGTTAATGAGCGAAATCGTGGGGTTATCTGAGGTGCTAATCCTCTCATTCTCCAGTTCCGCCTTTTTGCAACCTCTGATGCATCAGAACGACAACTTGCCGTAAAGCGAAACTGCTGGAGCGATCAAACTTCTCGATCTCAAATTTTGTCGACGCCTTAAACACCCAAACGAACAATCCGTCTCTGATACCAGTTTGTTATGACAAAAGCGGAAAAGATCTAGTTTGTTGGGTGCGAAAATACCAAAAGAGAATCAAGAAAGAAAGAAGAAAAATAAAGCACACAATATTTACGTGGTTCGGCTACTGGCCAACATCCAGGGGCGAAGACGAAACGGAAACTTTCATTATAATCAAAGTGGTGTACAAAATATGGCTCTCACGAAAACCCTAATCCCAAAATATATCCATACTCCTCATCCGCCGCACTAAATTAATGGAATAAGGATATATTTATAATAGTGGTTAAATCGTAATACAATTAGGAATATGAATTCACTAAGATTAGGGATAATCTTTATAAGATTAGGCATAATCCAAACTTATATTAATTGGATAAACAAAACAGAATAGGGTTAGAAAACCTTCCGGTTATAGAATTCGAGACATATCTAACACAGAAAAAATCAGCTCGGCTATAGAATTCGAGACATATCTAACACAGAAAAAATCAGCTCATTAATGGTCGTTCTTGGCAATCTTAACATTATATAGCCTACTCAAAAACGATTCCTACGTACCTATCTGACTTGCTGGGAATGAACACAAGCAACATTTATTTCTTTTGCATTTTCTTCACGCTTAGTTACTAGTTCATTGATTTGTTTATTACAACCATAAAGTACTGTTTAATTAATTAATAGAGTACTATACAAACGAATACATCAATTTCAATGTAGCACATAACTGTTGTTTCATATAGAAAGAGCAAATTTAAAATGGTGGTTGTTTGGATGAAAATATTCACTGCAATTAATGGTTCACAATATCAGTGCTATATGTAAACATATATCTACATTGTGTAATATACAACAAGTGTAGTCACTCGCCTGTGCAATGCTGCAGGTAGGTATTGTCGAAATATTTTTTTTCTATTTTTTTTTTTTTTTTTTTTTTTTTTTTTTTTTTTTTTTTTTTTTTTTTTTTTTCTATCTTTGTTGATCATAAATGATAGTATGGAGCCTAAAATATATAACCCAATTGAGACATTGTGGAATAGGCTAAGCTTTTTTTAATGTCTCTTTGAGCAAATATATAAAAAATAGTATTATAACTATCAAATGAAGAACACCACTTTAAATAGTTTGTAAGTTTGTGAGAAACTACTAAAGAATCTTTTTTCATTCTTATTAAATCAACAATCTATATGATTAAACTCAATAGTTAAGTCAAGAAGATGAGAAGACTATAGAAAAAGATAAATGCAAACATGCAAAGACTAAAATTTTCAAAATTAAACTATAAGGAATGATAAAATTTATAACTGAAATATAAACTAAACCTGCAAGAAAAGATAAATACTAAGTTGTAAGAAAAGATAAAGACTAGAACTAAAATTTTCTCGCCTTCATCTAATATATGAGTTTACTGTCCAAAATTCTTTAATAACTCGACATCATAGCACTTCTACAAATAAAAAATAACAATTGGGAGACTACAAACCCTAAGTACAATAAAAACAAAAGAGAAGAAGAAAAAGAATTTGATAATAGTTATAATTAATTAAATCAAGGGAGAGAAAAAGAAGATAACTTTATCTCGGATTCAAGCTTGCAAATGTAGGCAAAAATCACGATTTTATCCCTCCTCTTCACAGTCTCCACATCGACAATTGTATTAAATCATATGCAAAAATGTAGAAAGAAGGTTTATATGAATTAAAAAGCAAATAAATTAAGAGGGTTTACCGGAGATTGCGAAGTGGAAACCCTAACAAAAGCTAAACAATGATAATTATATATGTATGTTCTACAAAAATAAGTTGAAAGTATGTATATTCTCCCCCATAACAAATGGCAAGGGAGATGAAAACAGCTGTGCATCTAATGCTAGATAACCCAAAATCACATGATAATAAACAAGATTGATGAGAGGTTTTGTCTACAAAATTTAATTCTTATTTAATTTTATTCTCAAAGCTTCAATTGTAACAATTTAGCCTGAGAAATTTGATCTCTGTTTTATCTTTATTTTTAATTTTAATTATAAACCTGAACTTCAACCATAATTTCTATATAGTTCCTAAATTTTGAGATTGGATTCATTCATCCTTAGAATTCAATTTTAATAAAGTTTATACTTAAAAGGCTCAATTTGAGTTGTACGTTAACTAAAATTTTCACGCTTTCGTCCGATATATGACTTCACTACTCAAAATTCTTCAACAATTCGATATCATAACACTTCTATAGATAAAAATAATAATTAAGAGACTACAAACCCAAGTAAAATAAAAATAATAAAAAAAAAAGGAAGAAGGATTTGATATTAGCAATAATTAATTAAATCAAGGAACATAAGAGGAAGAGAACTCTACCATGGATTCAAGCTTGCAGAGGATAAGAGCCTGTGGATTACGTAAATATGGATCTGAATAGGGGAAAAACCACCTAGAGGGGGGGTGAATAGGTGTAAACAATAAACACACCAAATCGTTGCGTAAAAAATAACCCAATGTGGAAAATAAATAAGGTATGCAAGATTTACGTGAAAAACTACATCACAGGAGTAAAAAACCACGGGACAGATAACACGGCGAAATCCACTAAGATTAAACACGTACAAGGTGATTTACCGTAACCCTACGACTCAACCTTTTCCATACGCTCCTAGTTGATCTTCTCCGCTCGCTCCACAACGCTCCTCGAATCCACGATTTGCGTCCAACTTCGAATCCACAAAGTCCAACGTCGAATCCACGACGTCCAACCGAATACACGGTCTTCACCAACGTAGACGAAGAAACATAGATTAGATCATGTTTTCCTTTCTTCTCTATATATGTGGAATTTTTTGTTTTTGGATTACCCTAAAAGATGAATGATAGGGTCTATTTATAGGTTAGAAATATTTGGAAAGAGATAAGCATAAAAAACTACATTATCTAGAATTTTCCCGCTCGGCGGTCTGGACTGGATTAAATCTGATCCGGACTGTCGTCTTTAGACAGAGCTTTTCCAGAAAAACAAGTTCGTGGTCCGGACTGAAATTTTCTGATCCGGACTGTTCATGCGATTTCAGCAAACACATAGTTCGGGGTCCGGACTGAGCAGAGGCTGTTCCGGACTGGAATTCCGCATGAACTAAACTGTTAAGGATTTTATTTTGGCGTATTTCGTGAAAGTGGTTAAGTCTTGAAGATTGAAGATGAAGATGTTTGGATCATATACCTCAATCTCAAGAAAGAAGAATTCAAAAGGATCAGGTATGTTTAACTAAATAAGTTTGGTGATCCGAATACTTCTTATAGTGTAGAAACACTTGGATGGATTTTTAATTGCATAAAAATCAAAAAACTGGACTGTTACATGTTCAGGATCCGGATCAGGGTATTCTAGTCCGGACCTTGAACGTAGGTAAGTTCATGCGGAATTTCAGTCCGGACCTCCCCTATTTCAGTACGGACCCCGAACAAGGATTTTGCAGAAATCACATGAACAGTCTAGACCGTTCATCTTTTAGTCCAGACCCCGAACATGATTTTTCAGGAAATTCTCTGAAAAATGACAACAGTCCGGATCAAGCCAATTCCAGTCCGGACCGTCGTGCGGGAAAATTTCTGTTAAGTCAGTTTTTGATTCTTATCTTCTTCCAAAGGTTTCTAACCTATAAATATGTAGTGTCCCAGTTTTTCCCCTGTGTTTTTTTTCCCTATTTCGGGGTGTGGAACACCTAGTGTTGGTGTGTTGGGCCCCAACATGTCAAAGTGATGTGTTGTTTGGACTTAGGGTGGATTTGGAAGCAAGCCTGACCTTCGGCTGACTTTGCCGAATTTTAGGAAGGGAATCAGGCTAAACGGAGGCCGTATTTGGATTCAGCGCGGAAAAACGCTTGAAAACGGCTATTTACTTATTTAATTTGGAGTCCGGATGCCCAAAAACGGACCCCCGGAAGTTTTCTGCGCAAAATGGTGCATGGGGGGAGCTGTGGACCGGCCGGGGACACGTGGCAGACCCTCATTGGGCCGGCGCGCCACTCCCGGTCCACGAAATTAGGCCGCCGGTGCACGGTGGACCGGCGGGCCACGTGTCGGCTCCCTTTTGGTCCGGCGTTGTGCGCTCGGCGCGTGGGGGCAGGCGCGGGCAGCACGGGCAGGCCGGGCAGGTGGGCGCGCGTGCGCGGTGCACGGTGGACCGGGGCGCGCCACGTGGCAGCCCCGTATTGGCCGGCTCTTGTGCGCGTGGAGCACGCGGAGCCGCGCGTGGGAGGCCGCCGCACATGGGCCCACGTGGGCGCACGCGGTCGCCGACAGCCGGGTCGGGGGGGGGGGACGCGTGTCGCCACGCGATTGGCGAGCGCGCCCACCCCGCCGCCAATCGCGGGGGACGCGTGGCGTCTCCCCGTTGGGCCCGCACGGCTGCCGCCTGTTTGGCGGACACGTGGCGGGCCCTGGACCGGGTCGGACGGCGGTTGCGTGCGGCCGGATCCGGTGTGCGGGCTGGATTGGGCCGGGCCGCACTGTGCGCGCCCGGAAATCCTTGGGCCGGGCCGCACTGTGCGCGCCCGAAAGTGGGCCTGGGCACTGTTCACGCCCGAAAATCGGGACACATTGGGTATTTTCCCAATTGTTTCTTTGGGCCTATAAATAGGCCTCCACCCCCCTCTCTTCTTGGGCTTTTTCCGAGAAAAGGAGAGAGAACCAGGGAGAGGTCATTGAAGAGAGTTTGTTCCTCACAGATTTTTCTACCTCGTGGTGCGTTCCCAGATTTTCGGGAAGATCGACAGCGGCGTTCCGGATTTTACAGTGTGCCTCGGTTTTCCCCCATTTCGGCCCGTTATCGTCGCATTTCAGTCCGAGGAGTCCCCTGCGCAGTACAGAAGCCCGATTCCGACGATTTCTTCGCCAGTGTGTTCCTAAGAGGTAGGGCTTCGTTTTCCGTGTTGATGGTTCCTCCGGATTCCGATTTCTGGGCACGATTCCCGAGGTGGTTTGACACCCCTTTTTGCTGTTTGGATTTTTGGACAGCGGCAACTTCGTCGAATTATTTCTCCGCGTAGGAATATCGGATCGGGGTGATTCAAGAGTCGATTTTGGGTGATTTTTCGCGAGGAACGCAACCGTGATTTTTCTGGGATTTTAGGAGCTCGGGACAGAGGTGAAAATTCCTCGTTTTGCGTGCTGATTTTAAAACAGCAAATGTGTGTTTGGAAATTGTGATATTTACACCTTGTACACTTGTGTGATACTGTAGGACATTGTTGCAGCTGACGGTGTGTTTAGAGGACAGCGGGTATTTTCTGGGTGCATTATACACGCTTTTCGAGGTGGGTGGTTGCGTATCCCTCGTTGTTGATTTGCACACTAGGAATAAAAGAGTCCCCAATTATACATGTGATAAATAACTTGTGGTGTATGAACCTATTGCATTTGGCCCCTAAATTAATTTAGTAGCTTCTATGTGATATATCTGGGACAAGAAAATCGGACAGTTGCTATATCGTGAACTGCATGCAAATTGGTAACCCATTAATATTTTTAAAATAGTTCTAAAATCATTCTTCACATGAAACTTAGTTCCTTTTCAAATGCTTTAAAAAGGAGAACACTTGCATGCTCATTGGACATCTGGTTAAGCCACTATCTTACTGCAGCACTATATTATGGGACTTGACTTAGGAGAAAACATGTGTTATTGTTATTCTTCTCTAGCGGTACATGTTGCTCGAGTCTGAGCGGGATTTCGGGATAGTGGTGTCTGGACATTGAGTTTGAGACAGTTGGGATTGTCTTAGGGGATTGTGGGGTCTAGTGGCAACCGCGGATGATAGGCGGTTGACCAGATGTTTTTACCTTATCAGATTGGGGTCTATGGGTTCAGCGGTAGCCGCGGATTTTGGGCGGTTGACCGGGTGTTATTATCACACCAGATTGGGGATCGGGGTTGCATTAGTGGATGGAGTATTCCCACTTTGATCATGGTCATGACCCAGTCCTGCTATTATGAGACATCGGTTACAGAGATGATTGATACAGAGATATTTTACTCGTGTGGGTCGCTCCCCTCGAGTGCCACTCCGGAGTAGGCTTTTAGACCGTGATGGGTGCCGGTCAGTTGGTGAGTTGTGAGAGATGACAGAGCAGGCCGTGCCAGTATTTTCTGGCCCACTGATTGGGTTTTCTTTGGGCAGTCAGCTTTCTAGTTGCATCTATACAGTCATCTTTTGGCACTGCATTTAGAGGCATAGTAGTGGTAGTTTCTTTTCAGCAGTCTTTATTGCATACCACTGTTCTTTCCTTTTTGCCTCTTTATTCCTAGTGGGTGCGTCAGCATCAGAGGTTTTACCCACTAGGGGAGGCTACTGGTTTATCTAGTAGTTCTCACCCCCCATTGTTGTTTCTTGTTCTTTCTTCCCCTTTGTTTTGCAGAGTCGACTGTGGGAGCCGCTGGGCCTTCAGCGGCAGATCGAGGTAAGAGGATCGCCGACTAGCTAGATCGTCTACCCCGAGCGAGAGTTTAGCTAGACTATTACTGTACTCCCCTTTTGTATCTCAGACATTGTAGTTTACTTTTGGGTCTGGCTGTGGCCAGCTGGTTGTATTATTATGGTGAGCTGGGAGTATATTGTACTTTTATTTCAGTTTACAGTTTATTTCAGTCTGAGATTACCGTTAGTTCTATTAGCTCAGCTCTGTTATGCTCTTCTATTTGTATATTATCTATCTGAGCAGGTTACCAGCGCTTCGTGTACATGAAAAATTCTGTGTACACGGCGGATCTGTTGGTGGGCCCGGGTTCTGGTTACCCCGGGGCGTGACAGATTAAGTTGGTATCAGAGCTTAGGGATAGGTCAGTTGGGACTTAGGAAACCCTAGGCTTTTGGCAGACCCTAGGATGATAGGGCGTGAGACACGTGACACTTTGCGAAAGTCGTTGATTTATTTTTGGACTCTTCCAGTGAGTGAAGAAGGATCGACATACCCAATTTCTGGTGGACCGTTATGTTGGCTGCAGACAACATAAAGTCGCAGAAATTGGGGGATGTCTTTGACTTTCGCTAGATTGGGTCGTGTGGGGTTATGTTACTGATTCATGTTTTCTTGTGGCAGGATGCCTCCCCGACGTCGGATTCCCGCTCTGGGTGCCCCTACACCCCCTGTTGAGCAGGAGCAGGCGGGATCCATTGAGATTGGTGAGCTGCGGGCCATGGTGGCCCAATTGGCAGAGAGCCATCGTCAGCAGCAGCAGAGGATCGATCAGCTGCTTGCTCAGAGAGAGGCACCACCCCCGGCTGTTCCTGAGGCCTTCGTGCCTCCTGTTGCACCTTTTGTGCCGTCAGCGCCATCATCGAGTAGCGGGGCTCCTGGAGCTATGCAGCCTTTGACTGCGGAGGAGGAGCAGGATTTTGCTGACAAACTCTCCCAGTTTGTTAAGCGGGGACCGCCTAGATTCTCAGGGCGGGATGCTCAGCCCCGGGCGGTTGGGATATGGCTTTCTGGGATGGAGAAGCTTTTTCGGGACTTCTTCATCGACCCGAAGTATCGAGTGCACATGGCGGTTGTCACGCCCCGGGGGTTATATTTTTAGCGGAAACGGTACACAGAGGTAAGCGTAAGGTGCGTACAAAATTTTTTCTTTAAAACCTCCTTCCCCGGCGCGTGCCCAGACCCGCCACATATACAGATTCACTCGAAAGTCGGGCAGAGTCTCCTCTGTATATGCACGGCGTCGCGGCTATTACAACCGTCAAACACAAGCAATCACTTCCAATTAATCACAACAGTTCGAAGTAGTATGGTGCATGAAGACAAACAATACCCGTGGCCAGTCAAGTTGAAAGTATAAACTCACTGTTTTGAAAACAGACCCACACGGTCTGAGGTTTTGAAAACCGATTTGGAAAACGGCATAAATCCACAAGGTTTGGGAAAACGGGCCCACCCGACCCTAGACTTTTGAAAACAGTTTACGAAGTCCTTTTTCTTTTGTTTTCTAGTTGATTTGTTTAGAAAACGGCCAAACGGGAATGATAAGGAAACAGTAGTGCGTAACCAGAATGAAAGTACTCAACATCCACACGACCCCACGAGGGTATCGAGAACCACACAATAACCTACAAATCCGAATGAAATGCAGAGAAAGTAAGTACAACAGCATACTAGGGCCGCCTCGGCCCGACTGCTACCGCCTCGGCCTCACCGTCGCCTACCTCTACCCCCTGGAGGTACCTGTCACAGAGTGGGTAGTCAGCGACACTATCACAAAAATAGTACTAAAGCAGTAAAGTAGTACCAAACCATAAAGTAAGACTAGCCGAAATAACCGCTCTACTCGTAACGGTAACTCGCAACCACCTGTACCACCTGTAACATCTGCAACCCCGGTAACACCTGTAACACCTGACCGCGTCGGGATCCAATCCCGGCGGTCCCACACCTGACCTTATCGGGATCCAATCCCTATAGGTCCCACCGCTCGCACCTTCGTGCCTCAAACCCACACCTACGGGGGCCCCACTACGTCACCTCGTGGGTAAACACCTGTAACACCTGACCGCGTCGGGATCCAATCCCGGCGGTCCCACACCTGACCTTATCGGGATCCAATCCCTATAGGTCCCACCGCTCGCACCTTCGTGCCTCAAACCCCACACCTACGGGGGCCCCACTACGTCACCTCGTGGGTAAACACCTGTAACACCTGACCGCGTCGGGATCCAATCCCGGCGGTCCCACACCTGACCTTATCGGGATCCAATCCCTATAGGTCCCACCGCTCGCACCTTCGTGCCTCAAACCCCACACCTACGGGGGCCCACTACGTCACCTCGTGGGTAAACACGGGTCAAAGACCGCCTTTCGGAAAAGAGCACCCTTTGGGGTGGCCAAACCGCCGATGCGCGTGTCGCACTCGAGCATAGTAACAAAACACGGGGTAATATAGTAAACCATAGAGCCATCAGTGTTAGTACAGGTTAACATAATATTTAATATCCTCCCCGGAACACTAACATTACTAAACCTCGGGAGAAAAACCCACCTTGTTGTCGCGCTCCTGACCGATGTTAGGTTCTCTCGCGTCTCGGGTACCCGCCCGGGCCTACACGAATCTCGATTTCGTTGGCTAGGGTTGAACGAGGGAAGACTCGCCCGTCTGGTGTGCCCGGTCCCAAGGCAAAGGATGTACGGTGTTCCTCCTCCTCCTTGATTGCTCCACCGGTTACTCCACGCCGATTGACAGCGGTAAGGAAGGTTTGGGGAATCGAAAGTTTGGGAAATGGTTTTCGCTTTTCTTTTGGGGTTTCGTACGCAGGGGTTTAAGGGGAGTTGTGGGGAAGTGGCCGGTAGTTGGGGGAAGTGGTGGGAAGTGGGGCGGTTAGTGGGTAGTTGTGGGGAAGTGGTGGGAAGTTGGGCGGTTAGTGGGTAGTTGTGGGGAAGTGGTGGGGTGGGAAGTTGGGGCGGTTAGTGGGTAGTTGTGGGGAAGTGGTGGGAAGTTGGGGCGGTTAGTGGGTAGTTGTGGGGAAGTGGTGGCGGTTAGTGGGAAGTTGTGGGGAGGTGTGGGAAGTTGGGGCGGATCGTGGGGAGTCGTGCGACTGGGAAAACGCGGGAGTGATATAGGTGGCGGGAACGGTTAAGTTGGAAATGGGAAAGAACCCTGTTTTAAATCAAACGCGGGTACGAACCGGGGTCCGGTCCGCCTCGTAAAACCGTGCTGGTTGCCTAAATTGTTAGCCAACTTCCGGAATTTATTCTGGAAGCACCCGGCGTCGGAATTCAAAACCGATTGCACCGCCGTTCTCCGTTTCGCGAGCTCTATTAACTAAAAATACCCGCGAGTCCCGACGATCTGGCCGGGAACAAGAAATTATGGATCGCCCTCCGAGTCTAAATGAAAATAAATAAAACCAAAAGTGGACCCTAGCAATTATTTTAAACCGGCGGTTACTACATCACTCACCTCTTAAAACGAGTTTCGTCCTCGAAACTCATTCCTGGTTCTCGGTAAAGAGATGGGGGTAACCCTCCCTCATCTTCGATTCCAGCTCCCACGTCGCCTCCCGCTCCTCGTGGTTGTTCCAGAGCACTTTCACGTAGGGGATGACTCGGTTTCGAAGTGTCTTGCTTTCTCTTGCTAGGATCCGCACCGGGGTTTCCTCGAAGCTTAGGTCCTCCTTTAGTTCGAGCGTCGAGACGTCCAGGACATGCGACGGGTCGGGAAGGTATTTCTTAAGCATCGAAACGTGGAACACATCGTGAATCCGATCGAGGTTCGGTGGTAGGGCAAGGCGATAGGCTACTGGGCCAATCCGTTCCAGGATCTCGAATGGCCCCACAAACCGCGGGCTCAGTTTGCCTTTTAACCCGAATCGCCTGATTCCCTTCGACGGCGAGACCCGCAAAAACACGTGTTCCCCCACCTGGAATTCTAAGTCGCGGCGTCTCCGATCCGCATAGCTCTTTTGTCGACTCTGGGCGGTTAGTAAGCGCTGTTTGATGAGGCGCACCTTCCCTTCCATTTCCTCCACCAAATCGGGTCCCAAAATTTTTCGTTCTCCCAAGTCGTCCCAACAGATCGGGGATCGGCAGCGTCTCCCGTATAAGGCTTCGTAGGGTGCCATCTGAATGCTGGCCTGGTAACTATTGTTGTACGCAAATTCTACAAGTGGCAGGTAACGCTCCCAACCGATTCCCCAATCAAGTACACAGGCCCGAAGCAGGTCCTCTAACGTCTGTATCACTCGCTCTGACTGCCCGTCTGTTGAGGGTGGAAGGCTGTGCTGAACTGCAACTTAGTCCCTAAGGCTTGTTGCAGACTCTGCCAAAACTTTGATACGAAACGCGTGTCTCTGTCTGATGTGATCGATGCCGGTACTCCATGTAATCTCACAATCTCGCTGAGGTAGACTTGGGCCAACCGCTCTCTGGTCCAAGTTGTGTGAATCGGCAGGAAGTGCGCTGACTTGGTTAGCCGGTCCACCACGACCCATATGGTGTCATGTCCTTGTTGTGAGCGCGGAAATCCGGTGACAAATCCATGGTGATATGATCCCATTTCCACTCCGGTATCGCTAAGGGTTGTAACTTTCCCGCCGGCCGTTGATGTTCCGCCTTTATCTGCTGGCATACCAAGCAATGAGCTACATATCGAGTCACATCTCCCTTCATCTTGGGCCACCAGAAGGTCTGTTTGAGATCCTTGTCC